>VWZZ01001358.1:61499-80941 GCA_013399095.1 Psophia crepitans | reverse complement strand
AGTTGTAGAGGGCAATAAGGTCTGCCCTGAGCCTCCTCTTCTCCAGGGTAAACAAGCCCAGTTCCCTCAGCCGCTCCTCATAAGACCTGTGCTCCAGCCCCTTCACCAGTTTCGTTGCCCTTCTCTGGACACGCTCCAGGGCAGAGCAAACCCCCAGGCTAGCATGGAGCTGGAGACCTCAAACGAAGCCCTTCCAGCTCTGCTGTTTGGTCTTCATGAAGGGGACCCTGCAGTCGCACCGGACCTGGAGCAGATTTCCAGATGGTCATCCCATACATCCATCTCCCAGCCCCTCTTCTGCGCAGCCTGCCTTTGCTTTCACGGCCTGTCCTGGCTTCCTCTGCAGTCAGAGCAGAGATTGCAGCTTGTGTCAAAATGCTGGAGCTAATCTGACCTTCCCTCCTCCAGAACCAGGAGCAGCAGCCGGGCTGCAGCAAGGCTGCCAGCAGCGGTGTCTGCAACACACCGATGGCGCGTACAACTGATGCTCTGAGGCAACAACCTCAGAAACAGTCGCACGCCCAGCGCCGGAGAGGGATGCTGAGACACGAAGTGACCGTGACATGAGCTGTTCTGCTGCAGCGATGGGGAGGGCAGCTCTGCCTTGGGGCACACTCCAGCTTTTCACTGAAATAAGGGATATTTTTCACACCTGAGGTTTGGGATTCATGCAGGAATTGCCAGGCACATGCACTTTGGTTACCACCAGCGTTACGGAGCAAGCGACACCGTGCCACATCTCACCCCACCTCTTCTCCCCTTCAAGCTCTGTTCACCCCACAGGGTTTCACCCAGCACCTCGTGACTGATCTCTGCCCACCACCTCTCCCTCCTGGAGAGGTCTGATGGGAGACACAGGTCTGCATCTTACCAGCCTGGTTGGTGGTGATGTTCACTGAAGCAAACTGCGGGGAGAAGGGGCTCTGGTCAGTGACGCCGTTCACCGCCTGGATCTCGAAGGTGTACTGTGTGTGGGCCAGCAGATCGCTGATGTAGATGCGGGGCTCCGTCAGGCCCAGCTGGCGGGGGGCGAACTGCACGTTGTCCCCGCAGCGCGTGCACGCCCCGCGGCCGGAGCCGCAGCTTTTGCAGATGATGTTGTACACCAGGTCCTCCCGGCCCCCCGAGTCCCGCGGCGGGGTCCACTCCAGCATCAGAGAGGTCTCGTTTACGCTGGAGATGACGGCCTGGGGGGCAGATGGGATGGCTGTAAAGGGAACAGAGAGAGAGATGTAAGAGACAGAGCCCTGCTCATGGCTACAGGACCAGCTGCACCCCACCGGTTTCCCCATCCCCACACAGGACTCTGCAGCCAGCACGCACTGAGCTGGTGCTTCTCTTGGTGTCAGGGACCCACGTCTGCAAGGATGAGGGGCTCGGAGCCCCTGGCTTCCTCCAAAACCCCACTGAGACAGATGCCTTTGTTAAGCAACCCTCAGTGCTTTGGCTGATGCGTGTCTCCTTTCCCAGCTACACGCAGCCTCCCCCCCCCAGTTGCCCAAAGCCCACATACTGGTGCACGGCATGTCGACAGGATCGGCGTCTGCCCGGTAATATCCGTTTCGGCACACGCAGTTAGTGGCCCCTTCCGAAGTCGTCCGGCTGTTAATCGGGCAGTGGATGCATCCTTCATCCCCTTGGCTGGCCTTGAACGTCCCCGACGGGCAGCCTGGAAGAGAACCAAGAGCAGCGGTAAGCGGCGAGGGCAGGGGCTGGCGGGGACGCCCGGAGCCCGGCAGCTCTGCCAGGAAACACCCTTCAGGGCTTTGCACAGTCTGAAGCCAAAACTTGACAATTTGAAGTAAACAAAGTGGAGAAGGAGCAGCCGGTTTGAAGGTTCTGAGGGGCCAGGCGGCGCTGGTCACGCTGCCCGTAGAGATGGGGTCCCCGTGCAGACACGGCTCCCCCAAGCCTCAGCGCAGAACGTTCAGGGAATCTTACGAATGCAAAGGGGATTTTTAGCCACTGCCACGGAGAAGATGCGAGCGGCTGGACCAGGTCAGACCACGGTCACCAGAACCCTCCCCTCAACAGGGGCCACCCAAGGAGCAGGGCACGAGCCAGGCGCACGCATCGCCCACAGAACCTCCCCACCCTCCAACAATTTATAGCTCAGGGACTTTCTGAGAGGCAGGCTCCTTGCATCTAACATCCCCTGCGGGATGCTTCACCCCCCAAGTCACCCAGTCATGCTTTTTTTTATTCCATGCAAACATTCCGCACCCATTTTCTGGTGCAGCACGGAGCTCCACGCTGCAATTGCACCCCGCATGAAGAAACTGCTGCCGTCTCCTTTGACGCTGCCCGCTGCCATTGCGCTGAACGCAACCTCGCACTCGCATCAGCAACGAACACTCAGTCGCCATCCACCTTCTCCCGGACCCCGAGGGTCGCACAAACCTCGGCCATGCCCCAAGCAAGTTGCGTAACAACATTCACTATTTCATTCTCTGCTCTTTTCCCATAATTAGCAACACCCAAATTCTGTTCTTAACCACCAATGTGCCAACTGGACTACGTACCACCCCAGGGTCTCGCTCCTGAGAGACGGCGGGCCAGCTCACAGCCTATCTCTGTGCATCTGTGGGTGAATTTGGGGTTGTTCTCTCCCCTTTGCATCACCTCAAGTCTACTGAATTCCAACTGCCTTCTCATTCCCTGGTCACGCCGTCTCACACGGTTCTTTTGCAACTCTCCACAGCCAGCCCTTGCCTTCACGACTCAGTATCAGAAGCAAATTGCCATGACCAGGAGCAGCAGCGTGTCTTGGGGTGTGCCTCCACTGGGGCTCAGATCTCTAACCCACTCACGGATGAAGCAGCAGCTCCGTTAGGAACAGCCGCTCAAAGAAACGCACGTTCAGCCAGGCAGGGTGGGAGAAGGCGGCGTGGGGGGGGTGGTAGTGCCTACAGGAGTTGGGTGGTGAACCCCCAGTATGAAATACAGCATTAACAGGTATGGAACTGGTGGCTAAAAATATCACTGCAAAGCTTTGAACACCAGAAACTCCTTCCCAAGGCAAAGGGACCACGGATGCCAAAGCAAAACCTGGGCTACAGGCGTTTATCGGCACGGCTCACGGTCATGACTCGCCGTTGCGACTTTCTGCCGCTGTTAATTTCTTGTGCAGCACAAAGAGCCTGGGGGGTGGCAGGTGGTTGCTGCACCGGAACGAGTTAAACAAACTTCTGCTTCAGTTCGCTGCCAAGGCTTTCAGGAATGAGGCAGATCAGAAAAACAGCCTGGGAAAAACATACGCTCGAGGTTGCTGTAAGCAAGAGCTATTACTGAGACAGATTTTTACTTTTTTTTTTTTTTAAAAAAAAAGTGGGCTTTTTTTCAGTTTTCATCTCCCTTCCTTTAAAATTATCTTGAGTTTCCAACGAGAAGAGCTCTACAGAAAACTACCATCAGCCTTCCCGCTTGCAAAGTCCCTCCTGCCTCCTACAGTCAAAGGATCTGTTGAAAACCTGGCTTCTCCCCATGTTCCTGGACCTTTCCGCCCTCGCTGTCCCCTGTCCCCCCCACATTTTGACTCCATTTCTGACCCTATTCCCATCAGGTCCCTCAGTACAAACCCACCTCAGAGGGTGTTACGCTGTTGGGAGAGGTGATGGCTGTGTAGCTCTCCATTACAGAGAAGTGATGGTGGCTCTGTAGCTGAAATGATAACAGGGTCCCTGTACTAATACCAATTTTTGAAACACAGCAAGATCAACGCACGAAATTGTTCTAGTCTGACATCCAAGGTAAAATATGGGGTCATTTGATCAAAGATGTTTTAAGACACAAGCTCCTTCACCTTCCCGAGGCTTATTTTAAAAATAACAACTTTCCTATGAGGCTTCTTCTGCATCAAGATAGAGATAGGGTCGAGGGAGGTGGTCCTCCCTTGCTCTGCCCTGGTGGGACACCATCTGGAGTACTGTGCCCTGTTCTGGGCTCCCCAGCTCAAGAAAGGTGGGGATCTCCTGGAGGGAGTCCAGCGGAGGGCAACAGAGATGATACAAGGCCTGGAGCATCTTCCCTATGAGGAGAGGCTGAGAGATTTGGGGCTCTTCAGCCTGGAGAAGAGAGGGCTGAGAGGGGATCTGACCAGTGTTTATAAAATCTAAACGGTGGGAGGCGACTGGACGAGGGCAAACTCTTTTCAATGATGGGCAGTGAGAGAACAAGGGGCAATGGCCAAAAACTGGAACACAGGAAGTTCAACTCAAACGTGAGAAAGAACTTCACAGTGAGGGTGACGGAGCGCTGGGACAGGCTGCCCAGAGAGGGTGTGGAGTCTCCTTCTCTGGAGACATTCAAGACCCATTTGGATGCCATCCTGTGCAGCCCAGTGTAGGGCACCTGCTTTGGCATGGAGGGTTGGACTCGATGATCTCCAGAGGTCCCTTCCAACCCCTGCCAACCTGTGATTCTGTGATACCTCAAAAAAACACCTATGCCACTGAGGGTTAGCCAGCCCCAAGAGGCAAAAAACATTCCCCAGGTTTGGCCTGGCACAGGCCAACAGCTGCAATGAATTCTTCTGTGTGCATGGCTCTTAGAACGGGGCAAAAACTAGGGCGGCATGATTGTTCACCAAAATACCAAGCTGGGATTCATACAGCCAGAAGTTTTGGCAACTTTCTTCCTCTCCAGGAGGTCACTCACACACGTTGACATGGGATGAAATAATCCTGGAAGATCAGAACTTCTCTGAAGACAAATGTTCTGAAATCATGCTGAAAGACAGGAAAATCACTGAAATTTGATGCAAAGCCCTTTCTAAATTTTTTCCTTGAGTAATGACAACCTCCAGAAGTAAAATAAATGAACACTGTGTTCAAAATCATTTTGTTCCCTCCGGGTCTTCCTCTGGGTGAGAAAACAGCTTTTAATTTGGAATCCACCCAATCCCTTGTTTCCAGGGTAAACAGCAAATCACTACTGAAATCTTCACACAGGGTTTAAACCCCCTCCTGTTCGAACAGCGTGAATGTTCTCACCACTTGCTGGAAGACACGAGGACACCCCAGTTTTCCGCCCCGGGTGGTGACAGCAGCTTTGGGACATGCAGCTTCCCCTTAGCCTTGTAACGGGGGCAGGGGCAGAGCGTTCCTAGAATGCTCCCGCTTGGAAGGAGGGAATTGGAACAGTGAAAGCACAGAAATTTCTGTTTTATCAGAGCATCCTTCATCCCAGGAGGGCGATTACCGTGATGGTGGCTCTGGTCCCATCACCGAAGCAGGAGCGGTTTGCAGCTTCCCACATGGTGGGTTTCCTCATCGCCAGCACCAATCGGAGGATGCTAATAAGGGTTCACGGGAAACATATGGGCCTTTAATTGCCTCGCTGCTGCACGTAGGCATGGACGGCTGTCTCGCTAGGGTATGGCTCGGAGACAGCAGCGGGTCTCCTAGGGGTACGGGCTGTAGCTCTCTCAAACAAGATTGGGGATGCCTGAGCAGCGCCGAGCGTCCTCGCTTCCCATCCACCCACTCCCGGCGCACAGAAAGGGGGTCGTGCCCAGGAAGGCAGATATTTTGGGAAGGGAACGCCATGGAGAAGAGCCCGTGAGGGGCCCTGCCCTCCCCTGCAGGAGGATCGTGCCAGGGATCTGGGAGGAGAGGCCACGTCTGCAGCATCGGCTGCTGGAGGCGGCGCTGGCACGAGGCTTCCAGCCCTCCTTCCCTGCAGCGCTGCCTGCCCCGGGGCAGCTCGGCGGAGAAAGGCGTCCCGTGGCTCAGCCCGAAGGACCAGCCTTTGGCCAGACGTGCAGGGTGGGCCGCAGAGAGGTTCCCTGTTTGCTGGCTCCGTGTCCCACTGCCTCTTTCTAACCAACTTTTTAATTAATCCAGCGTGAGCCGAGCAGGCTCCAAACAGGCTCCTCTGTCTCACAAACAGCCCCGGCCTTCCAAGGCCACCCCAGACCACGTCTGCAACCGGCTCAGAGCACAGAGCTCTCCTTTGCAATAGAAGTTTCCCAAACAGCACCTTCAACCCGTGCTAATGACTCTGAGGACGGGTCCTCCTCGGGTCCCGTTGCCTGGCTTTGTTTCTCCTGGCAGCACGGCTCCTTCCAGTCGAGCGAGGCATTTTTAACGGCTGACAGAACACAGGCAGCCCCGGCTCTGTCAGTTAGGATCCGCCAAGAGTCTTAAATCCCCAGCCTTATCTCCCAGCTGCCTCTCTCCTCCCCCTGGGGCCGGAGGCAGGGGGCAGGCAGGCGGGCTCTGCAGCCCCACGCTGTCAGCATCCCCGGTGCTGGTCACCTCGGCTGCATCCTGCCTCTCGCCCTCCCCTGTGCTCTTGGGAGCACCCTCCCTCCCTTGGGAGCCCTCCTGCTTCTCACGATCCCTCCTTTGGGAGCCCTCCCCACTCCCACTGGCATCCTCATCGCCCCGCAAACCCTACGCAAGCCTCCGGCTCCCTTGGCCGCGCACAGCGGGACTTTCCCCGCACCGAGCGGGTGTCAGTGACTTGCTCTTATGGAGAATAACGAGGATCATGTCCTGGGCCACACCAGGAGGAGCGCAGAGAGCACGTCAAGGGAGGTGTTTTCCCCTGCCAGGCACAGGGGATGCTGCTGCAGCTAGTTTGGGGTTGCCCAGTTCAAGGATGACATGGAGGGACAGGAGAGTCCAGTGGAGGGTCCCCAAGATGGCCAGCCCTGGGGCACAGGGCGCACGTGGAGGGGTGGAAAGACCCAGCATGGGTTAAGTGGGGTAAGGAGGGGATCAAACTGCATCTGCAGCTTTTTGGGGGCAGACACGAAGAAGACAGACCCCAACGCTTCTCAGGGTGGCAGACTCTGTAACAAGGGACAAGGATCGCAAGTTCAGACTGGACATGAGGAAAAGCTCCTTCTGCAAAGGAGGGTGCAGGCCTGGGGCAGGTGACAGAGGGGTGGTGGATCTCCTTCCTTTGGGGAGGTTCAGCTGAACACTGTGGCTGCCTTGAGCCAAGGCTGGTGGTACCCCTGCTGCAAGTGGGAGACTGGAGCCCAGACCCCAGCGGCTCCTCCATCAGCACTTCTCAGTCTCTAACGCTCGTGGTGTGCGAGTTGGGTATTTATGATGTTGTCCTGTGCAGAAGACTATTATGTCCAACCAGGTCTGAATTTACCCTTTTTTCCCTTCATCAACCATGCCCTTCTTCTTGCAAGATGAGGTACGTGCTGTAACGACACTGTCACTTTTCCCATATTCTTTCCCATTCCGCACCTTGCGCCTTGCCCCTTGTTTTTAGTTCTGCAGGCAAATGGGTCTTGCTTTGTCTCACCTGCAAAAGTTGCCCATTTTCTGCTTGTTCCTGCTCCTGGGTCCTCACACAAAGGTGTTTGTCACCTCGGTGAAAGGCTGGCCTCTGGACAGCCCGAAGGAACAATGCTGCCCACTGCCTTTGGATCTGCTTACGCTTCTGCTACAGCCTCTCCAGCCTGGATGTTTTAGTGCTGGAGGGAGGAGGACTCAATCCTGCCTTGCAGCGCAGGGTAACACCCAAACCCCTTGGACGTGGCGTTGGAGTTGGCTGCTAGCTCTGAAAGAGAGGATCGTGGACCTCTAGGTGCCAGCTCTCTGCACTCATCCTTTGTGGGGCCACACAGGTCCTCCAGTTTCCCTCCTGATAAATTTAATTAGCAGCCTACACTGTTACCTCATACTTGAGATAAGCAATTAATCCCATTGCCAGGTGCTGTCACTGCCAACAACTCCGACAGCATTTGGAGAGCAGAGGATAGAAATACAGAAGGGAAAACAGGGTTAAATGAGATTAACTGAAGGGGAACGTGGTGCTCAGCCGATTTCTGTGATGTGGATTAAAGAGTTGTCAATGAAGGAAGAAGTCACAATGCAAATGTTCCTGCTTCGCCCCGTCATTCTCCACAGGACAGAAACAGAAGCAGACAGCAAAAGCATCCTCCCGTCGTTAGCAGCTTTTAGATGGGTCCCCATGCCACTGACTGGACCAGTATCCTCCACATCACCAGCAGCTCAAGGAGCTCAGCTGGGTCACATCATCTCCCCAGCACACGGGCACCGCTGCTGGAGGTGCCAGGGCTCCAAAACCCACATCCCCCACAACAGAGCTCCCCAGAGGTGCCCCCCAAGCCGCCTCATCTGCCTCCCACCTTCAACCCAGGGCTCCTTCAGACACAACCCCTGGCAGGACTTCCACGCTGCACCCTGCTGTCTGCATCTCACCAACCGCTGCTTAGTTTCAGAGGTTACATCTTGCTCTCACCATCACGGCCCTTTCACTGGGTCTGTGGGCAGGCGCAGAGGGGCAGCACTGGGTCAGCGTGGGGCTGTGACAGTACTGGGGTGTCACAGAGGTTTGGAGAGGACTGGACAGGGCAGAGTGATGCCATGTTTTGGGAGTTCCGCAGAAGAGCATGCTGGAAAGTCCTGCAATGGTCAAACAGTCCCCGACCTTCTACCCAGCCCAAACAAGCTCCAAAGACCAGGAAAACTGCACGGGCCAGGGATTCAGCCTTTTGGCAACCATGGGACAAACCGATAGTGGCCATCAGGCACCGACTGCAGCCCAGCCTGGGCCAAAGCCCGACGGTTACAGCCTCCTGTCCTGCAGGAGCATCCCCAGCCTGCTAGCCGGGACAACCTTAGGCTGCGAGCACCCTCACCCAAACCCTCGCAGCCCTCTCCCAGTGCCCCACGCACCAGCAGCGGGGCTGAGCCCTCGCCTGGGAGAGGCTCCGTGCCGGGGGCTGCCAGCAAATCCCTCCTGCGGCTTCCAGGGAGTTCGCGAGGTCATCTCCCTGCTCGCCTCCCTCAGAAGTTCAAGCATCTGGTGAGACCGCGGCACCCGTGGGCACACACACCTGCAACCCCCGCCCCCCCGCCGCCGACCTGCTCTGGGCGGCACATCCATCAGCCCTGACGGGATTGGGCTGTCAGGGAGAAATGCCTGGAATTTCTTACCTGTCCGGTCAGCCTGGTTCAGCCCCGCTGAGCCGTCACGGGGGCTCTTAAAGAGAAATGGAAAGCTTTCTGTCCCTGCCTGAGCACGGGGGGCTGGGGTGCTGCCAGCATCTTCAGAGCACGGTCAGCAAGGACCGTACTCCAGCACGTCTGGAAGAGCCATTCAGTGACAC
This sequence comes from Psophia crepitans, assembly GCA_013399095.1. Taxonomy (NCBI): domain Eukaryota; kingdom Metazoa; phylum Chordata; class Aves; order Gruiformes; family Psophiidae; genus Psophia; species Psophia crepitans. The sequence goes on along the minus strand of VWZZ01001358.1, from coordinate 71,841 downwards.
CCAAGGGGAGAAGACTTCTGTCCAAAAGAGACACAGAGCTGTATGTTCATCATGCTGCAGACCACAAGCGACCGCAGCCCCAAAGGCACAGTTCACAGCTCACTTCCAGAGACCAGCATCCCTGGGTGAAGCTGAAAGTGGATGTTGAGATTACAGGTGAGGAGCACAGCTCTGGTGGCAGCAGATGCCTTGGACCTCCTCCCTCCTGCAGACACCCAAAGAGCACTCTAGGATGTAGCTCCAAGACCAAGCTCAGCAGGCAGCAGTGCTTTCCTGGAGCATCACATCCACCACCCCGGGGGTGTCAGGCGCTTCCAGTGCAGGACCAGTCCCAGCACACGGGGTGATCGGGGCGCTCCCACATGCACAGTTCCAACCCCAAAACCTTGTCTCGGTGGCTTGGCATGCACGTAAGGACCTAGAACTTCAGGTGCTGGAAAACAGCACTGCCCCAGGAGCCCTGGGGCGACCGGCATGGAGCAATGCGGGCTGCGCCTGCCCAGCGCCGAGCCACGAGGTTACTGCTGCGCAGCGACGCACCAAATGTCACGCTCTCCTTAGCCAGCCTCTCGTCTCCTTCTGCTGCAGAGGGCTGCTTTAGATTCCTTACATTATAATAATTTATTTTATTCCGATATTTTAAAAAATGCTTTTCGGGCAAGCAGCATGTCCTGCTCCAAGAGATGTAAACACGGCAGCACTTCATGCTGAAAGAGGGGTTGTTTAAACGGTGAGCCAGCTTTCTCCAAGTGGTCTCCAGAAGAATTTAGGACTTTCACATTTCCTTACTTTGTTTGGTCTTGTTTAAATGTTCCCCAAAGCTTCTGCCTGGGAGAGCTCTGCCTCCGCAGGGTGGTATGTTAACCATGAGGGGAATGGTTCCCAACCTTTAAATGCAAGGCGAGAAGCAAACCAAGCGAGCAAGTGGTGACATCAAAGTTGCACTGATGGAAAACCCCTAATCCTATAAACCCTTCCTGCTTTAATTGGTGTTAAAACAAAGATAATCTTATCTCAGCCCTGTAAAAGGAAGGGGTAGGATGTACCCTCTAAAAGCTTCTCTAAAAGCCCTCATAAACTTGACAAACATTCCATGTTTTGAGCCCAAGGAGAATGGCTTGAATCCTAAAGGAAACATGACAGTAAAAAGGGAGCTTTCCCTGGACAAGAGCCCTTCAAGCGGTCTCCCCAGTTCTGTTGGTCCCGGTGCAAATCCGGAGTCACTCCTGCAGCAGGACGGCTGCTGAGGACAGCTGTGCACCTCCACGAAGACCAGAGCAGCCAGGGACCATCCGATGTCGAGCAGAGCCAGGATCAGGCCCCCGAGTGCCCTCGTGCCTCCACCTCCAGGGACCCCGACTGCATCTGTGGCTGCTCTGTGTTTTCCTCTGCAAATCGCCTGCCTCTACCCTTCCCCTAGATGTTGGAGGAACAGGTTTCAGGGCGCGGCGTCTGAGATCGGGTCTCTGAAGGACATCCCTACCTGACCCAACCCCTCCAGCCAGCGCGCAGCAGTGTCGGTGGGCACTATTCCCAAACTGCTCTGCCCCGAATTCCCATAGCGTGAGGACCAGCGCCGTCCCACGCCCTGCTGTCCTCCCCATCTCCAGCAGGCACCCTGCAGACCCCCTCTAGGTGCAGGTCCCAGCAAAGCCTTTCCAGGGCACAAGCAGCTTTTCCAGGTGGAGGTTGGGGGTGGCCAGGAAGCCTTGGAGTGGGCATATTTAATCATTACATTTTTAACGCTGCTTAGCACCCAGTTTAGACAAGTTTAAAGCACGCCAGATGGTTAAGTGCCAGCAGCCGCTTTCCAGATGACAACATAGTTCTTTGTCAGCGCTAGGTGCTGAGTGGAGCTGGCATAAGGGCTGATTGGAAATGGTTAGTTATGGTGGTTTAAATCACTGGGGGTGTAGTTGCACAGTAACTTTCCTTCCCAGCCTGCAGCCAGCAGAGAAGCTGTGGGCAGGCAGCGCTGCATGGGAAGGGAGGTCACACACCGCCCGGGGCGGTTGTACGCTGTCCACCTCCACTTTCCAAAAGGCCCTGAAGTCTCCTTACGGACTTAGGAATGGCAAAACCCAAGGAGAACCAGCCTTCCTCCAAAACGAGCTCCCAAGTGCTCTGGCGCTCGTGAGGGCTGTGTGGAGCACTGTTCCAGTTTGGGGTTCCCCAGTGCAAGGAAGATCGTGGAGCGACTCCAGGGGAGGCCACCAGGATGGCTGGGGGCTGGAGCTCGTGGTGGTTGAGGAGAGGCTCAGGGTCGGACATGAGCCTAGAGAAGAGAAGGCAAAGGAGAGACCTTACTGCTGCCCTCAGCGACCCATGAGAGGGTGTAAGGAAGATGCAGCCAGGCCCTCAGAGGTAGCACAAAGTTCAAGGTGGCATGGGGGCAAGTCCAGCACGACACAAGAACGCTTTTCACCACGAGGGAAGTCAAGTATTGGAAGGAGGGTTCAGAGATGTGCGGGGATCTACGTCCTTGGAGACAGTTAAAACCTTTCCCAAGGGACTGGCACACATTCTGCTCACTCCAGCTGCCCGTCGCCAACAGACCTTCCACTTCTCAAGTTTCTGGGTGCCCAGCCTGCTCCCTGCTCGATGGACCACCACTTCCCGGCCACGGGGGTACGAGCACAGCGAACAGGGTTACACAGACACAGTGTTGGCCTGAAGGCAAAAAAGAGCCACTTACACCAGGAGCGCAAAGGTCAAGCTGCTGTTTGTAGCAGCAGCCGGGGGGAAAAAACCTTCACTTTTTTACTTTGCTTAAATTCACGGACTTTGCTAAATCCATCACACGTGAAAGCGACAGTTCCCTTCCCCAAAGCAGAGTCCCCTGGTGCCGTCACCACACGCATCTCACGGACCACGGCGCCAGCCTGTGACTCCAGCCCCATTTCAGAAGTCCATCTGTCTCTGCCACCTCTGATTCACTCACGTCCGAACAGGCACACTCCTGGCTCTCAAACGTCTTCGAGGCTTCCCCAACAACCTGAGCTGAAGCAGCTTCATGTGGCAACGAGCCGCTGCGATGGACTTTGAACCGCTGGGTTTTGAGCCTGCAAAGGGAACTGCAGGAAGAAACCAAAATCGATGTGCCTCCAGCCAGCTGATCTGCCGAAAAGCTGGGGCTCCTCTGAAACCCCCTGCTCCAGAGGAGGATGTGCAGACGGCCTCTGAGAAGTCCATCCCTGCTGGGGCAACAGCAGCTTTAAGCCAGGGTTGGAGAAGGAGTGTTGGACAGCAAGGTTGACCATGAGCTACGTCTCCTACCCTAGAGAGGGCATAGCTAGAGCTCCGGTGTTTGTCGCTGCACCCATCCTCATTTATGTGGTCTGTCTGTCCACAGCATTATTTAGGAGCAGTCCGCTCGCTGTCTAAGCACTGCTGATGAACGGAAACACACAAAGTATTTGCAATCAGAAGGATTTGCCATGGGGAGAGATTTTTTTAAGCATGCCGGCCTGAGTGGTAGAAATTTTGGAAATAGCAGCAATAAAGCCATTTGAGTGGTCCCATTCCCACCCTTCCCAGTCCCCAATCTCTCATGTGTGTGTGTTCGTGTGTTCTTGGCGTTTGCAGTACACAACCACGTGCCATTTCCCCCCACAGGTAGGACAGACAGGACTTGGGAGCACGCTGGCTTCTACAGTAACGGGTCGCTGTGCACGCGTGGGCTGTCACTGAGCGAACCATCAGCAGGAGACAGGGAAGCAGGAAGAAAGATCAAAGGCAAATGAAAACTCTCTAAAAAAGCTCATCTTTCCCATATTTGAGAGACTTCTGGGAAAACGTGGATGGCTGTGTGGTGTGGTCAACCCTTCCTGGCATTGCCACCACATTCAGGGTCCCTGGATGCCCAGGACTTGATGTGGACATGTAGGCTCTTGCGTGTTCACAGCCCCATCTGAGGGCAACCTGTCCCATGGCATCACCAATCCAGGGGAATGTAGGATCTTCACCTGACTCTGCTACAGCTTCAGACATGTCCAACCTTTCCTTCTACTGCCAGGAGCACTTGGAGGCTGGGCAGAGAGCACAGAGGTCCAAGGAAGGAAGCCATGGCTCTGTAATCAATCAACACATGGTTTTTTTGACAGAGAGGACAGAGGGAACATGATGTGGGGCTGTACAATGAAGTGTGAGTACAGAAAGCTACCAAAACCCCCAACTCTTCCCAAACAGCAGGTCCGACCATCCTGCACACGGAGAAACAACGGCGTGCCCATGCCACAATCACCGTGTGCCAGGGATGTGCATGTAAGGAGGGATTTTAGAAATCATTTTACAGGAAATCTCTTACAAAGCCTTCCTATTTTGCACAACGGTAACGCCTTCTGCAATTTGTGGCTGAATAAATACCCAGAAGCGATTTCCACCGTCGGCATTCCCTCTGCACTCAGGGCACCAGCTTGGCTGCCGCGTCTGTGCAGCATCGAGGGTTGCGAGGGATCAACCTCAGAAGGAGAGGGCTGAACCCCAGGTCCTCCGTTTCTCATGTCGCTGATAACTTTCTCCGAAAGGCTGCTACGCGGAGGGAAAAGCAGCAGCAATAATTATCTGTCTACATCCATGAGGAGCAGCGTTGGATGGCAGGACCTGAGAGCCAAGCACGCACTGTCAGAAAACGCAGATGGGAAGAGGCGATTTTCATCAGCTCGTAATTCCCCTTATTTGGGCAGGTTTTGCCTGCAGCCATCCAAATGCACCTTCCACACCTGAAAGCTTTCTTCCACCAGATCTCATGCTCCCATAATCCCAGATTTTCATATTCCAGCTGGGAAGTAGAGAGGCCACGGAGAGGCGTCGCGAGCAACTTGAGACAGAAAAAACGTGAGGTTGGGAGTATGCTGGCTGGTTTCAGCTGCACGAAAGTTGAACTCAGTTCCTGCCTCTGTGCATTTAAAAGTAACTCTCAGTAAAGCAGGGGTCTTCCCCAGCTTCCCAGATTGCCGGGGTTCTCCCACCGCGCTCGAGGGCTTGCTGCCAGCACCGGGCACGCAGCACGAGCGCTGAGCAGGTTCCCGGAGATGCCAAGCGAAACCACCAAGGGCAGCAAACACAAATAAAATACCGCTGAGTAACAACCAAAATTGCCTCCAAAAAAGTTGGTGCCTGCCCCCAGGAAAAGGCAATTCCTATTTTTCATTAAAAATTAATTCCGGCCAAGGAATGACAGCGAAGGAGTAAAAATGCATCTTAAAAAGTCACAAACTGGCAGCAGTGGCTTTGAATTGGTAAGCACGAAATACAGGGGGTCGATAAGAGCAGCGGAACTGGGCAGTGGAAAGAACAGGCCCTGTAGGATTCACAGCAACAGGATGGAAATCAAGAATGCAAGAAAACCAAAGCCATAGTAAAAGGTATGTGCCTGTCCCCAAAATACAGCAAAAGCGTCTGCTGTGACACGGAGGGGGATATACAATACCACAGCGTACGCATAGAGAAGGATTGTTTCATAACCAGCGCTTCCTTAAAATTTTCCATTCCCCTTGAAAGTAGGAAGAACATCAGCGGTCGGCTCCCAGCACCAGGCAGGATTAGATAACCTGCACCCAAGAGCTTTAAGCGTCAGCCAAGGAAAACTGCGATGCGAGTGCTGGCGTTTATGAAATCAGCCGCGGTGAGACCATTCCGGGGGGCCAGACGCACTGATAACACCGCGGCGTAGCTCTCTTGGCCAAGATGGTGGCACCAATGCCAGGGGCAAACAGTGGAACAAGTGACATCCTACGAGGTCCCCTGATAGATCTACTTTGTGTTGTGGGGTTTCATTTGGAGGAGGCTCGGTTTCCTGGTCACTTTGCAGTGGGATCAGAGACACTTGGTGCACTGATGAGGTTGACCTTCCTCCCAGCATCATTCTGTGAAAAGTGGTGGTTGGGATCGTGGGATGTGCTGAAGGAAACAGCCTGAAAAGCAGAGGGGTTGCTGCAGAGAATGGGCTGAGCGTGACAGCCCGGCATGAAGCTGCAGCAACGGACCAGCGGGATCCTCAGTTGAAGGAGGCAGAAAGTACCCAACACATTGGGTCAGACTTAGAGGTGATGTGAGAACTGTGCAAGGTCCAACCACCAATTTCCTGGTCCCTCACCAGCTATACAAAAATATAGACAGATCTGGGCTGCTTCATCCACAGACTTCCAAAGCACCGAGGTCATTTGGCTGCAAAGGGTCCCAAAAAGTCCTTCTCCAGGGACCTTCCCTGCATTTTCCCCACAGTTAGCCGCGCCTGAAGCCCACAGCACGGCCGCGGCTGACACAAGGACTTCCTCCACCTGCAGAGGAGACGAGGAAAGCAACTGTGCTTGCCTAGGTAGGAAGCAGCTGGGTTATTCAGAGCTGGGGCCACGGTCGGAGAAGGGTTTTCTTCAAAGCATGAGGTGCCTGGAGCAGTTCCAGCCAGGGCTGGGAGCAGGACAGATGGCAGAGCCCCGCTAACCCAGATGGGCAAGCCAGGCCCAGGACCGTGCAGCTCCCTGGGACGCTGCCAAGCACGAGCTCCCACTTTAAAGGCCCCACTCGTTCTAACAGATTAACACGGCCCCCCGAGAAGGTCCTGCGGGGAGACGCTCGTGTTTGAGAAGATTTGTGCCCTGCCTGATGATGGACACCGTACTGGAGCAGGGAGGGGAACGCAGAGCTGGGCTGCAGCACGGGGTGCGTGTCCCAGCCCACCCCTGCTGCAGTCCCCACTAACGGAGTGCAAAACCCCAAAACTTCCACCCCGACACATCTGCGTCCTTCCTCCTAGCAGGGCGCGTGCTGCAGCGCAGGGATGCCAACGAGGAATTGCCTTATTGTTTGGGCTGCATGAGCAAAACTCGAGCTGCCGTGCTCCTCGAGGTGAGGTCTATGTCTTCTCCTCTCTCCTGCTCCTTTTGGCTCCATCCACAACACAGACCCTGGTTTTCCACGGAAAGGCAATGCTGGGGGCAAGGGCCCGCAGTCGGGGGGTGAGGCAGGGCTCTGCTTGGCAGGACAAGGAGCAACAGACCCTCCTGTGCAAACAGCAACGCTGATGGGACTAAATACAACCTCCTCACAGCATCTCTAGGATGCTAAAGCTCTTCCTGCCTGGTGACTTCTCCTCCTCCTCCTCTCTCCCTCAGGTACCTCCCCCCGTTGCTTTTGTTCCTGTGATGTCATCTGCTCCCATGGAAAACCGTCATTAAGCGTCTCCCCAGTCCTTCCCACAAGGACCTCAAAAACCCTCACGCTCATCACAGCGGGACGTGGAGCTTGCTCTCCTCCTCTCTCTGCTGCTGGTCCTGATACCCAGCTCTTGGGTCTCTGCCTGGTCTAACGCAAGGTGCAGGGGATGTCCCCTGCAGGAAGGAGGTACCAAGAAAAGTGACGAGGAGGAAAATGCTCAGTGGCTGCTCTGCACTGGGAGCTCCTGGTACGGAAATGTCTGAAGCCAAATTTAGAGGTACCCAGTGGCACGAGGGCCACGGACCCTCTAAACCTGTTGACCAAGCGAGGAGCTGTGACCAGCTTCCTGCATCCTGTCCCAAGGAGATCTCGCACAACGCTGCCCGTCCCTGATTATGGACCTCTCCATGCAATGAAGGGTGAACCCAAGCAGGCACAGACGTCATGGACAACACCACGCTCCCCGCCTTCTCCAAAGCAGAGAAGGGATGGCAGCTCGCTATGCCTTAACACACGGTTGATGCAGGCAGAGCACAAGTCTGATGAGGAGTAGCTGAAGGAACCGGGGCTGTTTACCCTGGAGAAGAGGAGGCTCAGGACAGACCTTATTGCCCTCTACAACTACCTGAAAGGGAGTTGTGGCGAGCTGGGGGTCGGCCTCTTCTCGCAGATAACCAGTGACAGGACAAGGGGGAACGGCTGCAAGTTTGGCCTTGGGAGGTTCAGGTTGGAAATGAGGAGAAATTTCTTCTGGGAAAGGGTGGTCGGGCATTGGAACGGGTTGCCCAGGGAGGTGGTGGAGTCACCATCCCTGGGGGTGTTTAAGGACAGGTTGGATGTGGTACTGAAGGACATGGGTTAGTGCGTTATAGGTGGTGGGGGGACAGTTGGACTAGATGATCCTGGAGGTCTCTTCCAACCTTAATGATTCTATGATTCTATGATACAGCACGGGAGGAGCTAATGACATGACCCTCAGCTCACCCGCGGTCCCCTGCCCAGCCAGCACAGCCTGTCTTGGGGGTGGCAACACACCTGGGGACCGGCAGGGCTGGGGTCATGCAGGGGGGGTTACTCACCCCTGGGACAGCACGGGCTGATGGTGCACGGTGGCCTCGCTCCTCCCCCGTGCTAGGGTGCCTGGCTGGCCACCGCTTCCCTGCCAGGCCATCCCAGTACAGACAGTGCCATGGTACTGGAACCCAGATGTTCGCAGGACTGCTCTGTCTGGTCTAGAGCTGAAAATTAAATTAAAACCACGACAGGGACAGTTAATTAAAGCAGATTAGTGCGAGACTAATTAGGGACGCTGACACTGCAACCATCAAGCCCTGCGATGTTAATTAGCTGTTCATTAATGTCAGCTCCCTGTTCAGTACAGAAATATGAACTGCCTATCTCCTGGGCTTCATGCACAGCAGAGCACACAGTACCACGCGGTCACCTCCTCTGAGGGTACACCTAGCCTCCCGTCACCTCCCAGCAGAGACACCGTCACCACCAACAGCGAGATCCCCACGACCACCAACGGCAAGATCCTCACCACCAACAGTGAGATCTTCACCGCCACCCAGCACCGAGACACGGCCACCTCCGACTATGCTGTCACCAACCGGAACAACTAGAGCCACTGACAGCCAGGAAGTCCCCATCCCCACCCAGCAGCAAGACCATGCCATCATAAACCACACAACACACCAGCAGCACCTGTGAGGATCTGACATGTCCCTCGCTACTGTACACCACGCCCCGTGCCACCGTCAGGGATTGGTGCCGATTGGTGCACAGCACCCAGCCTAAAACTGGCACCCGCTGACTTCCACAAGATGGACTGTCCTCATCTGCCCTCATCCTTGGCCTCGAAAAGGTGTTAGGAGATAGAATTACAGAATCACAGAATCATTTAGGTTGGAAAAGACCTTTAAGACCATCAAGTCCAACCATTAACCCAGCACTGCCAAGTCCACCACTTAACCGTGTCCCTAAGCACCACATCTACACATGGTCTCTTAAACACCTCCCAGGATGGTGACTCCACCACTTCCCTGGGCAGCCTGTCCCCAGCCCTGACCACTCTGACGGGGAAGGGATTTTCCCCAAGCTCCAACCTGACCCTCCGCGGGAGCAGTGTGAGACCGTTCCCTCTTGTCCCACCCCTTGGTGCTGGGGAGCAGAGACCAACCCCCCCTGCCCACCCCTCCTGTCAGGGAGCTGCAGAGAGTGACCAGCTCTGCCCTCAGCCTCCTCTTCTCCAGACTCAACCCCCCCAGTTCCCTCAGCCGCCCCCAGTAGACTGGTGCTCCAGCCCCTTCCCCAGCTTCATTGCTCGTCTTTGGACACGCTCCCATCCCACCATTATGCCCATGGCTGGGACACAAAAAGAAGGCTGGAGGACTCTGGAGAGAGAGAAGCAAAAGGAAGGCAATCCACCAAGCTCCTTGGTGTGACTTTCTATCACCACAAGAACCTCTGTCCTGCCCAGTCTGGGAAAGAAAGGCAAAGGAAAGACCAACAGCTGTATTTGAGGAGGCCAAGCGCACATAGGTGTGTAGGGAGCACACGGGGCTGTAAGGAGGATATACCGGCTGTAGGGAGCACACAAGGGGCTGTAGGCATCACACACGGGCTGAAGGGTCCGCACGGGGGGCTGTAGGAAGCACGCACCAGCTGTGTGGACCACGCAAGGGGCTGTAGGCATCACACCCGGTGCTCTGGGAGCACAGGCAGGCTGTGGGGACCATGCATGGTGGCTGTTGGGAGAACCCACAGGTTGCACGGAGCACGTGAGGGCTGTAGGGAGCACGGGGGGGGGGGCTCTAGGAAGCACGCAGAGTGTAGAAGGCACAGGCAGGCTGTAGGGATCTCACACGGGGACGTCAGGGTGTACAGACGGTGCTGTAGGGAGCACAAACGAACTGTACTGAGACAGGCGGGCTGTAGGGTGCACACACAGACTGTAGGGAGCACACAAACGCTGTAGGGAGCACACGGGGAGCTGTGAGGAGCACATACGGGTTGTATGGAGCACGGACTGTAGGGGCTACACACAGGGCTGCCGTCAGAACACACCACACATCGCTGGGACCACATGCAGGCTGTAGGGAGCGCACGCAGGCGTACAGGGCACACATCCGGCTACAGGCAGCACACGCAGGCTGTAGGGAGTACACACGGGTTGTACAGA
>VWZZ01001358.1:20539-33958 GCA_013399095.1 Psophia crepitans | reverse complement strand
TCCCTTCCAACCCAACCCATTCCATGTTTCTAAACCAATATAAATAATTCCCCAAATAGAAATAATATTTTGAAGCATTTTGCACAAAAGCCTTTTATTTAATGAAAACTCAGCGCATTGGAAACGCGGTGCCCGGCGCGTCACTGCGGAGCTCGCTGCCCGCAGCCCTCGCCGCTGCCCCTTATCCTCAGCTTAAGACCTGCAGATCTCCTTGGGGCTGTGCTTCTCCCCCTGCTAGCCCAAGGGCGTCTTGTTTTGACATAAGTCAAGGAGGAATAGAAATGTGTGGGTTTTAAGCAGGTTTTTCCAACGGTCAATTATCTTCTCATAAAAAAAAAAGAAAGATCTTCCATTAATTTTAGAATTTACACTGTTTGGCTGCCAGCTATTAGATTTACTCGTACAAAGGCTGCTGCCTGAAACCTCCTTTCCCTCTTGTGGTGCTTCAGGGTGGCGAATGAATCATCTCCAAGATAACTAAATTAGCTGAGCTTCCTTATTCTCCCACCCCAGAACACGCTCCTTTCTTCGAGGCTCCTGTTTATCAACCTTCTCCGTGCGGGGTAGGCGCCAAGACCGTGGTTCCCACTGCACACAGCTGTAACATCCCAGTGCGCCCCGTTTTGCAAAGCTTTTCTACCAAATTACTGCCCTGTCTGAGGCCCATCTGGAGATGGGGTGGCACGTTAGCACTTAGCAGCAGTTGCCCGAATTACAGAAAGTCATAGAATCATATGGTTTGGGTTGGAAGGGACGACAAGGATCATCTAGTCCCATCCCCTGCCATGGGCAGGGACACCCCCCACCAGCCCAGGCTGCCCAAAGCCCCATCCAACCTGGCCTTGGGCACTGCCAGGGAGCCAGGGGCAGCCACAGCTTCTCGGGGCACCCTGTGCCAGGGCCTCAGCACCCTCCCAGGGAAGGATTGCTGCCTAATGTCCAATCTAAATCCCCCCTCTTTTAGTTTAAACCCATTCCCCTTGTCCTGTCACCTCACTCCCTGATAACCAGCCCCTCGCCAGCTTTCCTGTAGGTCCCCTTTAGGGACTGGAAGGCCCCAATTAGGTCTCCCCGCAGCCTTCTCCTCTCCAGGCTGGACAAGCCCAGCTCCCTCAGCCTGTCCTCGTAGCAGAGGGGCTCCAGCCCTCGGATCAGCTTTGTGGCCCCCTCTGGACTTGCTCCAGCAGCTCCATGTCCGATCTCCATGAATCAGAGTGAGTGTGGTTAGCCACACTGATGGCAAAGGTGGATGCGAAGCCAGGGTGGGTTTCAATGGTGGTGGTGGGCTTGCTCCACCTTCTATGGATGGCTGACTTCAAAACACCTTATTGTCCAAATAATGGCCTGTATCCCTGTCCAGGAGCAGCCCTCACTGTCCACCTGAGGGCAAGGAGGCCATGTGGTCCTCCAGGGAAGATCATTGTCATCCCTGAGAAGTTTCTTATTTCCAGACAAAAGCAGAGCATTAATTCACTTCTTCGGGAAAATTAAAAAAAAAAAAATAAATCAGGAGTGAAGTCCCATGAACCAACATCTAGAGGGGCTTCTCTCTGCCTCTCTCCCAGGCTCAGACCTGCTCAGATCTCCACAACAAGAGACAGTGGCGGGCAGACTGCGGTGGGAGGAAGCCCCATGAAGACACAGCCAAGCCCTGCTCTGACATCCATCCTGTGTGCTGGCACAGAGTTCAAACTAGCAACCAACAAACCAGGAAGGTGTAAGAAAGCAAGACAAGGCCTTACCACCCACCTCAGCCGCACAGAGAAAGGCTGAGATCCCCCCAGGATCTGTTTATTCCTCCTTCAGCTGGATGGGGTTTTTATTGCTGCAGGGGGACTGCGGAAGCTCATGAAAGAGGAGTTTGCAAGATGACCGACTGTGGTCTGCAAGGATCTACACCGGGAGAGAGTAGCAGCAAACAGAGATGCTTAGCCCGTGAGGGAAACTGCAGCTACAGCTTTGCCTGGGAGCTGAACCCAGTAAGACACAAGGAAAACAAGATTAAATTTTACCAGGGAAGGTAACTGCCCCTGAAGAGCAATTGCCAAGAGATGCAGATCTTGTACCGTTTGCATCCTTCCCCATCCCAGTGAGCCAGGAGCTGGAGAAGCATGTGCTGCAGGAGGTCACCATGGTTCCTTCTGGCCATCAAGGTATGATAACCGAGGAGACACTCACGGACATCTCTGAGTGGATGGGTGACTCCAGGCACCAAGACCTCAGTTGTACAGAGCTCTGCTACAGGTGCAAACCCTGCAAGAGCCACGATAAGCCCCAAGGAATAGGAACCCACCATCCTCCACCTGCAGCAGTTCCAACAGGGCTGCCCTCAGCGCACTCAGTCCCTCGCAGCTTCTGCACCCACGGTGACCTGCGGTGGTGGGCTGCCATGGCCAAATCTCACCCAGCAGGTCTCCTGATCCTACTGATCTAGATAGGAGATCTCCTGATCTCCTGATCTCCAAAGGTAGGATCAGGAGACCTGGTGTCCCATGCTCATACCCTGCTCCAGACACCAAAAAGGTCCAACTCCTGGGGTGGGGACAACAAAGACCAATTTCTGGATGGGCAACCCAAAGCCCAAGGGTTCGCACCCAGCCAGCCATGGAGAGGAGAAGGTCCCTGCTTCAACCAGCAAACTCGGCAGCTTCGCTCGCTGTCACAGCCAACGCCTTCATGATACCATCCTGCCGGTTTGGCACTGGGGGAGGGGCTGGTGCCTCTGTAGCCCCACAAAGACCCCCTGGCATCCAGGACGGAGCAACCCCCGGCAATGACGGTGACAACGTGGAGCAAAGCCACGCGGGAGCGGCAGGGGTGGGTGTCTGGCCCCTGGCCCATCTCTGGTGCCCAGCGATAGCTGCAGCTCAGTGAGATGCTCTCTCCGGAGCAGAGTTTTCTCAATATTGTTGTTTGTGTTCTTCCCTCCCGCGTGTTTATCTGCAGATTCACATGCTGCCCACAGCAGTATAAATAAATCTGCAGCTGCTCGAAACCAGCAGACGCAACTCTGGCCCGCTTCCCACCAGAAACCGCGCTGCTCCCCACGGGACAGTTAGGAGATAAGTGCCTGTCCTTTTCACTTTGAAGATGCTTTCAATAAGCAACGTTCTGCCAGCGCTGGGGCCCGTCGCCGGCGCTGCTGCTCGCTGCGAGGGCATGCCAGGGCTCGGGCTCGAGCGCTCTGCATCTAAAGATGCATCGTCACCACCATACCACCACCTCCAGATGCTCAACGGCCACGCTACGATGGTGTCAAGCTGATGGTCTGCCATGCCAATGAGCTGGGTGGAGGTCTCCTGTGCTTCTGCGTGGGCTTCTTGCTGCTCAGCTACAAGTGAGATGAGCGTGGGGACCTCAGCTGAACCAGTTGTTCCCACCTGGCCAGGTGAGGGCTGAGACTGGTGGGCAGGCCTGGGAGGACAGGACGAGACTGGGATCACATCGGGTGCTGGCAGCGAGAGGGGACACCAGCATGAGAGGGCCAGGACTGGAGTGGAGAGTGACAGGACCACGGGACAGCAGCAGAGAGGTTGGAGGGGCGAGGGACTAACAGAGGAGCTTCGCACATTGCAGACACGCTTCCCCGCGTCCGGAAAAATAACTTCCATGGAGTTTTGCCAATCTAGAGCAGTTTAGAGCATCTGGCCCCTGGTTTCTCAGAAGTCCTGGCAAATCCTTCACATTCACAGGCTCCAAACTCATCCAGATAAAGAAACAGCTGGACAAATAAATAGCCCCACAGATAGCTGGAGCCTCCACCCTCATTTTTCCACCCACAACTTTTTCCCTTCCCCTTTTACTTCTCACGCCAGCTCCTCCCTCAGGGTAGGAAACTTGCCAGCACTTTCATCCTGGTACGGTGTTATTAACGTGGGCAGAGAGCTTCTAGGCTGACCCAGGACCACAGGAGCTGTGGCCAGTGCTGGATGTGCAAAGCAGGCAAGAAGTTGCCCAGACCTCAGTCATGGGCCGGGAGCAGAGTCATCCCAAGGCAGACACGATGAGGAGACCGTGCCTCGTCCCCACCTCCCAGACGTAACCTGGAAGCCCACCGACCACTCCTCATCAGCCCAGGCTGGGGGGATGCTGCAGAGCGGGCTCAGCGCCGGAGCCCAGCCGGGTGGAGCAAGACTGGAGACGCCGCAGCTTGGGACAAACTCCTCCGGCGCAGGCACACGTGCTCCTGGAACTGCGTTTCCAGCCCGGCCTCAGGCACAGCCACCACATCCCCTTGTGTGTGTGTGGGGGGGTGGCTAATGAGAAACCCGTCTGTCCCCCGCCCCGAGGAGCCCTTGCTGCAGATCTATTTACCCTTCCACGAGTTGAAAGGCCCCTCTCTGCCTCCTGTGCTTTACTGGAGCCTTATTACAATATTTTTGCCAGCGAGAGCTGAGAGGGGCTGAGCAAACCCAGTGGCCCTTCTCTGCAGCCCCGAGCTTTGCTTTGCCTGGCCCATGGCCAGCGGAACAAACTGAAACCCAATCCTCCCCCCGGCCGACCCGCTTGGCGCGGGAACAGCACGCTGCATTGTGAGCCGCCGGCTGCAGGATATTTTGGATACTTCACTCGGGGATCCACTTAAACTCCAAGAGGGAGAGTGATGGATAGGGAGCGAGAAGAGGCAGTTGACTGAGCTGGGATGGGGACCGTCGGCATCCCGTCCCACGCCCAGAGCTCCAAAGGCCACCCCAAGGGCGGGGGTACCGGGTTGTGCCAGTGGTCCCAGTGCCGTGGACCCAGCAGACAGGTCATTCAGTGCTCTTCTCTGAGAAATTAGGTCCAGCCAGACTCAGGGACCTAAGAATAAGGGTGATGTTCAGCATCTCCACCACCCAGAGTGCCCCGGCCTGCCAGCCAGCCCCCCAGGCTGATAGTCCTGCGGCTAGCAAGGCATGGAGTGGGGAGGCCTGACCCCAGAGATACCACACGGCGCTGGCAAGGGAAAGATGTCACCACTTTTGGGGAGCCACAGAGCCCTCCTGGCCCCTCAGTTGACCAGCCCATCACCCAAGCCTGCCTGCAAGCCCTGCGGAACAGGAGCCAGCCCCAGAGCCAGCGGGGGAGCAGGGGATGGTGCTGGAAGCTGGTGGGGCTCAGCAGCGCCTGGTGCGACACCTTCATCCATCTACCGTGTGATGCTCAGCCGCTTGCGACACTCGGGAGATAGGACGGGTGTCAAACCAAGGATGTCCCCAAGACATCCTTAGCACAGCAGTTCCACAACCACGATGGAAACTCCCCTTGCGTTCTTCCGCACCTTGCCGGCGGGCTGCCATCCCTTCCCCACTCCCACTACGTCCCACCCTTCCCCTGATCCTCCGCGCCTCCTCTGACCACACGCATCACTGCCATCCCCTGGGGACCAAACCCAGGGCAGACGCCGCTGCGCACAAAGCGGGGGCCCTGAGGCCCTCGGCTCCCAGCCCTTGCTGGACTGGGAAATAGGGAAAGCAGGGCTCGGAGCAGAGCTGTACCTGGCCGCCGGGCAAACGGCACACCAGGGGGTGAGCCAGGAGCCAGGGCCACGTGCAGCCACGACCCAAAGCCAGCACGCTGCGAGGAGCGGCGTCACAGCCCCTCTCCTCCCTACCGCGACGCTGTCGGCCATCGCGGGCGTTCCCACTGCTGGAAAGCTCAAAACCAAGGGGAAAAGCTCAACTCAACAGTCCCAGGGGTCCTGCAAGTCATCCGAGCACATGTCCTGCTTTCTAAGCACCCTACTGACCATCAGCCCGTCCAGATGATGCCAGG
Source organism: Psophia crepitans (assembly GCA_013399095.1). Taxonomy (NCBI): domain Eukaryota; kingdom Metazoa; phylum Chordata; class Aves; order Gruiformes; family Psophiidae; genus Psophia; species Psophia crepitans. The sequence goes on along the minus strand of VWZZ01001358.1, from coordinate 28,204 downwards.
CAGACAAGCGCTAAGGATTGTCCCTCTCATCTGCCCGGCCAGGAGGGGTACAGCCCAGCTCTGGCTCTGAGAGGGGCTGGGAATTCATCTTTTGTGGTTTTTCATCCTGGGGCCTCTGCTGAAGAAGCAGGTTAGGCTGGATGTGAGGGAGGACCACGCTTCGCCCTCAGTCATCGCTGCAGATGCGTCCTCTGCAGCCCCAGTTTCCCCAACACGGTCTGCCCCAGAGGTCAGCAGAAACCTGATAACCCCCCAGAGACCCCAGAAAACTGCTCCAGCAGCACCGGGCAGCCACGGTCCTCGCTGGCAGCGTCTGTCCCAAAAGGAGCTGGGACTTGTAGGTGGTCCGAGTTCAGCCGAGGGCAGGCTGCTGGGAAGAGACAATGCGGATGCTAAATGCCAGCGAGCAGGGGCCCTCCTGCTGCTGCCGGGAGCGCGGTAGCCACACAGAGAACACGCAGATGCAGACGTCTAACAGCCACTGTGACTGTCAGTGCTAACGACTCGGTCCCTGCAGCGGCACTGACCCCCATCGCCTGCGAGACACCTTGCGGGAGGGAATCCCAGGGTTAAGCGAGTGCTGTCCTCACCCACAAACAGCCTCAGCCACCCCATCAAAGACTAAATTCCCCACCGTGCCACCTCCCAGGAGGATGGCGCAGGGTCATGTCCCTCCTGACAACCTTCAGATCCCTTCTCCTATCTGGGGGCCACAGGGGCGCCCTGGGAGGTTGGAGACCCCACGGCTACGAGCTCTTTCTGCAGATGCTCCAGGTCCCAACCTGCCGGCAGCCTCCACCAAGCCTCCACCACCCCGGTGCAGCTGTTAGCATGGCACGGCCACCGTACGTGCGGGGCTGACACCGTGGCGTGGATGGACACGCGGCTGTCACCAGCGGAGCCCAAACACGGAGCCGTCACCACTGGCGTGCAGCAGCGGATGCCATACAAGGCTCCGGGCTGCGGCATCTGGGGGAGAGAGTCGCTTTATCATATAATAACCTCCTGCCACCACCATGCCTGGGGCCCCCTGGTACAAGGTGTAAGGCCCAGGGTGCAGGGCCACACCACCTAGTCCCCCTCGATACCCCAGACCCACTCTCCTGCATCCCAGACACAGCACCCTGTATCCCCAGACCCACTCTCCTGTATCCCCGGGCGCAGGAGGTTTGGGATGCAGCAGGAAGCCCAGAGGCTGCAGAGCATCACCGGGTAAGGAGCACCACGTGCTTCCTCGCACGACAGCCACCCCTTCTCCCCACTAACCCCTCCCTGTCCTCCGACGTGATGAGCCTTGAGGGGACCAGGAGGAGCGACATGAGCCCAGGGCACGGATTTTGCACCAGTTCTGCTTCCCCTTGCCCTGGAGCCAGTGCCACCAGCCACCCTCACCCGGCGCGGGCACTGCGCGTGCAGCCAGCCCCGTCCCACCTCCCAGCACCGCTGGCACTAAATGAGGTTTTGTCACCCAGCGTGGTGGCGCGGGCTGCAAGCAACTTGTTCCCAGCAGGCTCCGGAGCCCTGCTCAGCATCCCAATTGAGCTATCCTTAATGGGCTTCAATTTTAATTTGCTTTTATTGGAAAACACAGATGGTGACACCCCCCCCCCTCCACCCCCGCCCGAACATATACAGGGTAATAACATTTATGGGGGAAAGATATTATCTCCAAACACAGCCAAAGCTCCAGCGAAAGCCCCGCCACCACGCAGTGACACGCAGCCGCGCCGCGCAGCCGTGTGCCTGGCTCATAAAGGCAGGGCCACGCAGAGCCACCGGCACGGCGCGGGCAAGGGGAGGCAGCGCCAGGGTCCAGCAAAGGAGAATTCAAGGCCAGGACTAACCCTTGGAGCAGCCAAGCAAACCTGGCAGATTAACCTGGTTAACCCCTTCCACGCCCGGGTCTTTGCAAAGCAAGGTGGGGAGCGGAGGGATGCCCAAAGTGGCTGCACCGGTGTACCCCCCCCAGCAGAGCCAGCCCCTGCCTGCAGCCTGCACAGCTTCTCCAGCCAGTTCCCAGCCAGGGGCTCATGTCAGAGCTCGGGGTGGCTGCAGGGGGGTGACAGGGACAGGCAGGGAAAGGCAGGCACGGCAGCGCTGGCAGCCAGGCTACACCCGGCACGGCACGCCAGGGCGAGGAGTGCCCCAGCACAGAACAAGCACCAAGCAGCCCCTGACGTGCGCCGCGTGCACCCAGGCACCCAAACGTTGCACCATGTGCACCCAGGCACCCAAACACCAGCGCCTGCGGCTGCTCCCGCTCCTTCGGCGCTGCCGGTGCTGCTGGCGAGCGCGCGGAGCGCGTGGCTGAGCGGGGATGCCCCGCGCCGCCGCACACGTCTGGCTCCGTGCATCCACCTGACAGCCAAGTGTTCCCGTTTTTCACTGTTTTTACTGACAGGCTGTAAATTTGCTGCTGGTTGGCAGCTCCAAGCGGGAACGGCTTGGGAGGAACCGCAGGGGCAGCTGCGGGCTTGTTTTTGCCAAGGCGTGGAGGGATGCCCCGTGCCCTGGGCTGGCCGTGGCGGNGGGGGGGGGGGGGGCGCCGGATGAGGGTCCCGAGCACGGGAAGCCTCTGCCCGGGAGAGATGCAGGAAATCCCAAAATCCCTACAAGGAGCTTGGCTTCTGTCTAGCAGCTCCCGAGGCCAGAGCATCTCTCTGCCACCCTCTCTTTGGTATCTCCAGGGGTTTGCTCGCAACCACACCAGGATCACCAACCCTCTGGGCCCCCCCCTGCTGCAGATAAAGCCACAGCCAAGCCAGCAGCTGCCAGCAATGGGTATTTTTAGTGAGCTGCAAACGCTTCCTTCCTTGGGAAAATCCCATCTTCAATACCTCACCACGGAGAGGGCTTCCTCGTTCAAGCCCGGATAGTTCATTACACACTGATACCACCTTCCCAGGCAGCAGGATGAAGCAAGGGGATGCTCCACCAGTGGATGTCGTGAGGCTCCTGCTCACTTGTGGCCCTGCCTGGGTGAGGGATCCATCCATCCATCCATCCACCCACCCATCCCTCCCTCCCTCCCAGCACCGCCCATCAAGCAGCAGCCAGCCAGCTGCCCTCCATTGGGAAAGAGCATCCTCAAAGCAGGCAGGAGATGGGCTGCGGGGCCACAAGGAAAGAGAAACCCCTTCAGGGACGAAATCTCAGGTATGACTTGCATCTGTGCCGCAGCAGAGCTGCCATCACCAGCAAGGGCTGTATCGAGGAGCTGGGGGACCAGGGACCGGCATGGGAGCGGGAAACATCCACATTGGGACATATCTTCTGGTCTGCAGACCCACCTGGAGAAGGTGGCAGCAGCGTATGAACCAGCTCTGCTGGTCATGGGGCTGGCAGAGAGCACACACCAGGGTGCAGGGCCCCATGGGCTGGGGTCCTGGAGACCCCCAACGCTGGTGGAGACTCATCCATAACACAAAATAATACAACCGGTTGGGTAATGGCAGAGCAAACCGCGTTTTGAGAGCTGAAGGCGAAGGCATCAGGGAACCGAGGACGAGCAGTTGCACAGGTAGAGACAACCGTAAGCTGCTGACACACGTGTGGGAAGAGATATTTGCACCCACCAAAAAGAAACACACCCGGAGGTGGAAAAAGGGCAATTTCCAAAAGTTGAAAGGCATTATTAGCAAAAAAATTGATTAGGGGGGGAAATGTAAACAAAAACAATGAAGAGTAATTACAGCTCGCTTAAGAAAGCGTTGCCAAAACCTCATAAATCTGCAAGCATAAAAGAAGGCGTCTTTAGCTAAAAATTATCTTGGCTTTGAATAAAAGAAAAAAAAAAAATTGCAGTAAAAATAAACATATTGTATAAATTAAAACCGGGGGAAGTTGGCAGCAGTAAATTAGCAGTTATAAGATGCAGACAGTCGCGAAAGGATGTATCAATGAAAAAATCAACTGCCAGCAAACATAAAGGAGGGGGAAAGAGGAACTCTGAAACACACCAAAAGCAAACACAACCAGAGCTGTGGGCAGGCGGGTCCAGGGGGACGCTCAAGCTGCCCCAACCCACCAGGCCAAAACAAGGGTAAAGCCAGGAGGGATGAGAAGACGTGGTGGCTCCAGGCTGGGACCAGCAGTGACCAAGAGCCATCGGTGCACCCCGGACCTCTCGCTGGCAGCAACCCGCTGTGCCGGGGGGCTGCTCGCCCTGCCCCATCCGGGAGCGAGGGATGTGGGGTGTCAGCGCCACGTTAGCAACTGTAGAGTTGTTTCCTGATAGCATCATCACCCCCAAGACAACTATTTGTTCTCAAGCAGCTCCTTCGTGCGGTCAGCAGAGCCCAGACAGACCGGTGGGGTGAGGACAGCCCCAGGACCAGCAGTTCTCCTCTCCCCTGCCAAGAGTTTTTGCCGCGCACCAAGCAGAGACGGGACGGTCTGAGGACGGGGAATAATTTCACAGCATCCCACAGGGCTGGTGGAAAGGAGCTCAGGGAGCTCAGCCTCATCCCCACCACGAGACTGGGGCTGGCGGGGCTTTGCTGACCTGAGCCTGGGAGAGCTCCAGGGATGGAGATGCCCCAGGAACTCACTGCAAAGCGATGCAGAGATTTCCAGCTGCTCAGCAATCCCTTCCCAGACCAGGAGGATGCCAAAGCACATCATCCAGGTGCTGCCAGCAGAGGCCACGGTGGCTCTGCAAGCACTCCTGCAGGGTCTGTCCCGGCCCCCCGGGCATGATCACCAAAACCCTGGAGGAGAAACGACACATCAGCTCTGCAAAAGCTGCAGGAGCCACCCAGACAACCCAACCAACATCCTGGCAGGAGTCTATCCAGCGAGACACCCGGGTGTCAGCTGAGCAGTCGGGATGCAGGACAACACAGGGAGCATCAGTGAAGGCGAATCCAGTGTCAGGGGCTCTCCAGGCCAGTTCAGCCCCATGCTGATGCTTGTTCTGCATCTCAGATGCTCTGTCAAGGAGGTGCAGCAACCGCACAAGGTTTGAGGACAAAAGCAGCTGAGGCACGAGCGTGGATGTTGGCCAGGGAGCCATCTGGAGTGCCCCACAAGGCAGCAGCAGAGGTGGGGAAGTACAGACCGCTGCCACCATGCTTCTGCAGCAGGGAGGGTCCCTGTTCCACTGTCTTCTCACTGTGGGTAAAAGCCTCTTGCACGTATCGCAGCAATGCCCAGCTCTCCCAGAGCACGCCTGTGCCAGGAGGAGGTATCGCTCTTCTCCCGTGGCTGGGAGGGAAACTGAGGCAGGGAGCCCTCCCCACTGCCTGCCCCAGGAGAGGCGAGGACGAAGCGCCCCGTCCACCCCTTGCCGTGCAGGGTTTGGTTTGGCACCGACCAGCACCCCCAGACCCTCCCAGCACACGGCACTGACGTGACGCCGCGGCGGCTGGCGCTGCCCGTGCAAACCCAGGGACACGCAGCCGGCAGCCAGCTCACCCACAGGCCCCTGCAGGGACGGTGCACCCTTGGGACAGGCACCTCTCCCCAGCACCCCAGGCCTCCAGGGCTCTTTGCACAGTGGGGAGCCTGGAAGGACCCAGCGGCTGCACCCCTGCCCCCTCCTCACGTGCGAACCCACCCTGCCGAGAGCGGCCCCGCAGCCCCCGAGCACCAAAGGATGAGCAGAAAACCCCTCCAGCTTTGCAGGGTTTAGGGCTTGCTGTCTGAGCCTCATAAAAGCACCACGCTTCCAAAATTTAGTGCACAGGGTGACCGAGGCGTTACCTGACAGCCTCCTCAGCCTTGACACGGGAAATCAGGCGAAAAGTCTTGTGCAGGGAATGCACCATCCCCCAAATTCCCTACTCAGCATGAAACAGCCTTTATAAATCAATGTCTGCAGGAGGAAAACACGTGAGGGAGCAGCAAGTTCATCCTCCCCTTTTTGCTGCACTCACAATGATCCTTGAAACCCACAAGTGTGATGGAAAGGGATCTCTGGAGGGCTCGAGTCCCACCTCCTGCTCAGGGAGGGACTCTGATCTGCGGGATGTGCTTGAGCACCCAGGGATGCATCCAGGAGCACTAAAAGAAGAGGGCTGTGCTCTTCTCCCGCTTCCCAAAGCCACGCTCGGTCCTCTGCCATCTCAGCACCCCTCTCCCTGCCCATCTGAAAAGCTCCTTCAGGAGGTGCTGCTCCCCGAGAGCATCCCAGCAGATCTTGCTGCGGCCACGGTGGCCGAGCCACAGCAAATCCCCAGCACCCAGCTCCAGCGGTGCCGATGGAGCAGATGGGCTGCTGGCTCTGGGATGCACGGGGGTATTTACGGTGGGCAACACATCTCAGGGGGCATACATGTAGCACGGGCCAAAAGTGGCCACATCGGCACCCTCAAGACCAGGCTTGCCACCAGGCAGAGCATGAGATAGCACACACAGCTTCACGCGTGGCCAGCACGTGTCCTCCAAAGCCCCCGTGACTCTGGCACACCCTGGCAAGCTTGCCGAGCTACCGGTGGCACGGAGAGCCCGGAGGCTGAGATGCCACCGCAGCCCAGACGTGACCCTCCGGCTGCCTCCCCCCAAGGCAGGCGGCTTTCAAGCAGAGGGTGAGCACAGCTCGGGGCTCGGCAGCAGCACCCGCTCCTCCGAAGTGGGAAGCTGGAGCAAATCCAACTAATTGGATCTCAGCGGGTGCAGAGAATGCTGCCCCCAAGCTGCTTGCCCCAAACTCTCCCCAAATCCCACATCCCTGTGAGCACCGAAGGGGAGGACCCACCAGTGCCAGCCCTGCCAGGAGCATTTCCATGCCCCATTGCACCCCAGCAGCTCAGGCAGTGGAAAACATCTCCTTGGAGTGAAAAATACCTCCCCGATTAGTGGGAGGTACCTCTCCCACCATGGAGGATGCAACACTCCTCCGTGCCTCCTCATTTATCCCGCCCGGAGAGCAGAGGCGCCGGGGCCGGCCGCCTCGGCACAGCCACCCCCGGCAGAGACGCCGGTGGGATGCACGGGGCTGCCGGCCCCACGTTATCTGCTCGCACTGCCAGGGATTTAGAGATGAATAAAAATCCATTGGCTGAGCCTTTGTTTACTCCTCTCGGGGAAAAGAATCAACTCTCGACGCAGTTTGGACTCGCAGAATGTGGATTTAAAGAACTCGGTAAAACCTCCAAGCAAGGGCTAAAGCAAATTCTACCACCCCCCCGTGTCGCGCCAGGGCAGCGCCCAGCGCTGGCCTCGCCGGCTCCGCACACCCGCTCGTCCCCGGGCCAGGACTGGTCCCCAGGGGTGGTGTGCACGGAGCAGAGCCCTGCACGGGGGAGCCCGGGAAAGCAGCCCCGGAGGGTGGGGGACAGGAGGGAGCATCCCTGCAGGGACCGGCCGTGCCAGCCAAGGAGGTGACAGCTGCCGATATCCAGATGGTTTCCACTGCAGAGGAGCTGGGTGAGTGTGAAACACGACGATCAGACCTTCCGTGCCTTTCATTTCTGGTGGTTTTCCTTCGGATACCGTGGATTTACCCGACGTGGCAAAAAAGCCCCCAAATGTCACGTTGCAGAGGCGCCGAGTGACAGGAGGGGGCACCCAGATGGCTCGGCCACCCCAAAACATGTGGGTCCTCTGAGGTGGCAGGTGGGACAGGGCAGAGCACGCGGTGACATGCCCGGGAGCATCCCCTCTCCAGGGATGGCGCAAGGCTTGCGAACACTCACTCAGCGCCGGGGGGGGCCAGCGCCTGCC
>VWZZ01001358.1:5669-18622 GCA_013399095.1 Psophia crepitans | reverse complement strand
CCCCACTCCTAACGCTGCTGAACTGCACGTACAAGGTTTGAAACCCCTGCAACAACTCCTGGCGTGACTCATCCGTCCCCCAGCCTGCAAACACCGAGTGCTGCCCACGGGCTGTCCTCCGTGCCAAAGCCCTGCGTCGCACACACGTGTCTGATCTGCCCGCCCTCACGGCCAGCCTGAGCAAGAAGGTACGGCCACAGGAGCAGCTTTGTGTCCCCTGACAATGCAAAGCAAGTCCTGCTGCCGCCCTGCTCCCCCAAACCCCACATCTTCACCCCACATCCCCACCGGCAGAGCAGAGAACGGACAATGCCCCTTGAAGAGCATCGCTGTCACCTTGGTTTTCTCCTTTTCATTTTTTTTTAATGTGGGGTTTCATAGGTGGCTGCTTCATCCGACAAGAGCCACCCCGGCTGCCCGTGAGCCTCGTGGGGACCACGCGCGCCCGCTGCGGGACCCAGCCCTCCCCAGCATCCCGACCACCCGCCAGCGGGCGAGCCCCCGCCTCGCTCCCGCAGGCTTTTATTAGAAGCGCACAGCCACGACACGTTGCAAGTGGAACCTGTTACACAGCATTTAGTGCAGATCGTTTGTGTTCCACAGCCGGCGACCTTTCTGATTTCCCAGGGAAAACGGCTATTAAAAACCCCACTGCCACAGATGGGAAGGAACCGGTGTGCCAGGTGGGAGCGGGGATGGAAGGAGCATTTCCAGGTCTGGGATGGACCTGCTCCCATGTCTGGACATCTTTCACAGCCACAGCCTCTCCCACCACATCCTCCACTTGCAGGATGCTGTTGGCGTGCGGGAGAAAGGAAGCTCTGCTGTCCGCAAATAATCCACCCCCATCTGACTCGGGTGCTTCTTGAAGCTGGGTTGTGATTGCAAATTATTCCTCCAAGGTGAGAGAAACTCTGAAGCACCCCAGCGATTAGTTTAGCATCCTTTCTGCAAGGTATGCTGGATGTCTGCAGAGATTTCTAGTTGTGAACCATGCCTTAGAGATAGATCAACTCATGGACTAGCTACTCGCCCACCTTCTCCTAGGCGCTTCGTTCCCCAGACATCTGGGGCAGCGGGGACCCGTGGCCAATGGGATCGTCACCGTTGGGGCAATGCTGTTCATCTACCACCGATATTTGGGGCAGAGTAAGTAGAGAACAAAAATCAAACACATGATGGAATTTCCTAAAGAAAAGGCTGAAAGGGATGAAGGGAAAACACGCCTTTCGCCCATGCCCAGCTAAGCAGAAAGCATCTCATCCCACAAAATGAGGATAGCAAGTGACTCCAGGATGGGCATCATGACCCAAGAGAGACCTTTGCAAAACATAGACTGTGACTTGGGAGGTTCAAGTTGGACATTAAAAGCCTATTTAGGACATTGCTTCCTCAGAAGGGCCATACAGCCCTCAGGCAGGTCAAGGATCTCCAGCACTGGGGGCTTCCAGGACTTGACCTTAATCCTCAGCCACCACGATCGCTGCTACGACTGGGGCAGGGGGACCTTAGGGACAGCGACACCAGAGTGGGACAGCAACACCAGAGCTGGACATCTACTCTGATCAAAGGTGGAGGTGCCTTGTTTTACTGATGGGGTTGAAAAACCTTGTTCTCCTAGAAGGTGAGCAGACATAGCAGGACCCCAAATCACTTCCGCAGCACAACGTCTCCTGTATAATGATGCAAGCCACCATCTCATCCAGACCCCTGTTTGCCACCTCAATGCTCCCTTCTTCTGCCAAGTGGAGCTACAACACGCTGCTCCGAATTTTGCCCATAGGAGGGCTGGCTGGAAACACAGGCTGGGAAACACCCTCATACATCATCCAGACCCATCTCCACATCAACCATCCGAGGAACTAAGAGCGACCTGACCCCACTGACAACACAACCCTTTCAGTCTACTCCAAGATGTCCAGCTTTTTAGTATTAGAACTTATTTGGTGGGGGGGAAACAGCATTGCTTTCTATTAATTGTGTTTTGGAGCAAAAATCCTGCAGATGCACAAAGACAGCAAGGCACAGTGAGGCAGAGTCTCCCTGGTCCACCACCAGGCTCATCGATATGAGTGAGTCTCTGCACCTTGGCATCCATCCTGCAAGTTTAGAGGCTCACCCACCCTTCAGTGGATGCCACAATGACTCTTCCTCCTTAACCAGCATCAAGTCAGCTGAACTTGCACAGCCCAAAACCAACAGAGATACCAGCAAATGTCTTGCAGGAGCCACCTTCTCAGGTTAAAGCTGGTTTTGGCAGAGCAGCAGGTCCTTCTCCATCAGCAAAGCGCGGCATGTCACCTGCTCACAAAGGCTACTGGCATTGCACATCCTCTCAAATTCAGCCGTCGGTGGTCTGTCTTCAGTCCTAAACCATCCCATTCAACTCACCTGACACTGTGCCTAACCCAAGACCGAGGCAGTCCCGGCCTACCCTCCCCACTTCAGCAAGAAATCTGGCCAGGGCTCCTGAGGAGGAGGATGGTGAGAGCCAGGGAGAGGTGAGTGCAAGGTGACCGTGTGCCCAAACTGAGCTGCCACAGCAGACTCTGCTGTCACCTCCTCAAACCATGTCTCCTCCAGCTCCTGGCTTGTCTACAGAGGAGGCGATCCAACCATCCCATAACTGGGATGTCAATCCACCAGAGCTGGGACTAGGACTAGCCTACACTACGAACTCATTGCAGGGCAGTTAAGCCAAAGAGGATGCTGGAGAAGACACTTCAGTTTGCACCAGTTCAGCGGAGCCACGACTGCACCAATACAAATCACAAACGGGCTTGGGATACAAAACGGTACCATGACCCACGCGATGGAAAGCCAACACGTGATGGACACAGAGCCAACGACCCAGCTCTCACCACCAGACTTCTGCTTCTCACACTGCCTGGACACACTGGTGCCTCATACCTGTCAATATCTGTCATCATTACGCTGTATCGTACCCTGCGATCGGTGAGGACAGGCTCGTTACGTAATTTTAATGCACAAAGTGCATTAAAGAGCCCGAGGTTTACAATTTCCCACCTCATAATGACACAGAAAGAGGGCTGAATCACCGGACTGGAAGCACGTAATTGTCCCAGCGCTGATGATCACAGCCTGTGTTGGCCAAAGGGAGGACAGGCCAAACCTGAAATGCCTTTACCCGTTGCTCCAAACGCATTCGTCTCCCAAATCTCCCCAAATTCGCAAGCAGAGGCAACCAGGAAACAGGAACGAAAAGTACAAATGAAAATCAGAGGGATTTTGGACTAGGTGATCTTTGGAGGTCTCTTCCAACCCAAGTCACTCTACGACTGAACGACTCAAAGCAAAGTTTAAACACCATTATTATTATTATTATTATTATTTTNTTATTATTATTATTATTTTTTAAAGGCTACAATTTGGCAAATTTAAGCAAAACGAACCTCAGAGTAACGAAGTGCCGGTGACAACCGCACGTAGAAAGGCAACATGTGATAAATAGAAGGAGAGTAAGCAGGCAACTCATATTTTACTGTAAATGGCAAGAAGTGAAGCAAGTTAATACGGGAAACCTATGGAAAAAAAAACCCAACCTGCTAGGGATGCCTGAAGGCTGAAGACAAAAAATTTACGATCATGATTTTTTTTTAAGCGCATAGAGAAAATGCTAAGTAAACATATTAAAATTCATAGAAACATAGAAAAAAGCATTGACAATGCCCAGGGATGGAGATGCTGTCACCTTTCTAAGCCTTGCTTCACCACTGTCCCCCTTTCAGGGTGATTAACTTTATTTTTGGGGGTTTTTTTTGCCCTACATGCAATCAGAGCTTCCCTCACTGCGGTTCTTCGTCACAGCTCGTGAAGGGTGGCCGTGGTCAGCCAGTCTGTGTCTTTACTAGGAATGGAGAATGCTATTTCCATAGCCCTCAGGAGGACAGGGCTGCTTCCTCCCGTTAGTAACGCAGGATTCCTTGGCTCATACATAACTAACGACCCAGGCACCGTCTGGCTGTAATTCTCTCTAAAAATCACACACGCCTTTCGCAAGCACCTAGCAGATAACCAAGGCTTTGGCCACAGCTGGAATGAAAGGGTCAAGACCATGTGGTGGCCAAACAGCTCGGCTCTTTTCTCGTGGAGGTGGGAGAAGCCACCACCATCCTCCATCTTCGTTGCTGGGACTTTCAGTCATGACACTGTCATAAACAAGCCCAAAGAGCCACGGCCACCTGAAATTCTTGTACACCACCTCCACAACAGGTTGAAAAATCAAATTCTGGGACTAACCATTAACATCAAATTGGAAGAAAACTAGAAGAAATCTCCACAGCCTGGTTCCAGTACTGGTCAAGGTTTGCCTGCGTAACTGGGCAGTAGAACTTCTAGAGAGTATCCCCATCTCCTTTGTCGGGGAGGAGAGATGAGGCCAGAAGCACGTTGGAAGGCAGGAGGAGACTTCAGAAAGCTCTTTACCACTTCCAACGGCAGCCTGAGGAAAAGACGGTGCAGATCCATGAGCCCCAGCAGCCAGTGGAGAGCACGAGGCAGGGGACAACTCCTGACTGGGAAGTATGAGAGCTCCTAACACTTCAGGGACTGGGATGGGAAGAGGGAGAACTAAGAAAATCAAACACATTCCACAGTGATAGACTCAACAGACTTGAAGAATTGGCAAGCGAGAGCCTACAAGGGGACGCCTGGGAGAAGAAGAAAGTTGGTTAAGTCCTTGAAGACATTAATGCAGAAGCATCTCGGCGCAGAAGAAGGATCAAGTTTCGTAGATGCACGAGGATTATAACGTGATGAAATGGTAGGCACTCAAGGTCTCGTTCAGCCTGAAATCACTTCTGGGAAAATAATGAAAAAGCTGATGTAATTCAAATCATAAAGAATTAAAGAACAGGAGTATAATTAGCACCAGTCAACATACTTCTACAGGAAGCAGGTCTTGTCAAACAAATCTGATTTCATTCTTCACTGAGATTACAAGTTTGATTGGTGAGAGGAACCGTGTACGAGGCAAGAGGCTTTCTGACCACCGAGACCAGGAGGCGTGACGGCAGCGCGGGGAGCAGAGCCAGCCGTGCCAGCGACAGCCGAGCCGTTGCCTGGGCCTACAGCTCCGCGTCGCCAAAAACATGCTAAAGGGATTAAGAGCTGATTAGCTGGCAGGTTCCAAGTAATAGTTCCCACCGCTGGACCTCAGTGGGCTCCGCAGGAACCCGCCCAATTCGTTTTTGTCTTACAGTCAGCGTGATGGAGAGGGATGAAGGACACCGATGCTGAGGTACCTAGTGCTCTTCAAGCTCGCAGCGCATCCTCAGGTAAAGGATATGGGATTCACCTCCCTTGGCGTTCGCCGTATGAAAAAATAATGCTTCCACTTTAATGCAGTTGTTAATTTTCTGCAGCTAGTAATGACAGAGAGGAAAGGGCCTCCGAGGACACGGCAGATGATCTAAAACAGCCATCCCAGGCAGGTGGACTGAATTGCCCTCTGCAGGATACCGAGGGAGGGGGTCTCGCTAACAGCTTATATTAGAAACCCCACTTTTGTGCTGGTGATTAAATTGACCAAATAATCTTCAAAGGGAAGTTGTTGGGGGTGGGGGGAGGAGGGGCACAATCCTTAAAATAATTTAAGCTCTGTTGGGAAAAGCCCTGGAAAGCCTGGTCTCCTCCAGCAAACGACCCTGGAGCTGGTGTGGCTCAGCAGATGTAAACGCCAGCCAGGATAAACTCCAGATGGTCCCAGCGACACGGTGGCACTGGTCGGGGACAGCCTCCTGCACCCAGCTCTGGCACCGCAGCGGGGACGCTGCTCTCACCCAACAGACGTTCACTGGGCCTGAAGCAACGGGACGGCTTCAGTCCTCTTCGGAAGAGGCAGGTGTCACCCATGGGACTGCCATCGCAGCCGGGGACCTCCTGGGGAGCCAGGAGGATCAGGGCCAAGTCTGGGTGTGCAAACAGATGCTGATCTCACTCCTTCTGCCCTTCCATTGCTAGAAGAGAAGGAGCATAACCAAGGCTTTAAGGTTTCCAGGAGAGAGACGACTGTCCCAGGCAGAAGCATCTGTGAGGTCCCATAGATGAGCTGCCCCCAGGTTGCATCCTGGCACCTGCCTCAGGGATGCAGCAGCCAGGACAGGGAACACCCTCAGCACCACCCGCATCCATCCGTTCCCTGCCCCGGGGCTCCCCAAAGCCTGAACAACAAAACTCAAAGGACCCCTAGAAAGTCCTACAGACAGTGTTAAACCAGCGGCTACTCCACAGCAGGCATCACACGTGAGGGTGAAGGTGAAGGCGAAGGCGAAGGTGAAGGTGAAGGTGAAGGTGAAGGCAGGAGCACACCCACAGCTACCACTTGGTGCCCAGCCCAAGCTTTGAGATTTTCAACAGCTTTTGGGGACTTGCTCAAGCGGCAGCAGAGACAAGACAGGTCTAAGGAGTGCTGGGAGATGGGATGAGTCCAGGTCCTTGCCTGCCCAAGGTTAGGGAAAACTCTCCAGCACCCCAGCAAGCGGCAAATCCATACGGAAAAAGCCCTCAGCCATGGGGAGGGAGCAGCTGCTGTTGTCAGTGCCTCCTGGGCTTGTCACGGCTGCCTCTTACCCCCAGCCAGATCCTCTGACATCCAACACCGCCTCTGCCAAGCCAGCCCAGTTGGGTTCCCCCACTAATGCAAGCAGAAAAGCCACCCTTTGGGGGGGGGGGGCCCCTTTAAAGTGGTGCCTCCCCCTCAAAAAAAAGACTTAGCCAAAGCAAATGCCAGACCCATTAAGAGCGAAGGACCTCACAGCCAACGGAGGAATGCTTGGGCTTGATGGACTGTTTATAGAGTCTTTTATAGGAAGGATGGGTAACCTAATCCCAACTACAACATTTTTTATGCTGCTCTATGAGGGTTCAGCTGTGATTAAACTGTTGGCACAGTCCCACGGCACATAAAACCATGGAGACCAGCAAGTCTCATCCCCGCCGGAGCCCTGCAAATGCAAGCGGCAAAACTATTCCAAGCATTAAAAGCCGGCAAGCCCTGCCGCGGGCCATCCCTGCTCGCACCTCCAACGGGCCTCGCTGTCTTAAGAGACCGAAATAAAAGCGACTCAGGAGTCACTGCTGTGCTGATCTCTAGTGAATATTTACTCCTGCTGCAGCCCGGAGCAGGGTGAAGGATAACCACCCCTCCAGGACTTGTTTCGGGAACCAGAAGCTGGGTGCAGGAGATGCAAAGATGTGCTCTCAGCAGTGGGCTTCAGCATCCTTCTCTCCTAGACCAGCACGGGGCCCTCTGCCACCCTCCTAACACCCTGGACAAATCCCACAGCAACATTTTCGGAGTGGTTAAAACGCTTGATTCGGAGCCAACCTCACTACACTGAGATGATCCACGTTGTGTGCCCCCGCTGTGTCTACCAGGCTGACGCTCCATGGCTGGAGCAGAGATCGTGGTCCCCAGGACCCCGAGTCCTCCCAGGAGCCAGCCTCTGGGGCTCAAGCAGATTTGACCCAGGAAACCACGCCAACCTTGACCAACCACCCCCAGGGTGCTCTAATTTGACTGTCTGAGAAGGAAATAAAGATTTGGACATCGGAAGAGCAGGCACCTCCCAGCCCAGGGTCACACCAAACCCATGCTGGAGGACAGGCTTCTGCAGCAAAGCAAAGCCCCCCCCCTCCAGACCCTCAGCTTAGCTGGAAAGGGGAAAAGGGTGGGAGGACTGGGGCAGGACACCACCCCCCCACTGCAACACATCGATGGGGACTGTACGTGGGATACGCATCCTCGGAAAGGGAGCGCTCGACGTCAGACCGGCAGGGTCTCCCTCGGCAGCTGGTGGGTGGGATTTCTTCAGGCAATTTGAATACGACGTTCATTTCATTTTACTACTACAGAATTGGAACAGAAATAAGGCTTTTCTTTTTTTTTTTTTCCTTTTTTGGCTTTGTTGACTCATCTATCAGCTTGTCTGGTCACCCTCGTGATACTCCCTGGCATGATGCATTGTCTCCTTCATGGCCACCACACACCCATTCCAGGTAGGGTCCCAAGGCTCATGTTAGCCCACAGCCACACGAGGTGGCCTCTGAGTTGAAGCTTTGGAGAGCCAACCATCAATTTCAAACCCTTCTTCTGCACCAAATAAAAGACACCACCACCTCAGGAACCCTCAGCTGAGCATCCCCAGCCACAGCAGCCAGGAGAGGGACGTGTCCCTCAGTGCACAGCCGGGCTCTTTATGTGGGATGGGACTTTGCCAGCAGTTTTATTTTAGTCCTGTGCAAGCGTACAGCACATGCCTGCTGCCAAAGGGAAGGAGACCCCGCAGCAGATGCTTCACCTGAGCCCCTGCACCCATGGGGTTTCTCCTTCCAGCACACACAGCACAGATCCCGATGCACCATGCACAGCGCAATGGGCACCTTGATGGAAACACAACGGGGTGGGCACCCCGCCACGGTTCGATGAGCTGCCGGCACGCCCAGGAGACCCACAGCAGAGGCCAAGCCCTTCTCCACCCTGCTGGCCACCGACCGATTCGAGGCTGGTGGACGACACACCCAGAGCTGACCTCGCAAATCCCAGGTTTTTTCCCTTTTCCCTCTGTAGCCCACACACTGAGGACCTCCCAAAAGCTCGGTAAAATACCGGCTCAGCTTTCCAAGGGCTCAGCACCCACAAGTAGGAGCTCAGGTCATATTTAGGCCACTCAAATTACAGGGCAAGACTTCTCCTTGAGGGTGACCTGCTTCGCTTCCCCCAGCATGAGGCCACGCGAACAGCCCCTTGCCACCCGGTCCAGCACACCACAGGGACATGCATGCTCTGCTGGACCCAGCCTGGAGAAGTTGTACTTCACCCTCAGCCCCGCAGATAAGCAAGGATGGGCTTCTGCAGCGCCGAGGGATGAACGCAAACGCCAGGGACACGCTGGGTCACTCAGCTTTTGGTGTGTGCCCATGAGCTGAGCCCCACCAGGATGGGGGTAGCCACGTGCTCAACCCCAGTGCTTGGCCCAGCGGGACCAGCAAAGCCCTCCTGGCACGTTTCCACCTCCTGTCTGTCCTGTGGCTCGCCACAAACCAGGGGAGCCCACGAGACCTCCCCAGCCACCGCTCCATCCAGGGAGGAGAGTCAGCAACGTCCCGGAGCGGCGCAAGGTTCAGCCAGACCCAGGAACAGAGACCAGACAACAAACGAGCCCGTGCAAAATGGGAGCGAACACATGGGAGCAGCTGCCAGGACATTCAGCAGTTCCAGAGAGGATCTGTGTTTATCAAAAGCTGTCGCTCTCCAGCCAGAACAGGTGTCAGTCACAGCAAAATCTGGTGGCAGCTATTCAATCTGAAGGCACAAGCGTTTGACATCAGACCAAAAAAATAATAAAAAAAAAAGCATCGTTTGCAACTTCTCTGCTCTCCATCTCACCTACAGCCTCAGAAAAAGAAAGGTGAAGAGCCAAAAGGAGGAGGAAAAACCAGGGGTACCAGGCTCTGCGCAGCAGCAGCGCAGCCGCCCAAAGGCACCTCCCCATCACCAGGCATCACCGACCACCACCCAGCTGCCACGGCTGGACCCAAAGCGGCACCCACCTACCCCAGGACGGCTCCGTGGCACACCGGAGCTGGCCCCATCCCACCCGCAGCCTCGCTAGCTGCCTGCTGCCCGGAGATTCACGCCGAGCGCGACACAGCGCAGACCCCGCGCTGCCTGTTCAACACTTCCCACCAGCCAGACGCCAACCCCTACTAATGCTGCCAACATCCTAATTAGCACCTTTCCCGTGCCCGCCCTGCTCCCGACTGCTCTGCATCTGTCCGAGGACTCTCTCTGAGGTTCCCCAAAGGGAGAGCAGATCAACGGAGGCAAGTCCCAGAGTCGCTCGGCACCCCTTCCCCTCCAGAGCAGCGGGCACAGCCTGCTCCTCCCGCCCACGCCAGCGCCCCGCTATGTGTCTGCTGCCAAGCGGTTTCCACACGGCATCACGCACACGTCTGTGTTTAACCTTTCCGAGCCTCCGGAGCGGTGCTAACATGGGTTGAGGACAGGAGAAGCCCAGGAGGGTCCTTGTTGAAGAGGGACTATCCATCCCTCTGCAGTGCGGGTAGATGGAGCGGGGCTTGGTCCAGTTTTGGCATGGACAGGGTGGCTCGAGGCTCTGCCCGGGGTTGGAAACCGTCCCCGGTGGGGCTGCTCCGCTCTGCCTGCCTCGATCCGCTCCGCCGCTGCCACACCATGGCGCCGCGTGCTGGGCAGGAGCAAGCTTGGAGGACCAGGCATCCTCCATCCCACCACCCAGCGTGCTCCAGCACGGGGCAATTCATACCCTGCCACCAGCCGTTCCCCACATCCAGCCGCTCTCCGCTCCCCCACGGCCAGCTTGCTCTCCCTCCGGGGGCTATGCCCAGTCCTACACCAGAGCAGCAAGGAAGCCGCCCGCATTTAACACGCAGGCGCTGCCTCGCCGGCAGCGTGCACGCCGGGGCGCACGTACGAAGGCTGGCGACCGGCACACAGAACCAGCACCCAGCCACCCGCAAGGGCGCCCCGCAAGCAACCACGGAGGTGGCGGTGGGGGTCCTGCAGGAATGATCTGCGGGAAACGCTTTCCCCAAAGCCGGCGTGCCGCGATGAACCCCCCCGCAGCCTGGCCAGCCCCCCTCCCTGCAGGCAACGCTCTCCAGCCGGCTCGTGCACCTTGTTCTGTTCCATCCGCGCTGCCCCCAGTTCACGCATTTCTCCTGCTCGCTTCGTCCCCTGATACCAGGCAGGCTTAAAAGTGAAACAAGGCGAAGATTTATGAAGTGAGGCTCACCGTAAAGGTTTCCGAGTTGCACTCGTGGAGCCTGGAAACAGGATTACAAGCAAAGCAAATCATGAAACGCGACCGTAACCCCTGCACGGTGAGACGTGACCCCTCACGTGCTCCAGCCCATCTCGCACCCGACCGTGTGGTGTGCACCGGCTGGGGTGGCTGCCCGGCCAGCTCGTAGCCGCTCGCACCGCTCTGTGATGGTCTGGGGCTTCTTCAACCTCCCCTCGGCTGCACCCAACTGGTTTTGCTGCCCCAATCCTGACCTTCAGCAGACTTTCTACATACCTTGCCTCAAACCAGCTGCACGTGTGTTTGTCACTCCAGAGCACTCCTAGCTCTTATTCAACACCACAGACAGCTTCTTCAGACGCATTCTCAGAAGAGGTGGTAGACAACGGGATAAAGGCATCATCCCCTGTATGTCCTGGGACCAAGCCTTCCTCCTTGGTCTGACGGAGATTCCCATCACTCCTACCCAACAGCTCAAACGCTGGCTGTATAAAAAAGCTGAGCTTCTAAGAAAGAGATGCAACTCATGAGAGAAAGGCTTGAAGCCAAACTCCAGGAGGCAGCACCTTGTCCATACCCAGGGAGAATGAGCTGCAGTGTCACAGGAGCCAGCAGCAGGGAAGGACACTGCCAGCTCTCTCCAAGAGCAGCCCTGGCCACCGGCCTTGTGCCTGGAGAGAATGGAGAACAGTGGATGAAGGCAGATATAGGTCCTAGCAGCACACCAGTCTCTTGGGTGAAAGCAAGCACACAGCCCGTTCCTGCCCAGTTTGTCCTCAGACACATCATGCTCAGTGTCAGCAAGCAACCCAAGCCAAGGCACTTGGGTTCAGTGGCCACCCCGTGCGAATGATGGGAGTGCAGGCAGATGAGAAGCAGGCTCCCAAAGCAGAATCTCCTCTGGACACCGAAGAGCACCCAAGGAATCCCCTGTTCCAAGACAAAGTGCTCCAGTCGGTCCTCCCCTGCCCCGAGACTCTGGGACAGGAAGAACCTGCGCTGCCACGCCACGGTCCACGCGGTGCTTCTCCACAGCATCCCTCAACACTCGTGCCCCAAGGCTGCAGACAATGGAGTGGAGATGCCTCCCTGCTCTGCATCCCTCTGCTGATGTTGTCCAGGCTCACAGTGGGTCTGGAAAGAGGGTCCAGCCCCCATTTGACCCTCCTCACCCCCCTAGCTCTCCCTCTCCCCTGCCTGGCTGCAGCAGAGCAGCGCTGCACCAGCAGCCCAACAAGGGTCTCTGCAAGCCATGGCAAGGGTGTGCGACCAGAGCTCAGCAGGCTGCAGCAGCACCCTCCCGCACTTTGGGAACGTGTTTTGGGAGTTGGGGTGACATTTCCTACGGAGCAGGGCTTGTTTCAGCCTGCTGCTGGGCAGACGGACCCCAGATAAGCCTGGCCCAGATGGACGCAGGCGGCGAGCTGCTCGTTGTGTGATAACCCTCGCCCGAGACACGGTTTGTCCTTCAGGCTGCTGTGAACCAGGTGACCCCCCAAAGCCTGGGTGGGAGCAGAGGGGAGCCAAGCCCCTCGCGGCCGGCCCAACCGCCTCCCCCTCCTCTCCCACGCCGGGGGCTCGGCAGCCAGCCGCAGGCTGCCCAGGAGCCCGGCCGCGGAGCCCATTGTTCCCTTTGTCTGGCCTTTTGAGCACGAGCCTGCACGGCTCAAGGCGTCCCCTCCACCGCGGGGACGTTCACACGCTCAGCCACCCTCGCCACCCCCCGACCCGCTCGGCCGGCGGGCGAGGGGCCGAGCATCTCCCCTAAACCCAGCCTTCGCCCCCCCCCCAAGATGAACCCAGGGCTGAGGGTGGCCCCTCTCCTCCCCCAGCTCCAGCCAGACCCTCTCGCCCTCCGAAACGCCGAGCAGGGCAAAAGTGAGGCCGAGGGGCATCTTCCAGGGAACCCGACCCTCACCTGGACACCCTGCCAAAACCCACCGCCTGCGCGGGGCTGGAAGGCGTTCCCACACCCAGAGGGTCCATCATCACGGCCAAGGCGATGAGCACCCAGAGTGACGTGGACCACCCGCCGCTTTGCCTCGGAAGCTGCAGGTGGTCTTGAAAACCAAGCTGGGGGGTGGGGGGTGATGGGTGCCCCCACCAAGCACGGGCATCCAGCATCGGAGCCTTTTCCTTTGGGACAGA
>VWZZ01001357.1:42238-58048 GCA_013399095.1 Psophia crepitans | reverse complement strand
GCTGGTTGATGAAAAACTCAACATGAGCTGGCAATGTGTGCTGGCAGCCCAGAAAGCCAACTGTGTCCTGGGCTGCATCAAAACCAGTGTGGCCAGTTGGTCGAGGGAGGTGATTCTCCCCCTCTACTCCGCTCTTGTGAGACCCCACCTGGAGTACTGTGTCCAGCTCTGGAATCCTCAGTACAGGAAAGACATGGCACTATAGGAGTGAGTCCAGAGGAGGGCCAGAAAGTTGATCAGAGGGATGGAGCACCTCTCCTATGAGGACAGGCTGAGGCAGCTGCAGTTGTTTAGCCTAGAGAATAGAAGGCTCCGGGGGAGACCTAATTGTGGCCGCCTTATACTGAAAGAGTGCCTACAGAAAAGAAGGAGAGGGACTGTTTCTTTAGGGAGTGTAGTGACAGGCAACGGGTAATGGGTATAAACTAAAAGAGGGGTGATTTAGATTAGATATTAGGAAGAAATTCTTTACTGTGAGGGTGGTGAAGTACCAGAACATGTTGCCCATAGAGACTGTGGAGGCCCCTTCCCTGGAAGTGTTCAAGGCCAGGTTGAATGAGGCTTTTCGCAATGTGGTCTAGTGTAGGGTGTCCCTGCCCATGGCAGGGATGTTGGAACTAGACGATCCATTGTGGTTCTTTCCAACCCTAACCATTCTATGATTCTACATATATACAGCATAATTTACATAGAGTAAAATTCATGCTCAACAGTATTTCAGAGTAGGAGCTCCCATGCATCCTAACACTTTTACCAAGTAGATTTTTTGGAGGATAGCTTATTCTACACTAGGTGATGGCCTGACGGAGACGATTAAGTCAGAAATGTATTCTGTTTCATATGGAACATCACATAATGTATTTTCAAGCAGACCAACTCAATGAGTAAAGATGTTCCTTAAATATTTAGTTTAAGTGAAAACTCTTCTGTTTATAATTATTTACATGTGGAAACTCACTGAATGTCTTTAATATTTTTGTCTTAAAATACTAAGTACATGCATTGGCATTATCTTTTCTCTGCTACAGTTAACTCCTAGGCAGATAAATTGGGCTTTGCTGCTTTTTTCTGAATTCTACCAGAATAGAGTTCTGTTATATTTGATCCATCATGTTGTTGCTACCTGTGACACTACGGAGGATATTTCTTCCCCTACTGAAAAACAGTGGGAGTTTTTGCAGCTAATTTCAATGAGAGCTACACAGAAGTAGAATTTCTAGCTTCTAACATGTACATCCATTATTCAGTCAAAAACAACAGAGATCAATGGAAACATAAGCTTCTATAAGGCAAAGAAGAACTGAGGAACTGTCCTAATGAAATTTCAAAGAGAACATCCATTATAAGATATTGATGTTAACTAAATTTAAATCATTTAAAACATTGTTAAATTTCTGGAGAAGGTGTTGATAATTACAGGTTGGTAATGTATTCTGCTATTTCTATAATAAATAGAATTTCGAATAAAAAAAAGAAAAAAAGAACTACTGTGAGGCAAGATTATAGATTTATCATTCCTTTGTATGAATTCAACTATGCACAGTTCTTATGATATATATTCTTTCAATAGCATTTATTTCCTGTGCATATACGGGAACAGATCTGTGAGGCTCTGGCATCCCTAGTGAGTATCTTTGCTCTAAAGGAACACTAATGAGCTATCTACTGAATAAGTAAATCTTATTGTTCATGCAAAATGGATTGTTCATGCAAATTGATTAGGATAAGGAAGTTACTTCTATTTCTGCCATATGAATGACAGCAGATATAAAAGGATAATACTAAATACTCTATCCAAGAAACTGCAAATGAGATTGAGAACAAAGTAAAAATGTAAGTATCTCACCTTTCTGAATGTTATCTAATAATTTTCATTATTCTATTCTTATTTTTTTTAAGAAATATACTAAGTTTATCTGTATCATTTGCTGTCCATAGGCAAACTGATATTGAAAATTTCAAGTTAACATACGTTTACATATCTACTATTGACACTGATTTATGTAATTAAATATTCAAAATATCGCTCTTTTTGGAGCTTTATAGACAAGATCTTTTCAAATGCAACATGTCCAAATGCCAATGCAAGTAAGGTACAATTTATATAATTTGTTCACATTGTAAAGGTCACAGTAACTCTGTATTTACTTCTCAGACAACAAAGTGGAGGGAATTCAAAGTGAACAGATACAATAACCAGCACTCTGACATAAGAGGAAAAAATAAAAGAGCAAAAAGCAGAGAACTGTGATAAGATGACTTTCTCCAAAGTAAAAATACACAGCATTACCTCCGTAGAAACCATTAGAAACTGGGAGTATTGAATATCTTGTGAAATAAAGCTAACCTGTCTCTATGAAAAGTCTACTTTTGTACATCGTATTTTAGTTAAGATAAAGCTATGACAATCAAAATATTTCAGTGCTAAGTGCTAGTGAATATACTTTTCTTTAAGTCAGAGGCAAAATTACATAGAATTAGTTGAAGATTATTTTAAACTAATAAAGTAAAGGTTTAGGGTCATACAGATTTTGGGGACATTGCTTAGGATAAACAGTCTTCATCCATGGTACAAAACATTGATGTTCTGCCAGCAAAGAAAGACAACAGATGCATGAAAGGGAAATATGAATGGTACAATTGTTCCAATCAACTAAAGTTATGAATGTCAACGGACTTTCAAAATAACATCCTTTTTAGGCATAGTCATACTTTCTGCCTGTGCTTACTATTGTAATTAAAATTGCTTGCTCTAATTGACTGAAAGGGATTTCTGAACCAATGTTCAACAATATCTTTCTTCTCAAACTCTCATCATCTTTGTGCTACTCTGATGTGGCACTCAGAACTGTTCTCATTCTGAGAACTTACAGTGAGTTTTGGTATCTAATCTGTTGCTAAGTTTCAAAAAAGTGTGTAATTCTGCAAGTTTTACCAACATGGTGAGACGTTAAGGCAATAGATGGCAAGGCAATAGATGGCATTCAGCATTCTACACTTAAAAGGCCTAAGAACAGGTCATGTATTCAACATCAGTGTTTGGAAGACTCAGATGTTCTCACAGATAAATTACAAATAAATTCTGTCTTCACAGATAACGGAGAAGTTCTAGTTAGGAATATCCCCAAAGTATGTTTTGAATATTCCTTGAGATCTATTGAAAACTGCTTGATCTCTATGGGTGAGACATCCTACCTGTTACCATTTAGACTATGGCCAAAATAGAGTCCTGTTGCACCCATGGAAGTTGTAGCACACTAAGACGACTTCATATTAGCTTGTTTAGAACCCAAGCATAATCACACCAATAAAGTATAACTGGACAAGTACAAAAAATAGCCCAGGCCCACTGTTTAGTACATATAACTACTATGTTATAGAAACTATGCCATGCAGTTTAAGCATCAGGTAGCAGCAAAGGCCTTGAAAATATCGGCACAGGTTGAAAACAGAGATCCTGGAATTGTAAACAAATCACTGATGGACATTTATTGGTCACCGAAGAAGTAGAGCCTCAGGAACTGGGAAAGGATTGCTTTTGCTGTAAGAAAAGAAGTAGCTAAATTAATGGAGTAGCAGGCTGTTGCACCTGTTGGCATGGGAAAGTAACACCTCCATCACTGGACAGTGCATAGTCTGGGGAGAGCTATAGAGATTCAAACATCTTATAAATGGAGATCTTCAGTTTGGGATGGGGATGCTGAAAGAAGATGCTGACTTTGGCTCTAGCTTCCTTGCACCTGGAAGGTCTGTTCTTGGGCCTGGTCATGTGACATGGAATAGGAAACATGACCTGTAAAAAGAAACTGTTAACCTAAATTGTGCTAATGAAGGTCTAGTAAAGTTTTGGTTTAGAAGTTGAAACTGGCTTATTTATCAGACTTGTAAACACAACATAATGATCTATAATTCCCTAAGAGATATATATATATATATCTCAGTTATACACTTTTCTACTTTATTATTATTTATTGTTACTTGATTCTCAGTCAAAGGGAAGTCATTGATAATTAACCTAGTAGTAGCTATACCAAAAGTTCTGACAAACTTCACATGGCTCCTGGAAACTCAACATTAATTAACAAGAGTTAAGAAAGATCATACATCTGAAAGATTTATGCAAGAGTTTACATAGTTTTGATCAGATCTATTAGGTTTAGTACATTTGGGATCTCCAGCTCTAGACGTGGCTGTGCGTTAGGCTTATCTCAAAAAGGATCTTCAAGATCTTTCTGGCCTTGGAGAATTATTTTTTCTAAGATGTAGGGATTTCCATCAGAAATCAGTTATCAAGATACATGGAAAGTATATATTTTTCTTTTGTCTCATCAAGCCTTAATCCCACAACCGGTTAAATTTACAAGCATATTATCTTCTGAAAAATTAGTGAAAATGTGTTTGCTGTTGAGTTGGGGTCTAGGTTTGGGGGTTTGGCTTTTTCTTCCCTTCTACTCTTTTTTTTTTTTCCCCTCTTTGTTTTCCATTTCCTAAGAAGGTACAGTGGTCCTACCTAAGAAACTTAAAAACATGTATCTGTGGTTAGAGCTGTTTCTCTGCGTTTCTTGATTTTATCAGTTATATGGTTCAATAATATATCAGTTTCTCACAAATGTAATTCCTGAGGTGACTACAAATGGTAAAGTATGGTTAAGTATGAGATCAGGTGTCATCAACTTTATTTTGTGCCATACAGCCCAACAAAATTTAGTGATTACTTTTAGCTAGAGCAAACTCATATTGAAAGCCTATGTCCTCTTAATTTTCCACATTTTTTTTTTAAACTTAGAATGTCCTCACATTAATTTTAATTGAAACAAATATGTTGAAGTATACCATAGAGTAAGTACAGTGATTTTAAATTCTTGTGATCATATATTACAACTGCTGTGTATGTAGGGTCATTATAAAATCGCCTCATTATACTCATAAGGTTCATGTGAATCCCTGTGACACAGCTCTTCAAAGAACATTGAAAAATCAGGTCTCTGTAGTACATGGCATAGTCAGCTCTAAACAACCACAATAAGAGCATTATGCATTTTCACAGTTACAGAATCTGACACAGAATCTAATTCTTCCTGTAGTATTAGCCACCAGCACCATTTTTTGAAAGCTGTTATTCATGAAATATTTTATTCCTTTTTTATTCTCTATCTCTTAAATATTGCCTACTTTTGTATCAATTTCTTAAATTCTGTGGCAAAATAAAGGTATTTCATTTTGTACGTGTGACGCACACAAGCAGTATATTAAGAAATACTTGAATGATATATAAATACACTTACACAATTAGTTCTGTGTGCATATTTTACCTGAAAATCCAAAGACATCTGTTAACAGAAGGATCCAAATATTGCAAAGTAATGGTGGATAACTACTTTTTGTTTCTGTATCAATGAGTTTGTAATGAGTTAGCAGCTGAACACTTTTCAAGAGAAAATTATTTATTATAAAAATTAAATAAATGTAGCTGGATTTTTATGAATTGCAGAAATAAAAACTGAGAAATATTTTTTGGATACTGATGAAAAAAATCTGTTTTTTAATTTATGCAGTTCTAAATACAATTTATTGTATGATACATTTTCACGATAAAAAGTTGCTGCACTCAAAATCTTGAGGGCAAGAAAGAACATACTCTTTGGAGAAAAAACCCTGCTAGTTCTATTAATGTTTTAACAGTCTAACCATCAAAAAAATCTAAATAATTCAGAAAAGCAACATTAACTATAACTTTAAAATATATAAGAGTACTTTCTTAGCATCTACCTATTTTGCTTCATGATGTTATGCTCATCCTCCCAATATCCTTCATAGTTTATACATATACCTTCACAGAGGTGTTGTGTTCCTATGTGCGTTTTGCACTGGAAAATTATTGCTTGCAGCTATTAATGTAATGGTTTATATTTTGTAATAGCACATAAAGCTACTGTCATTTTAATTGGTTCTCTCTTGGAGGACAGAAAAATACTTGATGCAAATTAAAAAAAAAAAAAAAGAAAAGTTAGGGGGGACAGTGGATGAAGGTGGTCATTAGTCAAGGTGTAACAATATTGTGTAAAAAGGAACCACCATATCCAAAATCTATGAACAGAAATAAAAGCATATATGGAAAGCATAAAAGAAATATGGAATGGGAGACAAATGGCTAAATATAGCCAATTAGTATTATTTCAGATTCCCACATGACTGTAGGTTGCCTTTCTAGAAGAACACAAGTCTACTCTGCATTGTTTCTGCTAGTCCCATGTGGATATCTCACATACCATCAGACGCCTCATGTGAAACTCTATGGTTATGTTAGTCAAGTTGTTCTCAGAGGAATATAGAAATGCAGAAAAAAGCACCTTATTGTAAGGGTTTCCACATGGGTAGATAAGAGAACTGTGTTGCTAAGCTAGTAACTGACAGATCTAAAAAGGGCTCATGCCAGAAAACTGTATCAGTATTTCTAAAAAATTCAGGTTTTCTGCTTTTGGAAATAGAGTAATAATATTTAATTTAAAGATATCGATTTGATAATTTATTATCCACTTGTTATTATCACTGTTATTTTTGAAGGACTATTTTGTGCTTAGGGAAATACAATGATTATTTATTACAGAAATAAAGTAATTATTTAACTGAATGGATTTCTTTGCCTCTTCATCTGGTTGGGATTCACTTTTTGGGGCTTCAGCTATATACCTGTGCTGTTTCTATATTAAGATGTCACTTGTCTAACTGCAGGGTAGGAAGTAACTAAGGCTGTTAATCTATGAAAATAAACCATTCAGTTGAGTGTGGTAGGAATCTCTTCCATCAGGTTTGTCTGATATCCTCTGAATTTTTATTTTTTTTTCCTTCCCTCTGAAATACAGATACCACACAGTGGGAAAGGTGAGGGGAAGAGCTGAGAGGGGGAAGAAAGAGTTGAGGGGTGGGGGAGAGACAGACAGAAGAAATAATATATTATGGTGACATCAGAATGAACAGACTCCATTCTGTTAACAAACTTCAGCAAGGTAAAATTCACACTTGAATTCCCAAAAGAAGCCCCAACATATTAATACTTTTACTTTTCTTGCAGTAACTGTGATAGGGAAAGTAGCCTTGGTCTTAATCAGCGCTGTTGGAAACAACATACTGCCTTTTACATGGTGTTACTACAAAGCAGATCTTGCTTAATTAATTTTTACATAATCTGTGATTAGTTTACAAAGTGATTTTAAAAGAAACTATAAAGAGAACATTTGTTGAAAGTTGGTTAGCAGTTATTTTGTGGAGCTTTGTGTCTACTAATGATAGGATTTGCAACTGATGTCTGTTAGTTTTAATGATATTGTTTTTTTTTTCTTAAATGTTCTTCAGTATGGTCATGAAATACAAATTACCCAGAAAGTAGTTTCCAGACTGTCATTCCCTGTGAAATTTACTGTTGCAATAAATGTCTGGTACATCAGTGCAATGAATATAAACTGTACGTAAAACTACAAGGAAGCACAGAGAAAAAAAAAATGCATAATTCTGGAGCACATGTTCCAGCCCTGACTCCCTACAGTTGATCTGTGTCTTATATTGAGGGGCCAAGATCTAAACATGGTTTCTTGATGCAGTATAATGAGCCTTGAGTAGAAGGTTCTACATCTACTGGCCAAGCTTCTGTTCATGTAGCCCAGCATACTCTTGGCCTTTGCTTCTGTAAGGGCACTCTGCTGGCTTGTGTTCTGTTTACTGTCCATCAAGACCCCCAGGTCCTTTCTGCAGAGCTTCTTCCCAGCCTATCAGTCCCAGCCTGTAGCTTTGCAAGGAATTACTCTTTTCCAGCTGCAGAAAATGTATTCCAAGAGAACTAATTCAACAATTTTCCAAAGGAAAAAAGTGAGCTTGATGAGGCCCTAGCTCCTCAGATCATGTTTTTGGCCTTTCTTTAAGGTAGAGGCATCATCTACCTTTACCCTGATCTTTTGAAGACATCTAAGAACAGCCCTGCCACGATATCAGCTAGCTCTCAGCATTCTTAAACACAGCCCAAAGTTTCTGATAGACACGTATGGATCAGGTTCTCCATAATAATCCCTGACTTGATCATCACCCACTGCTGGTGGTTTTCTCCACTTTGATCCCTGCCATTAAGCACAGACACCTGGGAGAACTTGCTGGTGAAGAAAAAAAAAAAAAAAAAAAAGCAAAGAAACTATGGGCTTAGCCTTACCCAAGTTTTCTGCCCATGAAATCAGAAAATCAGCCTCCCACTCAGTAGCTTGCCCACATTTTTCTTGTTTGGCCCTTTAATAAATAATGGAGCAGTATGAGCTCCTCTTACTGGTCTTGCATATTTTAGCTGTAAGTGAGCTTTGTTTCCTCTAACATTGCCGCTACATGCAAGATTTCATTAAGTTCTTTAAAGAATTAATTCACTTCTGTACTCTAATCAAGTGATCTGCAAAATAATGCCCACCATGATGTCATTTCTACTTACCTCTGATTCTGAGATCCACAAACAGTCAACCAGCTGGCTGTCAATTCAAAGCAGAGCTTCGTAATTTGGACTGCTGTTTCAGCAGCATGGATCAGATGGATACGTTCTCTCCCCAGAACTCCTTTATCCTCAAAGAGGGTCCCAGGATCACAAACACTAAATTCCCATTAATAACATGAGATGTGCAGTCAAGCATTGACCTGTAGGATCCATCTGCTCCTCCTCAGGTCCCTCCCTTTCACCAGCAGGATGGAGAAGAAACCTCCTGCACCACCATGCCCTTCTTCATCTTTAATTCCAGAAGTAAATAGTTGCTTTTGTTACACAAGAAGTCTCTCCCAGCACTATTATCAGTGCCTACATGGAAAAACTGCAGTGGCTGATAATATGAAGGCCAGATGAGCCTTGGCAGCTTCTCTTAAATATGCCCATTCTGAGCACCTGAGAAAAGTAACAAACCTCTAGAGACAAAAGTCAGGTTGGCAGATGGGGTTTTCTGCAACTAATTTCAATTACCATTTCTCATCCGACTCTTACACCCACTTAGATACAGCTTCTTCCCCCTTCTTTGCTACCAGGTCACTGAACCTATGGCAATGAATATCTGTGGGAGGAGAAGGTGGCTTTTTGTCCTGTTGATGGAAGTCATAATCTTCTATATTTCCTTCATCTCAGAAATTTCTATCTGATGCTTAGTTTGGTCTTCCCCTTACATACACAGTAGGGGATTCAGGACATCGTCTGTGCAAGGTCTCTGTGAAACTCTTTTCAGTCTTTTCTTCATCTTCTGTGCTGCTTCTCAGTCTAATATATGTATATTTTAAATATTTACCACGATTTTCAGAAACAAACAGTGGTAGACTGGAGCAGTAAAAGTTGTCAGAAAAAAACTACCAGTAAAAGTAAATAAGATGGTCATACTATACAAGCCAGTATCTATGAGATGAGAAAATGGAAGAATTATAAAACAGGGTTTAATGTATTTCTTGTCAGCAGCAACAGGTTGAATAAATCTGCAATTAATGAACTCATCATACTTCATCCTGTCATTACTGAGAAGTGCAAATAAGCTTCTAGACCCATCAGGCTGTAGAGGAGATCACTATTCATTCAAAATATCGACATAAATAATGTCTTTAGAGGAGATGATCAGCACAAATGTCAGGTTCGCATGTAATTTCAGAAAATAATCAACTTCACAGAAATTAAAGAGATTCAATTAACATGCTACTCAACAGGTGTGGTAAACCTTCCAAAACTATATAATATTCAGTAGCATTTACATAAACATTATTATTACCATTCTAAACTCTGCTAGATTAAAACTCAAGCTCTTGCTAACTCACAAGTCTTGTAGGGCAGAATAAATCACAAAAAAAATGGAGATGTCTATGGAATAACCATCTACATCCAAGTTAATTAACCTTGACTCCCTTCTCAGTTCTCTCAGGCTATGGAAATAGGTACTGTTGCAGTGTTCATCTCATATAGTTTAATCATTTATTTCTGGAAGAGACAAACTGTGCCACAGAACTGCTTATTTCTCTGTATTTACTGTAAAAAAAAACAAACCAACTAGCTGCATTTAAAATTCATCTCATCTGACTTCAGCCATTTAAAAGTGAAATATCCACTGTAAAAGAGTCTTCTGAATTCTCTGTTGCATGTGTGTTCATCCAGAGTTTGATTCCTTTTGTCTGCTTTATACACTTATTTAAGGACTGGATGAATCACCCTGACTGTATCTGTTTCTTATGTTTGGATGAAACTTAAGTTAGTAACCTAGAATAAACCCATAAAAATTTTGGATAATAATCCTTTTATTTTTTGTGGTGTTATTGTTGGTGGTTTTTTTTCTTTTTGTTTTCATTCCGTACAAGCAAATGACGTTGTTATGTGGTAGACACATATGAGACCAGCTACTGAGCTTCTCTACTCCAGGAATTTTAGCAATTGGATATTTCATTTGAGTATTCTGCATTTTCTCACTGGTAAATCTATGGTGGGTTTTTCTCCCCATGTATTTTCTGACAAGACAGAAGCAATTTTGATCATTCTGATAAGTTATTTTCTAGACCCTTGAAGAATTTAACAGGTGAAAATATTCGCCTCCACGTGCCTTTTTGTACTTTTAAAGCAAAAGTGAAAACTTCTGGGTTGATTTACTTAGTTTAGCATGTGAATTCTGCTTCAGATAAATATTAGGTATCAAAGTCCCGTATTCAGTGCAGTATTTAGCAGAAGTAGAAATAGAGACAGCAAGGTATTTAGGTTCCCAAGCTAAAATTCATGCCATAGTAACTTCAGGCTGTTCAGTTACCTTCAAAGGAAGTATGGTGGTTTTTAAGTCCCTTCTACTTTTCCTTTCTACTCAGCCCTGGTGAGGCCGTACCTGGAGTACTGTTTCCAGTTCTGGGCTCCTCAGTACAAAAGAGACATCGACATACTGGAGACAGTCTGACTGAGTGTAACAAAAATGATTAAGAGTCTGGCTCACCCCTCCCATGAAGAAAGGCTGAGAGAGCTGTGACTGTTTAGCCTGGAGAAGGCAAGGGTTGGGGTGGGGGAAAGTCAGCTTAATATATAGATACCTGAAGGTAGAGCACAAAGAAGATGAAGACAGGCTCTTTGTAGTAATGCCCGGTGGCAGGACCAGAGGTAATGGGCACAAGCTGAAGAACAAGAGATTCCCTCTGAACATCAGGAAACATCTTTT
Organism: Psophia crepitans; assembly: GCA_013399095.1. Classification (NCBI taxonomy): domain Eukaryota; kingdom Metazoa; phylum Chordata; class Aves; order Gruiformes; family Psophiidae; genus Psophia; species Psophia crepitans. The sequence continues at coordinate 46,868 of VWZZ01001357.1, read as the reverse complement.
CACTGTGAGGGTGACTGAGGTGACAGGTTGCCAAGGGAGGTTGTGTAGGCTTGTTCCATCAGATATTTAAAAGTTGCCTGGATGTGCTCCTGGGAAATTGGCTCTAGGTGGCTGTGCCTGAGCACAGTGGTTGGACCAGGTGACCTCCAGAGGTCCCTTTCAACCTCAACCATTCTATGATTCTGTGTTTCTTATCAGTAAAATACTCTAGTATTACCAATAGGTGACACTGACCACTTATGACCTTAATGATTTATTAGGGTAATCTGTCTCCATATACAAGCTTAAGTTGATGACACTAGAACCAAGAGTGTCTAAAACTGGTGGCAGGAACAGAGATCCACTATAGAGAAGTAGTCAGATGAGCTTTATTAGCCTGTGATATCTTTATCACGACCAGAGACTTTCAAGGGAACCAAGAGAGAGAGAAAACAGAGGACCAACTGAGGTATTAGAAGGCAATAGACCAATTACTGAAACTGAAATATAGCTATAATCAACCTTCACACTTGTGCATGGTACCTTCCTGAAAGTGGAGGAACAATCTATAACTGTTCAAAGATAGATTTTGGATGAAATTTTGAATGAAATCTTTCATGGATATCTTCAGGCAAAAGCTGTCAGAGGATGTGGGCAGTAAAGTGAACTATAACTAAAGAGTAGGAGAATATATGTAAGGGAATAGAACAAAGATGACTCCCAAAGGATGACCTTGGGAGAAAATTTCCAGATCTTGAACTGATCTGGTCCAAAAATCATCTCCGTAGTCCATAGTCTACCTATTACATTGTAGAAACTCTGACTATTGAGAGGGAAAGACGACAGAAAAAATGTTTTGCTGACATTTTGCAACTTTCTTATACACACAGTACACATTATTTGCTTTTATGTGGAGAAACATTCTGAAAAGCCACTGTTCACAATTTCTCCTAATAAAAACTGTCCTAGCTCACAAAATAAATCAAGTTCCTGTTATCTTGCAGTTCTGCATCTCCGCATTTCCTCATCTTTCCTCATAGTGCCACCAAAATCAACTACATTCAGCTGTCATCCATGGAGAATGATCTTTGGAAACTGTTTCACTGTGGGTAACTTTGGTAACTTCAGTGTTAACTCTGATTTACTTCAGTGCAGTCAAACACGATGGAGTAATTACAAAGGTTTATATTTTTCTATAGACCACAGAGCTTAACTCAAGGAGACAGTTTCATTTGTCCTGCTCTGAGCAATATATATTATAGGACTAATTAATTAGAAATTTAAACCTACATAAATACATCCTTTCTGAGTTTTTCTTCATCAAATTAGGAGACTGAACACCAGTTCCTGTTGTACTGATTGGTCTATGTTCAGAAAAGATCTTGGACTTTTAGTTTTCGAATAATCTCTCACAAAGAAGGATGGTGTGGATTGTTTGTTAATAGGGAAGGTACATTCTTTTTACCAAAACAATACAATGAAACAATAAAACAATGAACATATCAACAAACAAAACCCTCAAAACCTCCACAAACAGACAAACAACAAAAAAAACCACACACAAAAAAAAACCCCAGTAAAATAATGGATGCAGGTAGTATCTCCTTCCTGTGCATAACTCATAACATGAGCAATTAAGATTGAGATTTATAAAAGGATGTATGTGATTTTATCTGACATAAACTGATGTCACATATGCCAGTAAACCAAAATTTAGATCCTTAAATACCTGTTCAACAGTCAACTTTGAAGTTAACTTTTAGCATCTCTGGACATCACTGGTAAAGCCTCAAGACCCCTTAACAATCTTTAACAAAATACATATAGACACTTTCCTACCTCTCTCATGTTTTAGTTCAGTGGCTAGAGGCATCAGTCCAGGATTTCAGTATCCCAGATTCAATTCTCTCCTCTATCTGAAAGACATATTTCACATATGGCTGCTCTCTCCATCCTCTGAAAGTGTTGCATCTTGTAGGAAGCAATTAATGGGGTGAGAATGTAAGTCTGATTTTGCAGTCTATTTTTCATGGCACTTACCTGCTAACATGAGACCTGAGCTTTAGTTAGAGCTCCAAGGATTATATTACTACTCATAATACAGTGCAGAAATGTCCAAAGATTCTCAGGGAAGAAATAAAAAATAATTATATTCTGTTCTAAAGAAAGTTTGAACAAATGTCTCCAGAAGAACTAATATTAAACAAAAGTAATTGCATGTTGTCAGGAGACTAAGATGCATTAATGCTCTTACAAATACAAGAGGTTTTATAAGACATTTTTAAAAGTCCAGGAAGGACAAAAAGTCATCTAGGGAGAAATAAGAACTACTAGTGTGTGAGGGGAGACCAGTGGTTGAGACTTTAAGCAGCAATTTTAAATCTTCACAAAACCATATAGACAGAAAAGAGGCTTAAACGATGGGCTGAAGATCATAGTGAGAGATAAAATTTGTTTTGAAGAGAATTTAAAAGGTTACTTGATAATGTGCACATACATAAATGTACTCCAGGTACAATAATTCCTCTCTGTCTTGGCCTTCAAATATTTATAGACCTATCATAACCTGACTTGGTGATCAGTTAGTCAATAAGTAGATATTTATCTTTTTTAATCTTTCCTTGTAAATCACTCCTTACGCTACTTCGATATTTCATTGCTCTTGTCTGAACTTTTTTCCAGTTTATCATAACGTTTCCAGGAAGGCTGAACCCAAACTGGTACATGTTCCAGATCTGTACATGAAAGGAATCATGGAAGCAAAGCTATGTGGGTAGGAGGGAGGGGGGAATCTCTGTGAATGAGTTGGATTAGACCTGTAAGACAATTTCTAAAGGTGAAGTGATTGGACTGGGAGCCTTACAACTGAGCAATTGATCATGTGTATGCTCTAGTGGACAGATGAACTGGGAGGAAAGGTATTATTAACGTGTAACTTTCATGAATAAAATTATAGATGTGAAGACTGGAGATTAAGCAAGATGAAAGGAAAATTGAGGGAGAAAGGAAATTGAAGAAGAAAAAATGAAGTAAGTCAAGTTTGTCACATAAGTGTTATAACAAGAGACTGCAAACGAGGGAAACAAAATTAACAATGAGCACAAAGATGTTGTCAAACTATAGGGGAAAAAAATGTGGCTGCCTAGAAATCTAAGGGACAACCTGCTGCATGTGCCAGCTGGATTTGGAAAATGGGCTCCTCACTCTTAATTATTTCTTAGTTCCTTTCTCCCTATTTGGAGGCCATAATATTCTGTGTATTCGAATACTCTTAGAAGAAAAAAAATTGCAATCAATTTCCAATAATTTTTGCCTGGATTGCCTGGTTTACAGATTATCTGAATGTTTAAACCCCACTCCTTTCCCCCAAACCCTGAACAGAAATGGACTCAGTTGTTGGAACTGCAAAGTAGAAATAAATGAAAGAATAATAAGGAAATAGCAGGAAGAAGATTTTTTTTTTTTTGTGAGAATTTAGTTAGAGCAGAAGAAGAAAGCAAAAAGATTTTATTTTTTGTGGTAAACATGACAACAAAGCTTCAAAGCTTGTGACAAGAAAAATTTAGTGACTTCAAATAAATAGTCCTTGTGGGTTGAGTCTAGGCTCTCTTTCAAGGAGAGAAAAGAAATTGAGGTTTCTTGGCATCACAAGAAAACTAATTCATAGGTATATCCATTTTCATACTACATCATTAATTCAGAGTGTAAGTTACTGTACAAGATTCAGTGGAAAACACACAGGGGCTGGAAATAGTACTTCCACTCTCTTGGGATGTTGTGTTCAAAGTAACATATAACCATGAAGACATTTCACATGTTGTTTAACTTTCTGGATCAGTAGGATTTGATCCAATCTGGTGGCTCTGTACATAAGCTATCCTGGGCACGTAAAGGTAGCACCAAATTCCAGCTAAGCCATTTGCAACATCAAAAGGTAGAATAAGACTACACGGTCTTACTCTACTTTATATGCAGGGTTTGGGGAAACTCATGTTGGCTAGAGAATGACATGTACTGAAAACTAACCTGAATACAGTATCATGTCTACACTTAACAAGCCATCACAGAACCCAAAGCCTCGACAAAAAAAGTCAAGGGCTTGTAGCCAAAGTAGTGCATCATAAACTAATAATGTGCTAATTAGGAAATAATCAATATTACTTTATCTCGAGCCCTACTATAAGCATATTAAAATAATATAATTAGCAACAATGAACAAGTATCATGAAACACTGGAACAGTATTAAACATATAAACATTTTACATAAAATATGCAAGAAATGTTCCCACTATGAAAGATATGTGCAGTTGCATGCAGGAGTCTTGAAAAAAACACATGATCAGGCGACCGGTTGTGAGTGGTGTGCCCCAGGGGTCGGTGCTGGGGCCCATCCTCTTCAACATCTTTGTTGATGATTTGGATGAGGGAATTGAGTGCACCCTCAGTAAGTTTGCAGACGACACCAAGTTGGGGGGAAGTGTCGATCTGCCGGAGGGTAGGATGGCTCTGCAGAGGGACCTGGACAGGTTGGATCGCTGGGCAGAGGCCAACGGGATGAGGTTTAATGTGGCAAAGTGCCGGGTCCTGCACTTTGGCCACAACAACCCCAGGCAGCGCTACAGGCTTGGGGCGGGGTGGCTGGAAAGCTGT
>VWZZ01001357.1:0-42165 GCA_013399095.1 Psophia crepitans | reverse complement strand
AAGGGCAACGAAACTGGTGAAGGGGCTGGAGCACAGGTCTGATGAGGAGCGGCTGAAGGAACTGGGCTTGTTTAGTCTGGAGAAGAGGAGGCTCAGGGCAGACCTTATTGCCCTCTAAAACTACCTGAAAGGGAGTTGTGGTGAGCTGGGGGTTGGCCTCTTCTCACAGATAACTAGTGACAGGACAAGGGGAAATGGCTGCAAGTTGCGCCAGAGAAGGTTCAGGTTGGAGATGAGGAGAAAATTCTTCTCTGAAAGGGTGGTCGGGCATTGGAACGGGTTGCCCAGGGAGTTGGTGGAGTCACCATCCCTGAGGGTGTTTAAGGAAAGGTTAGATATGGTACTTAGGGACGTGGTTTAGTGGGTAATAGGTGGTGGGGGGATGGTTGGACTAGATGATCCTTGAGGTCACTTCCAACCTTAATGATTCTATTCTATTCTATTCTATTCTATTCTATTCTATTCTATTCTAAAAAAGTAAGATAATTTGTAAGATTAATTACAAACAAGATAATCACAATGACTACAAATACACGGACCATCCTACTGAATACATTATATATCACTGTTTGAAGCTTTGTGTGCACAGAGTATGTATGGATAAGGAAGAAACAACTATAGACATGAAGTGTTAAGGAATTAATTCAGTGAAGTTAATTTTAAAAGTTTAAAATTAACCTGACTTTTCAGTCTTCTAAACACTTCTATCACAGTTATCTCCAGTTATTCTCTTCTTGTCTTCTTTCTTCTACAATTTTACTTTTTGTTGTTCTTGTTGTTTAAGCTCCCTGTTTCAGCTTACTTGAAGTAGCTCTTAGGAATTACTTGATGTGGTCAGAACAAGAAGTTTATTGTCCTGCTCCAGCTGGCAGTGATCTAGTGCACAGCTGCCCATCAGATATATGGTAAGGCTCCAAAACTGGTCATTTTACCATTGTCAGCAGTTCCAATAAGACAGTATCATCTTTTCACTATCTTTTGATGCCCTTCACAGAAAAGGAATTCCAAATACCTCCTTTTCAGTATCTGTTCTACACAAAGATCACTGTATAAACATTGAGCTGGAGCTAGATCCTTTTAAAAGAAAACTACATTAATAGATTCAAGTTAGAGGGCTCTTGCTCACTGTCAGATAATCTTTATAGATAATTTTATGGCCAATCCAGGTGCCAGCCTTGATACTGTGGATCTTCATAGAGAGGTGACTGAAATTTGAGTGCTACAATGGTTTGTACCGAAATGCTGAAATCTTTCTGATCTAGCCTTAAGGTCCTTACGTATTGAAGGCACCAGAGGGGTCATCACAAAGGTTGACTAGAGAGGCTTAGTGCCTTAAAATTCTTCCGTGGTTAGTGAAGAGAGGTCAGTTGTTTCAGAGAGGGATCCAGAACAACCAAAATTAGGGCTTGAATAGCCTTTGAATGAGGCTCCTTCTCTCTCCGATGACAGAGAAGTCTATGGAGACCAGTTGCACAAGAGTAAGTCTGTTTTGCATATACACGCAATGTTGTTTTTTAAGTAATTTGAGAAGTTTGTCCCAAAGTGGGTAAATGTCTAGAAAGGATTTGTAACAGTGAATGGAAATATTAGTAAGCTATGGAGTTATGAACATTTTTTAACATCACCAGTAGAACGGTGCTATCTCAGTTTCCAAAAAATTAATAGAAATTAGTCCTCTCCTGCCATTCTTCCCTCTCCTTTTATTCCTGTTCCTTTTGTCATTACACCATTTAAGAAAGTAGTATACATTCTTCTTAAACAGAACTTGAATGAGGTACTCAGATGAGGATGATTTTAATAACAAAGCTGTAACTAGTAAAATAGGTACACCTTAATGGTGCACATGGTATGAGCTCATATGAATAAAAGATTAAATTTCAATTAGAAATAAATTAGCTGGACACAGGTTAAGTAAAAAAGTTTCAAACCCCACATTAGAACTATCGGAGTTTTACAGTTGCCTGGCAAATTTAACAAATAATAGACTTCCCAGAATGAAAAACCTATGTACATATTCCTCTGTGCCAAAGTTCTGGAAGAACAACCATTTGAACTTGGAAAGTTTCTCCTTGTGATACTTACTTTCTTGCTATTTGAGAAACAAGTAAGCTAGTGAAAGAAAAAAAATGTCCTGGGTTCAAGAAATGTGGACTATATTCTGCATGGCTTAATGAAGAACGGAAGTGTGAACAGCATAAATACATACACAACTAGATATCTCTTCTTGTTAAACAGCAACAGAGTAGCATAGACTCTGATATGTTCGGGTGGGGGTTGAGGAAATCCCAGGGAAATAGAATAGAATAGAATAGAATAGAATAGAATAGAATAGAATAGAATCATTAAGGTTGGAAGTGACCTCAAGGATCCATCATTTGTATCTAACTATATAATAGTAAACTGTATTAAAAACATGTTCAGAGTGACATTTGTTCTTTCTATTTTATAAAATGTGTTCATCTGATGCGAGAACTTTTTCAGACAATTACTCATTATTGATGAAGACCAAAATAAGTCTTCAAGCAAGCTCATATATAATTTACTACTACATATGTTTCAACAGCTGCCAGTATTATGCTGCTATGCATGTTTTATATTTGCAACATTCTCCTTTATGTTAGAAAAAAATATCTATTTCTCTCTGAGGAATCTTCTCCCCTCAAATCTTTACAGTTAGTATAAATGAAAAGTTTTTAATTTGTTGAGGAAAATTAGATGAAACACATAAAGTCACGTTTTAGATAAGAAACAATATTTTATGCAGAAAATAGCTGATTGGGATTTAAGATTGTCAAGTGGAAGTGATACGTTCTTGGCTTTATCACCTGTATGGAGAACAGAATGTATTTAAAGCCTTTTCCTACAAAGCTATAACATTTTCCCGAGAACGAAGTATAAATCTCTAAATGAATGCAGACTGCAATTAAAAAAAAAGAAAGTATAGTCACAAAAGACCATTGTATTTAATGGCATTGTTTCTTTGTTCATTAGCTGCCATTCAAACAGTTTACTGTTATTGTGATGAAAAATACCAACATTATAAGAGGTTTTTTTTCCCCACAGTAAAATATTATATATGCCATTCTCAAATTCTGCCAATTAACATTAGTTGTAATAAATTAATAAACCTCTTATAAATAAAACCAATACCATATATTGAAGAAACAACATGTTTAGAAATAAATAGACTTTCTGAGAAAAATTTTTAAGAGTTTTTGTGAAAATTCTGATAAGCTATGAGTGTATAACTATCTACCTATACTCCAAAGGTGTCAACATTACTTTTCCTCATTATAGTAGTATTCTAAACCCTAACAATTCAGTGTACTGATAAGTAATTGTAATGGGATATGGGAAATAGCCTGAAGCTGAATTAATTACATTTTTTTATATGTGCATGTTAAGGGTATGTCCATATAGGTATGTAGTTAAAAGAATACAAATGCTAAAAAACGAATCATTAAGATGTCTAGGAAATGTGAGAATAAAGGTTACACCTGCAAATAGAATTCATCCCCCAGGCAGATAAACCTCATGGAATGTAGCATAATAATACCATTAGAAGCTATTTTTTTCCTATAAGACAGGAAGCCTTTAATTCTGTTTTTTCTTACTTTTTGATTGCTTTGTAACTTTAATATTCACTAATGCATCATTTTTATGCATAAAAATAGAGGAAAAAATCATAGCATAGAAAAACAGTAGTCTCCCCCTGAAGTCATCCACAGGCTTGAAATCTTTACAAGAATTTCAGTTCCCTTATAATATGAACTAATTGAAATATAGCAGTAAGCTGGTTGTTAACTTCTCCATTAGCCTAGCATTACAGAAAGATAGAGACTCTTAGAGTCATAAGTTGGTGTCACAGATATTTTTTAGAAATAAAAAGGAACACTGAATTCAGAAATATTTTCCAAATGAAGGTCTAGAGAGACATTTGTCTTATGTTACTGACTGCCACCCTTCTTATTACTTTCATCTGTCTGTCTTCTCTCTATTCTCAGTTCTCATTCCTGTTTTTCTTTTTTTTACTGCTATTCCCACAATCTCATGCTTGGTCCATGTACTTCCTGGGTTCTATCACATAGTTGCCATCTCCTGCCTATGCCTAATTTGGTGCCTGCATGTCTCTATTACTGTTGTGCTTGAGGATCCTCTTCCACAATCAGCTTGTCTCTCCGCTAAACTTTGCCATTTCCCCTCTGCCCGTATTCCTCTATGGTCTTTTTTCCTGATCTTCCTTACCACACAGATCGACACATCTCATCTATTACAGTTACTCTCCAACTTCTGTTCAGAAATCTCTTAGTGAGAAGATAAGTTTTTGAGGTGTTTTTTTTAAAATCAATTTGTTTTTTGGCTGTCAAGCAAACTTTTAGAAGTTTCTACCGAATACAAATGAATCACAAAATTGTAGAGACCAAATTTAGGACAATGTTTTAGTCTTTGTCTTAGAGTATAAAGTAGCTCTTAAAAAGCTACAAACATCACTATATTTCACATATGCAGAAAAAGATCTTTTCCTCAAAGTCCATTCATGGGAATTTTAAGTCGGATGGGATTAAAATTGGAAAAATTACAAGTGACTGAAATAATTATTTTCCTACAGATAGCACCTAGGAAACCTAGCTGTCTACGCTGCCTATAAACGGAAGATCCCCATCAGCTAACAAAATAAATTTTGTTCAGAATCAGAGAATTATCGACAGATTAAAGTTGGAAAGGATAGCTGAAGGTTATCTTATCCAACCTCTTGCTCAAAGCAAGCTAATTTCATAATTAGATCAGGTTAACCAGTGTCTTGTGTAGATGAGATGTGAAAATATCCAGGGGTGGAGATTTCACAGCACTTCTAGGCAACCTCCTACACTAAAAACATATGTAATTATTTTAATTTATTCTTCTTGTACTTACAATCTATAAAATGTCTTTTATTCAAGAGCTTTGCCCAATTTTCCAGTATGTAAGTATAGTTATTTTCACAGATTAAATATGATGAATCAGAACAACTTAATTTTTTTTAATAGTATTTTTTTAAAATAAATGAACAAACAGTATTTGCTATTTCCAACTATTTTTTGCAAAACCTGTATTTTTGTCTGCTAACAATAGAGATTTTGGAACTTGCAGAAGTTTTGTGCTACCTGAAGACAATGTTCCAAGGTTGGTGCCTACATGGAACAGTTCATAGGTTCTCTGCTTTATTTGACAGATATTGCTGTACTGCAGTGGGATGGGCAAGAGAATAGGAAGAGTGAGAGTGAGAAAACTCAGGGGTTGTGATACAGACAGTTTAACAGGTAAAACAAAAGCTGCACACACAAACAAAGCAAAACAAGGAATTCATTTACTACTTCCTATCAGCAGATGTCCCCAGGAAAGCAGGGATCCATCACGTGTAATGGTTACTTGGGAAGACAAATGGCATCACTTCAGCAGCATCACCATTTTTATTGGTGAGCATGACATCAGATGGTATGGCATATTACATTGGTCCGTTGGGGTCAGCTGTCCCAGCTGTGTCCCCTCCCAATTCCTTGTGCACTCCCAGGTAGTGGAACAGCGTGAGAAATAGAAAAGGCCCTGACTCTGTGTAAGCACTGCTCAACAATAGCTAAAACACTGGCATGCTATCAACACTATGTTGGTCAGAAATCCAAAACATAGCACCATACAGACTGCTATGAAGAAAATTAACTCTATTCCAGTCAAAACCAGTACAGGGACACAAACTGGAATACAAAGGATGCATGAGTAAGGGTCTTCTATATTATTGTCGTAAATAAAAGTCTTTTTCCTTGTCTGATATTATTTCACTAAGTTTTTATCTATCACAGACAAGATATTAATTGTCAATCATAATTCTGACGTTATATCAGAGCATTGAGAATACTTTGATTGTCCCTCAGCTTATAGGATAAATGTCTGCTCCTCTTTCTGAATTAAAAAAAAAAAAAATCTGGGAAAGATTCTGGCTGGCTCAGTAACAGATGCTGTTATTGATTTTGATCCAGTTGTTGGCACTGCCTTTCTTCCCCCCTGTTACCAGAACAAGAGAAAAAAAGAAAAGTTTAATTTAGCTCTTAACCTTCAGCCCCTCTGAGGAATGTCATCATTTGCATGTGTTATGCCCATTGATTTCATATGCATTATTTTACTTTCATGCCTAAAGTGGTTTTGCCACATTTAAAGCAGTTAAAACAAATGGAAAGAAGAATTGCAGAAATATGAATGGAAACATTGACATCAGGGAATAGGTAATGATATGCCTTGGGGCAGGATCCAGTGACAGAGGTATTGAAGAAGGAGTTAAGCAATATGTATTTGTGTATCTCAAACTTCAGTTCTCTGTTTCCCTGTTCAACAGCTGTTTGTTTATTCCTATTTGACCTTTATGCAGTTTTAACAGGCTTAAAGACCTTAATGCTAAGCTATATTCAAATGTATTAAACAACTATACTTCTACCCGAGTCCTGTGAGGGCTGTTATCAAGATTCCTGTGAAATACAGAGAAGGCTGTCACTTAAAAAATTATATGGCAGATGTGGTGATCAGAGGTCACTGAGCCAACAGAAAGTCCGCATTCCGTTCTTTCCTATGTTGTTGGAGGTTTAACCATCCAGGCTGGAGGCAGTTCACAGGAACTGGAGGTGCTTCCACCCATTTTACTATGGCATTGAACAAAAGTTTCATAAGGCCCAGAAAGAACGAGGAAGAATATGTTATTCTTTAGTCTATTTGTTAGGGAATTAGCTAGTATAAGTAAATCCTAGTTTGTGGTCGCCTCCTGCTACATGGTTCCATGTATACACCTGGTATATTAAACTAAAAGTCTCTGGAATATGAATAAGCATCTAGCCTTACTTTCATTAAAAATCTCTTCTTGTCTTTCTGGTCCAGTAAGAAATATGCTTTTTTTCTGGTCCAGGAAATTCTTTATCCTTAGGAATCATCCTTGGTATGTTTCCTCATATTTAGTATCAACTATGACATATAATCATAAGATGGTTTGGGTTAGAAGAGATCTTAAAGAACATCTTGTTTGAATCCCCCTGCCATGGACACCCTCCACTAGACCAGGTTACTCAAAGCCCTAGTAATATGGTCCCAGAAGACAGAAGCAGACAAAGAATTGGGTGTGATGCAGTATTGACTCAAGATAAGGATTTCAAGAATAAATTGCCTCAATTTTTTTAAAGATTTTTTCCCCAGGGCTATTTACTCAATACTTCTTAAGCTGTGGAAATTTTGCTATGTCTGTTTCTTCTCTTACGCATGTTACTCCCATTAGATTTTTCTGCTTTAACACAGCTGCACTCCAAGATTTCTTAATGATTCTGTTAAAAAATTCTTCTTTTCCCCTTCCCAACACCATTATTTTTCCCATCTATTCTACATATATAACTGTCTATACACTGAAATGATTTTTCTTTTCCGACAAAATGCTGAATAAAACCCATATGGCTGTCTGAAGAAACATTCTCCTAGGAGATATATGGGTGGTTTTTCTGAAGGTGCCTGTGAGAATACCGTTAAACTTAAGAAGCATGATTTGCCATTTTCACAAAGTTTTCTCTGTTGGTAAATAGTGCCAGATACTGATTATTTCAGTTTCTTCATAAAGACAGAGTCTCATCATGTTTCCTAAAACTCCCATATGGACCAGGTCAACTGGAAAACAAACCTATCAAACCCCTTTTTTTGCATCCTTATTTCTCATAGAACCATAGAATAGTTTGTGTTGGAAAGAACCTTACAAATCGTCTAGTTCCAGCCTCCCTGCCGTGGACAGGGACACCCTCCACTAGATCAGGTTGCCCAAAGACCCATCCAACCTGGCCTTGAACACTTCCAGGGAGGGGTCATCCACAGCTTCTCTGGGCAACCTGTTCCACCGTCTCACCAATCTCATCATGATGAACTTTTTCGTAATGTCTAATCTCAACATCCTTCAGATTAAAGCTGTTATCTCTCATCCTATCCCTATATGCCGTTGTAAACAGTCCCTCTCCAGCTTTCTCATAGGTCCCCTTTAGGTACCGAAAGGCTGATACAAGGTGTCCCTGGAGTCTTCTCTTCTCCACGCTGAACAAGCACAACCCTCTCAGCCTATACTCACAGGGGAGGTGTTCCAGCTCTCTGATCTTCTCCATGGCCTTTGCTCCTACAGATCCATGTCTGTCTTGTACTGGGGACCCCAGAGCTGGATGCAGTACTCCAGAAGGAGTCTCATGAGAGCAGTGTAAAGAGGCAGAATCACCTCCTTTGACCTGATCACAGTTCTTTTGATGCAGCCCAGAATACTACTAGCTTTCTGGGCTGTAAGAGTGCATTGCCAGCTCATATTAAGTTTCTCATCCACCAACACCCTGAAGTCCTTCTCCTCAGGGCTGCTTTCAAGCCATTCTCTACCCAGCCTGTAGTTGTGCTTGGGATTGCCCTGACCCATGTGGAGGACTTTGCACTTGGTCTTATTGACACTCATGAGGTTTGCATGGGTCCACCTCTCAAGCCTGTCAAGGTCAAGATAGATAGATATGTTTTATGAATTGCAGATGCTTTTGATAGCATTGTAGAAGACACATGGACAATTTGATTCAGCTCATGTCCCATGTTGGTCAGATGTGATCCAACGTAGTCTGCCACCTCTTAGTTTTATTAACATGGACTTCTCTCATGATAATACTCTGAAAATAAAGAATACAATGAAGTGATCCTGCTTCTTCGTGAAGTATGTAACTCTTCTTATGCATCGAGTATATAAACCAACGCACTTAGTTAAGTCCACACATCCAACTCAGACCAAGGATTTCTCTGTGGTGTCAGAGACATGCAATGATATGCCTTATCACTTTATTTCTAGACATTAATATCCTGGATTTGCTTGTTACTCTTCTTTACTGCTTTAAAGCTAATGCTTTCCGTCTGTGTCATTTCTTTTAATAACGTATATGCTAAAAAAATAAATAAAGCTGTGATGTTTGTGAAAGTAGAGTGAAGATGTTTTCTCAGAGATGCATGTGTTCAAACCACTACATCAGACTAACTTTTTAGAATTCATTTGTGAAGATAATTAAGTATGTAAGAACCAAGTAACACATTTCTTAGTCCTCTTCCTAGTCCTTAACTATGATGGTAACATTCCTACATATATACAGATTGAATAATTGGTTTAATATTCATGTATAATTCTATATGTAAGAAGTTTATATAAGTAGTAGCCTATACAAGTAGTAGCTTCTCAAAAATCATGACCTTTGAATATTTAACAAAACAGCTCACTTTAACTCATTATAAACTAAAAATTCTGTTTAAAAGTCATAAATTCCTCCCTAAAGATGATACTCTTCCTTTAAAACTTTTTTCCTTAATTTGTTCTTTATGTTTTGACAGTGTTGTTTCATCAGCTAATTCCTTTGAAAAATGCTGTATTGATATATCCAAGTCAGATCTTTCTTTAGAATATTTCACATTGTTAAATGTGGTGGTAACTTTTCAGAGACTGCTCTAAATCAGGAAAAAATAAGTGTTAATGAATAACTGAAGAGCAAGGTCAGTTGTAAAAAACTACTGAGATGTCTAAATAGTTGATGTGAAAACTCTTGGTAACTTATGCTTTTAAATACTCTCTGTATAGGAATTAAGTAGGGAGTAGTGCACAGGTTTTTTCATAAACTTATATAAAGTGTTCAAAATTTTAATGGGATCATAATCATTTAACACAATCACACTACAGAATTATTAAATGACATTGTCAGATTATTACAATATTTTTGAAGTATTAAGTGGTTTATGTAATTGTTCCTAACTCTGTCTCCAGTTGAAACCCAATGATTTTTTGGGGAAAAAAATATATCCAAAATCTAGACCTATAGAACATGGTCATTCTTCTGCAATGCTCTAGATGGTAACTTTTCCTACCAGTGACTTTGTTGACAGCAACAGTACTGTTCCTGCCTAAACACTTAGGCACCCCAATAGCAGTATGCCATCATTATCATTCATAGAAGAAAAGTGTACAAAGACAGATTTTTAAAATGCATTTAGATGTATAGAAACACTAAAGCATGTCTTCCTACCACAAATTACGACAGAGACAATGGGCATCTTCTTGATGTACTATACTACAGTCTCTGTAGAGACGGTGTCCAAGTTGCTTTAAATCTCTCCTACCACCGTATGCCATGACAAAATCAGCTGCAGAGCTATTTTATGTGTTTAATTTATATATGTATTGTTTGTGTATCACATTACACTACATATGTACCAGTGCTCTCCTTCATGTTTTCTCCATCTTATCTTTCTCCATCCTGTTTTCTTATACAGTGATTCATGTGTCTATGCCGAGAGTCCCCAAGATAGTCAAAGCATGATAGAATGGTTAAATGAAGCAGATTTACACTTTACAGAATTCCAAGTGACTTAAAAGAATGATTTGATATTCCCATGCTCTGCTCAGGGTGCTGCCTACAGAGACCTTGTAGGAAATGTCAGACAGTATGCTCTAACAAAATAGGTGCCCGGCTGAATTTAAACTTTTCACCTGATGATACACTCAGAAGTGACACTTGCAAAGCTCTTCTTTACATGATTTCCAAATGTTTAATGTACTTCTTCAAGAAATATAATTTATGCCTTATGCCTTATATACGAATTTAAGGTTTAAACTTGTTACGCGAATGTTCCAGAGCAATATACTAGTCATCAGCTTATGTCACGCTTTGAGTCACAGTCTAAGTACTCTCCTTCTCACTCACGGAAAATTACCTCCTGAGCAGAAATTAATCTAAGATCACAGAGAGCAAAAACACTGTAATCTGATTTTCTATTACATGAATGAGTTCATTACTATGAGAAATAGGGTAAGATGAGGTTCTTACCACAGCCACTATTACTGAGCAGGCATTTGGTCTAATGAATTTGTAATGACAAATATATGTATAATACAAGGAAAACATCAGAACTCAGTATTGCTTATGTCCAGTCTCTCAGTAATCTGTTTAAGTGCCACAGTACACAGACTGAATACAATTTATTGTGGGATTTTTGGAGATGTTTGTGAGTAAATTCCACTTAAATCAACAGTATCTCAAAGATTAATAATAATAACAATAATAATAACAATAAAAATATAGTCCTTGTGGTTTTAATTATGATAATTATGAATGTGATGAAATAATGATTGCTTTGCAAGAGTTCATTAGAACACCACAGGTTAATACCTATTTAATTACAGTAAGAGTACTACAATTTACTACCTGTAATATAGATTTTAAATGTTGTATCATAAAGTAATTATTATTTGATGTATGGTCATTAGGAATGACATATTAGTTATAGATACTGACATTTGTAAAGCTGTAAGAACAATTCTAATTCGAGTTTTCAAAGTAATATTATTAGACCATTTGAGTTCAAATATTACTCTTTCCTCGTCCATACGATTGTTAGTATTAATAATTTCCTTACTATTAAATGTAAAAAAAAAAAAGTTGCAATCATATTAAGTGCAACAATGTTTACTAAATAATTCAACATTTATGTAGCAGGAAGACAAATGCTATGCATACATTAAAGTCAGATAAATCTGGGGTTGCTTTTTTCCTCCGGAAAGAAAAAGCTGAGCTAGAAATAAGGCACAGATCTGAATGCCATACTCAGTTCTATAAAAAATATATCCATTTTATTAATTAAATAATATTGTATGGAAATTCATTTGTTTTGTGAGGAATAAAATGAAATGCTAAATTTGGAGTTTTAACTTCTTCTTGATGTTCCTGTGTTCCACTCACAAAGCTTATGGCAAAACAGAAAACACCATATACATGGAACTTAGAATTAGTTGTTAGTGATTTAATAGTATAATAATGATTTAACAGTATAATAATACAATCATGAACATTGCTTAATTAATTCAGAAAAGTCTCATTAAAATGAGTTAAACAGGTGTGAGAGGTTTTGGGGTGGGGTTTTTTGTGTTTTTTATTTGTTTGTTTTATTGGTTGATTGTTTTTTCTCCTTTCTCCCTCCTCCAAAGTGCCTCTCAGTTATCAGTTCCTTTTCCCTGAAGTTATACTCACTCTCTCAGTGTTCCCCTGGGACACACCTAAAGGTTACCATTGTAGGCTCCCTCTAGAAGAAGAGGGCAGGATTACATTGAGTTGTCACCACTCTGAGTTCTTTACTGCACTCATTTTTTTTTTTTCCTCAGCCTTAGGCACAGCTGGATTTAATTTTACATTTTCTCACTGCACTATGTTTCCTTCATCATCACACAACTGTTCATCTGGACTAGATCCAGGCAGGAGTTGCCTTTTGGTGTATGAAGAGACACTTGTCTGATGGATTTCTAATGAATGCCAAGCATACACACATTGCAGGAGCATGGTTCAGTAATCTGTACTCCTGAACTCCAGTTTCAGAAATCTGTCTCAAGTACTGCAGTAGGTAGCTGGAAGATTCTTGTTCTGAGAGTCCCTTAGAGTACAGCAAGAAACACATATTTGTGAATGGTTACAAGATCTGAAGGCCCATAACAGCCAGCTGGGAAGTTTTATTTTTCATCTGGTTCAGTCGTTGCGCTTATTGACAAGAAGTGAGCACAGACCATTTTTAAATTATTATTATTCATTTTAATTTTTTTCTTCTTTTTTTTCCCCTTGGAGATGCAGACAGCACAAAAGAGAACCCTGCCTGCTATTTTTGCACAGTATTAGATAAGACAGACCACACTCACATGCAGGCACACATGCGCACACACACACACACAGAAAAAGTAATAAAAAGGTATAAAAAAATAAACATACACAGATTACATGTGAGAATGCACTGGAATGTTTTCAGAACTGCTACCTCCAGCCTGCATAGACTTAAAACCATCCTGGTAGTTTTTCCTATCACAACTGCAGCAATTGCAGCAACATGTTATTCTTCAGTATTCTTCTTCTATTTCAGTTCCTTGTACAACTATTTTATCAAAGAAAGTTCAGCGAAAGAGTTGCTCCTTCACACATTTATAATATTAAAATATTAATTTAAAAAGTATTTTAGTAATTGCCCTCCATCTTCTTGTACTAATATATCCCAGAAACTCAGAAAACTATCTTTTTTATATTAATCACATTTTTTAATATAAAATATTATTCAAAGCATAAAGTAAGGTTTGATTTCCATGGATTTGAAAATCTGCTTCCAACCTTAGAGCTTCAGAATACCTATAAAAGCAAACTCATTTTCTAATACATATACTGAGATATAGTATAATTTCGATAATTTTATCAATATTGTATTTTGTATCCTGCATTTTGACAAAGACAATTTCTTCCTTTGCAAAATGTACAAGTGCCTCCGTAACAGTTTTGAACCCAGAGATATCCTATCACATATGCAAATATTATATCCTGAGATTTCATTATTGATTTTATATGTTACAAATTATTATATTATTCATAGGTCTCTGATCATGATTATATGATCAGAAGTAATCCAGAAGCAACTAGACATCAAGATTGCTAAATCAGAGCTGAGATTTCCTCATATTAGAGGCAGATTCCCAGGCATCCAAGCAAAATGGATCTGTCCTAGTAAATGTAAATCTCAGAACAGATAAACAGACGAAAAATCAAGCAGCAGATATATTCTAAGATTTAGATGAGCACTGAAGTCTTTTGGTTTACCACCAGCAAATCTTGTGTAATCAAACAATGTGTAATGGACTAAGAAATGTGTGGGCTGCTGATTTTTCTTTTTTACTGGAAACAAATACTTTTATTGCCAGCTACAATATGAGACAAATGCTTAGATCATCTTTGCAAAATATTTTGAGACCAACGTAAGAAAAATGTTATGAAATCCACAAGCACTGGGTATTTCCATTAAATTAATAATCAGGTGATACCCTTGTGTTCCTTATTCTTTAGTGCAATTTCTTTACATTCACTGGATGCCTTTTCTACTTAACTGTTTATTTGTTTATGTTGTCTTCTCTAGACACAGAAGAAAGCTTCTCTTTAATTTTCTGATCTTCATGTCATCCCTGGTGCGGACTATCAACTCAATTTCTACTACAACAGGTTGTTTTGATAGCAATCCTCTCTCAGTATGCAGCTTTACATTTTCATTTTAGCAAACTTTAACGGTGTGATTTCCCAATAAACCTAGTTTCTGCTAAAAAGCTCGAGTAAGGCTGTTTTCTGTAAGCACAAATTATTTAACAATTGGCTACTGAGAAAATAAAATATTGTAAGATATTTCCATAAGTTGTTATTGTTTCCTGTATTAAGGATTGCTTTCAGAAGAACCATGACAGTGTAATGTTGTGGGGGAGTATTATTTTTATTATTAATATTTTTGTGTGATCAATAGATTTCCTGAAGGGTAAAATTACCAGAAATATTTCTAGTCATCAGTAGCTAGAAAGAAAACAGTAGAGACTTCCTTTGGAGGTAGCTATTAACATATTTTTTATTTGCCATTATATTGGTTTTATACACTTTAGTTTGGAATGCTTTTACTTGTGGAATAGTGAAAATGATAGCTTGTGGAAACTTTCTAAAGAAATAATCAAGAAGTAAGAATAAATTTCATATGCTTAATTTTTTTTACTGGCTTTGAGATTACATTCAGGTGCTGATTTTAGACCAAATATAGTTCTTTTCTACCTATTTCACACTGTAGTTTTGGTCATGAAAGAAAATTAGGTTGTAAATTACAAATTAGAACTCAAGAAAACCTGCGTTCTCCTTTCTTTGCTTCGAGGAAAGATCCTTCTAAACCATACTTCTACCACTACATGATTAATATTCTGGTCTTTTTTTGTTTTAGGCCCTGGAGATATATATACGTGGTGACTGGTCCTCAGTTCAATAATCACATGAATCTCAGATGCAGGAGCTGAAGGGGATACCTATGACATGGAATAGCACTATTCAGTCTGTTATGATTTATTATGTGAATCCATTAAATTGCTCAAGATTATTTCTCTGGCATATGTAATATAATTAATAACAATGAGAGTAAATTTAAAAAAAAAACAAAACCAAAAAAGACCCAGCCAAAATGGCAGATTAGGATTATGACACAAAATTTTAGCAGAAATCTCTCTGAAAAGGGAAACCAAGAGTTTATGAAGTCCTCATATGATTTTGTAGGAGAATTGTCCTGTAACATCATCATCCATCATCATAGAATTGTAGCATAACTTAGGTTTGAGTGGATCTCTGAAGGTCACTTGGTCCAACTCTTGCTTTGGCCAGGCCAGCTCTGAAGGTAGATAAGATTGCTTGTGATTTCACCCGGCTGCACTTTGAATATTTCCAAGGATGGAGGTTCTACAACATCTCTAGTCAACTTTTTCCAGCGTTTGATGAAACTCTGTGATTATTATTTTTTTCTGTTAGTATCTAATCAGAATTTCCTGCATGATAATTTGTCCTTTATTCCTTATCCTGTGTCTGTTCACCTCTGAAAAGTGTCTGTTTCTGCGTGGGACCTGCTGTCCCCAGACACAGAAAGAAGCATGAGGCATTTCCTGCAGTCAGAGACCTGAACAGATAAAATCCTCCCTCAAGAACTTCATTTGGGTTGAGGTATTTAATTTGCAGGGACATACTGTCCAGCTGGTATTAGGAACTGTACTCTGCTGCAAGTCATTTCTTCGTTTGTACTGTCTCTAGCAGTCCCATGCTGCCTGAGCAGCTTCTCTAGAATCTCTTCCATGCTTTCTCATGAATTTATTGTCAAAGCTTTGTTTGCTCATCTTCGTTGCCACATTCATTGTCAGTCCACAGCAATAGTTAAAACTGCACTCCCTAAAAATGTTTGAATACGAGCTTGACATTGCCTAATCAATTAAAGGTGAAGCTGAAGGTGTAGGCACACCTTTATCAGAAGGCAGCAGAAGCAGAAACCTGGCTTTGTTTTCATATAACGAATTACCTTCATGGAATCATAGAATAATCATAGAATGGTTTGGATTGGAAGGGACTTTTAAAGATCATCTAGTTCCAACACCTCTGTTGTGGGCAGGGACGTCTTCCACTCAATTAGGTTGCTGAAAGCCTAATCTAACCTGATCTTGAATGTTTCCAGGGATGGGATATCCACAACTTCTCTGGGCAATTTTTTCCTGTGCCTCAGCATCATCATAATAAATAATAATTTCTTCCTTCGTCCTAGCTGCTAAGTGCCTGCTTGCTGGCACTGTTCACCATGCTCCTCATCTACAAAAAATGGACCAATTTTAATGCCAACTATTTATTTTGCAGCCATGGACAACTGCAAACAAAACTGGACAGAATATTTAGGTCTAGTTTTCATAGTGATACTTTTTCTAGCTAAACTTAACAGCAAAAGTTCATGAAAATGTGGTTTCCTGTATTGATTTAATAGATGTACTTCTCAATCAGCCTCATTTTGTAATTCTAATTACTGCGTTCAACAACAATACTCTTGATTTATATTGTGTTAAGGAAGACAAGATTCAGAATGTCCAACTGTTAATTCTAAGAGTTCACTAGAAACAAAGATAAACAGAATATCACAAAGTAAAATTTTAAAATACTATTTTTGTTCTATAACAAGCTCTATTTAGAGTAGTGCATGATCATTTAATGATTTATTTCTGTTTTCAGTATAGTCTACATGGTTCCTGATTTCCTTTTTTTTTTAAATTACGTGACAAATGATGGCTTTATCCAAGTATAGATTTTATACAATTGTTGCAATTTCAAGCGACAAAAAACCTGTTTTATCGATGTTGTAGATATCCATACATAAGTACTTTTAATAGAACAAGATTCTAGAATTACAGTGAGTCCTTGAAGTGTTTGTATGTTTAGTGAATAACGAATGATTTTTCATGTGCAGCACTGCAACATCTTACGAAAGAATTTTTATATTTGCACAGCGGGTTGAAAATCTGCTAAATTGTGCTTCACTTTCTTAACTCAGCCTTGGCATCATTGTCTTTCTGAAGCTGTTGGCATGAATATTCTAAGAAATTGCCTGTGCATTAAGTTTAAATTATCTGTCATTTTTACTCAGAAAATAATGAGACTGAAAGCAAATCATGTCATTAGCAACATCTTTTGCATCAGTATCATATTTTCTACTCTGTTTACTGCTAAATGTACAGTTTACCTAAAGAGGGAGTGAGAGAAGAAATACTGATAAAGGAATTAGGAGTGAACACGTGAAATGTTTAGAATATTTTTCTGTAGCATAAGCTGTAGCATAATAACATGTTGTTTCAGTAATAAGGTATATGTCCTTGAATGCAAACTATTTTTTAAAGCTTAAAGCAGGATAGTGCTTTGCATATACATATCTGACATTTTCCTAAGAAAGAAATGACAATATTTTATAAAATGCAGTTGAGGCCCCCACACAAGAAATCATATCTGAATTTACAAATAAGGAATGAGGAAAGGCTTTGTCTTTTTTCCTTGAAAATGATTCTCAGCTCAGTGCATGCCTGATAACTCAAAGAAATCTGTCAAAATCCTACAGCTGAAAAGCCCTCCTTCTGTAGTCAGATCATGATATCATATTTTCTTGATGAATAGACAGGAAAGGAAACCTTAATTTAGGCACAATATTATTTTGTCTGTTTATCACATAGTTCAAATACAAAGAGGAGACCTGTAGCAATTAGAAAGAGGGGGGAAAAAAAAGGAAAAAAAAAAAAAGTAGCACTTGCAGAAAAATTAGTACTTCAAAGATTCTATTAATCTCACCTATATAAAAGTGGATAGTTGGCTAGTATTAACCATAGATGTGCACTGTTTTACTCTACCAGTTATAAGAGAAGCTTAAGATGCTCTTTTTAAATGCAGTTTCAAAATTTGAGATACATCTGTGAAGAGCTGAAGGACAGGATGAACTCATAATAAAAAAGACATTGAAAACAGGCTGTTGGAAAGAAAGGCCTTAACAAAAGGAAGTCAGTTCTAGAGTGGGATCTAGTAAGGACAGTAAGCTTGGGAACAGAGAAAGTATAAAAGGAAAAAGCCTCACAATAGTGGAACTGAGAGAGAGTGTAAATGAAAATTAGTACCAATGTGAGATCAAAGTGTGAAAAAAAAGAGAAAAAAGTTGAAAGAAATTGAATACAAAAATGTATCTACAATTATTCCTGTTATATCTCTAAAGATACTATTTCTAATATAAGTAGCAGTATTTCTAAAACAGTAGTAAGTTTGTACTCATTTTTATTGTAAGTTTTCTGCAGAAAATAAACAGTTTCAAACCTCAAATATTATATAGCTATGTATTAAAAACAAAACAAAGAAACAAAAAAAAACCAACACAAAAACACCACAAGGAAAGGTGGAAAGGAAAAATGGAGTTGCTACAATCCTCTAATTGTCCATTTTGGTTTGTAGGTAAAGACCTCACAAAAAAAATTCCCATAGTCTGACACATGGCTATTCTTAGTTTCTTATGATCTAGCACTCTATCAGCCATTCCAGTATAACCCTTTACCATCAATGCCTGAATGTGAAAATGCAAAGGTTACTTTTCCTGCTACCCACATGAACTGTCTATTTTTAAAGCTACTGACAAGGACATATTTTCATTGATACTTCTACCTCAGCACTCTCCTAAGTTCCAGTGGTTATGGCTCAGGCAAAGACCAGACTAACATTTAAGCACATGTCTCTACTGCTTAAGAGTGAGTCAAAGGAGGCTATCCTCCAGTCTGACATCTAATTAGATATTTAAAGGTAGTCACAATTAGTTTATAAACACAGATAGGCATCTGGAAGTCATTGAAGCTCCCTAGCCTAAGACATCTGTATGTCAGACAGATGAAAACATAGGAGAGATCTGTGTCCTGACACAGCATCAGCTGGAGGTCAGGCCATAGTAACATTACTGGAAAAGTTATCAGATAAGTAAGTATAGGAAAATGCGTCAAGGCCTTCTTCTAGCTACAGAGCTAACTCATGTAGTTCCTTTATTTTTCTGGAGCTCTTCACATGAAGTAGAAGTCTTATCTCTCATTTTAGTCACTGTGGATGTATTCAGTACAGTCAAAGATATCTATGGAGAAATTCGGTTCAGTCTTAGACAGTTAGAAATCAGTTCAGCTGCCTGAATACAGTATTTTTGGGACATCTTAGGTTGTCTGAAAGGTTCAGAGACAGCTGGTAGGTATGACTGTGGAAGACAGGAACTTCTCTGAAATGGCAGTTGGAAGCCAGGTGGGACACCTTAGGATGTCTCAAATGACATTTGGTAGGAAATACCTGGGCAACAGAACTGAGACCGTAATGTCTGTAATGCTTTTCTTCAGTTGCCTTTTATTTTAGCACATTGAAATATAGACATCATTAAAACAAACAAACAAATGAAAAAAACCCTGTGATAGTGTTACAAATCTTGCACACTTACTCTAATACTGTGACTCTTTTCATACACAAAATATCCAGATTTTCAGAGTCAGTTAATAAATCTAAAGCTAAGAGTAATGTCAGAGAGAGATAAAAGCTAAGAATAGCAGGCAAGGGAGAAAACATGTGTTTGAAACATAAAATGAGATGGAAAGCTGGTGAAGCAGAGAGACAACGAAAGGTAGTTTCTAATGGCAGTAGCTGCAGAGCTTCTAATACCTGTAATGATAAGTGCAGATCGAAGAATATAAGCAGAATAGGTGGCTAACGAAGGAAAAAAGAGAAAGTCGAAAAGCACACATTGGAGAAGCTTGATAGAGATCTTTAAAACACTAGCAGCAGATTATAGGTGATACTAAGTAGAGATAAACTGTACTGAATGCAAGAACAACAATGATCTTTTCTTGCAGATGACTGTGATTACTGTTCCTTATATATGTGAGAAAAGAGATAATAATTTTCTTTATTTCTTTCCATTAGTTTGACCAGTTTGGAAAGCCATGGGAAGAAGAGGTGATAATAAAGAGTAGAGAAAAATATGAGTCTATAATAGTCCAGGGATTTACCTACACCATAAAATAGAAAAAGAAAATATAAATAAAGGCTGTGCGGTTCCTAGACATAGTCATAATTGGCAGTGGTGAATTAGGAGACCTTGTGTTATGGAATCTGAATGTAACTTNAAATTTGAGATACATCTGTGAAGAGCTGAAGGACAGGATGAACTCATAATAAAAAAGACATTGAAAACAGGCTGTTGGAAAGAAAGGCCTTAACAAAAGGAAGTCAGTTCTAGAGTGGGATCTAGTAAGGACAGTAAGCTTGGGAACAGAGAAAGTATAAAAGGAAAAAGCCTCACAATAGTGGAACTGAGAGAGAGTGTAAATGAAAATTAGTACCAATGTGAGATCAAAGTGTGAAAAAAAAGAGAAAAAAGTTGAAAGAAATTGAATACAAAAATGTATCTACAATTATTCCTGTTATATCTCTAAAGATACTATTTCTAATATAAGTAGCAGTATTTCTAAAACAGTAGTAAGTTTGTACTCATTTTTATTGTAAGTTTTCTGCAGAAAATAAACAGTTTCAAACCTCAAATATTATATAGCTATGTATTAAAAACAAAACAAAGAAACAAAAAAAAACCAACACAAAAACACCACAAGGAAAGGTGGAAAGGAAAAATGGAGTTGCTACAATCCTCTAATTGTCCATTTTGGTTTGTAGGTAAAGACCTCACAAAAAAAATTCCCATAGTCTGACACATGGCTATTCTTAGTTTCTTATGATCTAGCACTCTATCAGCCATTCCAGTATAACCCTTTACCATCAATGCCTGAATGTGAAAATGCAAAGGTTACTTTTCCTGCTACCCACATGAACTGTCTATTTTTAAAGCTACTGACAAGGACATATTTTCATTGATACTTCTACCTCAGCACTCTCCTAAGTTCCAGTGGTTATGGCTCAGGCAAAGACCAGACTAACATTTAAGCACATGTCTCTACTGCTTAAGAGTGAGTCAAAGGAGGCTATCCTCCAGTCTGACATCTAATTAGATATTTAAAGGTAGTCACAATTAGTTTATAAACACAGATAGGCATCTGGAAGTCATTGAAGCTCCCTAGCCTAAGACATCTGTATGTCAGACAGATGAAAACATAGGAGAGATCTGTGTCCTGACACAGCATCAGCTGGAGGTCAGGCCATAGTAACATTACTGGAAAAGTTATCAGATAAGTAAGTATAGGAAAATGCGTCAAGGCCTTCTTCTAGCTACAGAGCTAACTCATGTAGTTCCTTTATTTTTCTGGAGCTCTTCACATGAAGTAGAAGTCTTATCTCTCATTTTAGTCACTGTGGATGTATTCAGTACAGTCAAAGATATCTATGGAGAAATTCGGTTCAGTCTTAGACAGTTAGAAATCAGTTCAGCTGCCTGAATACAGTATTTTTGGGACATCTTAGGTTGTCTGAAAGGTTCAGAGACAGCTGGTAGGTATGACTGTGGAAGACAGGAACTTCTCTGAAATGGCAGTTGGAAGCCAGGTGGGACACCTTAGGATGTCTCAAATGACATTTGGTAGGAAATACCTGGGCAACAGAACTGAGACCGTAATGTCTGTAATGCTTTTCTTCAGTTGCCTTTTATTTTAGCACATTGAAATATAGACATCATTAAAACAAACAAACAAATGAAAAAAACCCTGTGATAGTGTTACAAATCTTGCACACTTACTCTAATACTGTGACTCTTTTCATACACAAAATATCCAGATTTTCAGAGTCAGTTAATAAATCTAAAGCTAAGAGTAATGTCAGAGAGAGATAAAAGCTAAGAATAGCAGGCAAGGGAGAAAACATGTGTTTGAAACATAAAATGAGATGGAAAGCTGGTGAAGCAGAGAGACAACGAAAGGTAGTTTCTAATGGCAGTAGCTGCAGAGCTTCTAATACCTGTAATGATAAGTGCAGATCGAAGAATATAAGCAGAATAGGTGGCTAACGAAGGAAAAAAGAGAAAGTCGAAAAGCACACATTGGAGAAGCTTGATAGAGATCTTTAAAACACTAGCAGCAGATTATAGGTGATACTAAGTAGAGATAAACTGTACTGAATGCAAGAACAACAATGATCTTTTCTTGCAGATGACTGTGATTACTGTTCCTTATATATGTGAGAAAAGAGATAATAATTTTCTTTATTTCTTTCCATTAGTTTGACCAGTTTGGAAAGCCATGGGAAGAAGAGGTGATAATAAAGAGTAGAGAAAAATATGAGTCTATAATAGTCCAGGGATTTACCTACACCATAAAATAGAAAAAGAAAATATAAATAAAGGCTGTACGGTTCCTAGACATAGTCATAATTGGCAGTGGTGAATTAGGAGACCTTGTGTTATGGAATCTGAATGTAACTTGAATGGAAAACACTTCAGTTGTAATTTCCCCTCTGAAATTCAGACCATTCTGTAGTCAACACACATTTATCTCCCTCTTCCCAGAGAGGTATGAAACCCAGATTTGAATATCCCATTGTTGTGATTTAAACCCTGGCAGCAGCTGAGCACCACACAGCCACTCGCTCACTCTCCACCCCCTGGTGGGATGCGGGGGGAGGATCAGAAGAGTGAAAGTGAGAAAACCCATGGACTGAGATAAATACAGTTCAAAAAGTAAAGCAAAAACTGCTCACAAAGCAAAGAAAGACAAGGAATTCATTCACCGCTTCCTATTGGCAAATAGGAGAATCGTCATCTCTGGAGGTATTTAAAAGACAAGTAGATATGGTGCTTAGGGATATGGTTTAGTGGTGGACTTGGTAGTGTTAGGTTAATGGTTGGACTTGATTTAGAAGGTGTTTTCCAACCTAAATTATTCCATGATGCTATAATTCTACGATAATTCATACGTGATCATCTTCTGTTTGTACAATACGCATATTTCTAAATTTATTTTGGTCCCAACAAGAAGGGAGATATAAAATTAACTGTTGAGTAATGCAAAAACACTTAGCTGGGAACACTCAATGGGAGATATGGATGCAGGTGGGACATGTAGGTACATTGTCAAGAACCAGAACTGTTCCACGTGCAATGCTCCATAAGTATACAAGTGAGATATGAAATGCAGATACTGTATACTCAAATCATATGTTTATTAGTGTGGGTGGTGTCTAAAAGTTAGGGCTGTCTGAAAAATAGGTGTTGATCATGTACCTGAATAACTGAGCAGTGCACTGTACGTTCAATCTGGAGCTGACCCATTTAGAATTTCAGAAGTGTGAATCTGAAAAAAAAACAAAACCAACAAACACCAACACCCAAAACAACATGTGGCTCTGGAGCACAAATACCACATCTGTTAGTTCAAAATGCTCCTTGTTAGCAACATTACTTTGTAGATGTGAAATTTAGAATGATGTCTGAGCAAGATGTGAAAACAGAAGTAATATTTTCTCAGAAATTTACTGTGGAAACAGTGAGCCATTTGAAGCTCAGCTAGTCTTAAAAGTTAAAAAATAAATGTGAAGGGGAACTAGAACAGAACAATACTTTGGCTAAAAACAGTGGATAACTACAACGAAAGTTCAGTTGTTCCTGTTATTTCTGACACACTGGTGTTGGAAATAACTGCTCTGGAATTACTTTAGATTTTGACAGGTTACAGTTAGTCCACTGTATTATTTATGATACCGCATTATAATTTGAGAGTACTACACTGCAAGGAAAAGGAATAAGTGTTGGGGTTTTGTTTTATTTCTTTAAAGTGTTAGACATGGGTGTCATGGTTTAACCCCAACTGGCAACTAAGCACCACAAAGCCGCTCGCTCACTCCCCCGGGTGGAATAGAGGAGAAAATTGGAAGGGTAAAAGTGGAAAACTTGTGGGTTGATAGGTAAAGCACAAGCACTGCATGTGAACAAAGCAAAGCAAGGAATTCATTCACCATTTCCCATGGCAGGCAGGTGTTCAGCCATCCACAGAAAACCAGGGCTCCGTCACGCGTAACGGTTACTTGGGAAGACAAACACCATCACTCCAAACATCTCCCTTTTCCTTCCTCTTCCCCCAGCTATATATGCTAAACATGACATCATATGGTATGGATCATCCCTTAGGCCAGCTGGGTTCAGCTGTCCTGGCTGTGTTCCCTTCCAGCGCCTTGCCCACCATCAGCCATCCTGCTGGTGGGGTGGTGTGAGAAGCAGAAAAGGCCTTGGCTCTGTGTAAGCACTGCTCAGCAGTAACAAAAACATCTCTGTATTATCAACACTGTTTCCAGCACAAATCCAAAGCATAGCCCCATACTAGCTGCTATGAAGAAAACTAACTCTATCCCAGTCAGGACCAGCACAACAGGTCAGATAAACTATGAGCTACAGATTTTGCAGCTGATCAAAGCCTTAAAAGTCAGCAATGCAATTTTAGAGAAACTGATTAAAAACTTTATGAAAACATAAATCTGTAACAACTATCTCTGATAAAAATATAAAACGGAAATTATCTGCCAGACAGATATTATGCAGCCTGGGACAGGTTAAAATTTGTGAAACAGCAAGAATATTTTAGAAATTTGGGTATCTCAGAGAATCTAAAAAAGAAACAGAAATGCATGCAGATGTCACAGTCAGAGTCCAGTGAAAATGACCACAGAGCTGTGTGCAGTATGCAATACAGTCAAACCAAAACAAACCGAAAACATTAACAGAGTCTGAGACAATGTGCAATGTACAGAAAAGGTTGCAAGAAATGTAACAAGTCACATCACTGCATGACCATTGACAGCTACAAATAAGAGCAGCAGAAGGATACTGAGGCAGATTCTCTGCCTCAGCTGATTTCTCCATAAAATACATAACAAAAATGTTCTAAAATATTTGGACAATCTTCCTGAAAGGAATTAGAGTGTGCATTAGTTTTGAACAGGATACAAGTGCTTTTTCTCATTCTATAAATATATATATTTGGGGGAAAAAAAAAAGTGTACTCATTATTGTATAAGTATACAACAGTGTATCTTGCATAAATGTATGGATATATCTCAAATCAGAAAATAAAAATGTTGTGAAAAATATCAAAGTAAAACTGTAAGAACAATATTGTCTTAGATTATTGACAAAGTCATAATACTTTAGAGGCAGAAAAGAAATGATGTGTGAAAGGAGTAAGAGCTGCAAAACCAATCCGAGCGATAGTTGGGATGTGACATTGGATTAAGGCTGGTTTAATCCAGATTATTTTTTGCAATTTATACTCGCAGGAAAATTCTGATTCTATCATAAATAAACTGAAAAAAGGGATTTGATAGGTTTGTTTTCCAGTTGACCTGGTCCATATGGGAGTTTTAGGAAACATGATGAGACTCTGTCTTTATGAAGAAACTGAAATAATCAGTATCTGGCACTATTTACCAACAGAGAAAACTTTATGGAAATGGCAAATTAGACTTCTTAAGTTTAACGGTATTCTCACAGGCACCTTCGGAAAAACCACCCATATATCTCCTAGGAGAATGTTTCTTCAGACAGCCATATGGGTTTTATTCAGCATCCAAGGCATTCTGTAGGAAGAGAAAAATCATTTCAGTGTATAGACAGTTATATATGTAGAATAGATGGGAAAAATAATGGTTTTGGGAAGGGGAAAAGAAGAACTTTGTTAACAGAATCATTAAGAAATCTTGGAGTGCAGCTCTGTTAAAGCAGAAAAATCTAATGGGAGTAACATGCATAAGAGAAAAAACAGCAAAATTTCCACAGCTTAAGAGGTACTGAGTAAATAGCCCCAGGGAAAAAATCTTTTTAAAACTGAGGAAATTTATTCTTGAAATCCTTATCTTGAGTCAATACTGCACCACACCCAATTCTTTGTCTGCATCTGTCTTTCTGGGACCACATTGTTCCTCATCTCCCGCACCATGATTAAAATGTCAGATTGCTAATTTGTACATTGATGGAATTGACAAAAATTTGGCTGGGATTCTCATCTTAGGCATTTGTACTGAACAGAATCAGGAAATTCTGGTGTATGTTTTGTGTTAATAAATAAAGATGGTACTTTAGAGCGAGATAAATTTGCATTAGGAAATGTCTACTGACGTTACAGACTGTCCAGGCTTCCTAACTCAAAGCAGACACTTACCTTTAAGGAGACAAAAATACCACACTGTGTATCTAGATTCTTATATTCAGAAGGATTATTTTCTTCAAAATTATCATATAATTTTTTTTCCTGCTTATTTATTTGTAATAATTATTCTGAAGGAAAAGTCATCATATTGCCTAAAAAGCCATGAGAAAAAAAAACAAAACACAACCTCCCCCCCAACCTTCTAAATATTTAGAATTTCATATTCTTTTTTTTGTTTTCCCAAGTATAAATTTACAATC
The DNA here is from genome assembly GCA_013399095.1 of Psophia crepitans. Lineage (NCBI taxonomy): Eukaryota > Metazoa > Chordata > Aves > Gruiformes > Psophiidae > Psophia > Psophia crepitans. The sequence continues at coordinate 15,879 of VWZZ01001357.1, read as the reverse complement.
CTCTAATATGGTCTGAAACCATATAGAAATTGGGGAAGGGGGGGGAGAGAGTTTCTAGATATATCATTCGGATATTCTTCCAGATGTACAAGTGTAAAAAGGTTCAGAGTTGTACTTTTCACATTTTGCTATATATTTCAGCTCCATAATTATGGGTTTCTTAGTTTAAAATAATTTTCTACTTTGTCATGTTAAACAGTAATCTTCAGATTACTTCTGATACTTTCTTTTACTTCTTTGTTTTCTTTCTGTCTTAAGGTGCCTGATTTTAGCAACTCTTACTTTAGAGGGCAATCTTGAAGAATGAGTATAACCACAAATATAACAGATGTCTCATAAAATTAACTTCAATTGCTTCTATATGACCTCTGTCGAGGAAGTAGGACTCAAATTGAAGTCAGCAAGAGCAGCTGGAGATTCTGCTGTTAGATAGCAGTGACCTGTATTCCCAAGGGTAGTGCCCATAAATAAAAGAATTGTGGTCCTGCAAACAATAAATGTGATTAATGACAGAATAACTTAGCAAACATAGCTTCAGCCTCATAGTGATGTGACATCTTGGGTCAGAGAGAATAGATTCAGCAACAATAATTAAAATGTATCCACTAGGTAAGCAAATTTCAGCTAGACTCGGGAGAGAACCATATATTGAGTATAATGCTGTCGTGATTTTATCATCTTTGTGGTTTTGTGGAGTTTGTTTTTGTTGGGTTTTCTGTTTGTTTTTTTGTTTTGTTTTGGGTTTTTTTTTTCTTCCCCTCCACTTTTTACATTCTCTCTCTCTCTTTCTCTCACTCTCATTTTATAAAAGTATCTTTAATAAGTATCTATAAATTTTAAGTAGCTTATATGTATCAATATAAATGTATCAGTTGAGCTATCTAATGAATAATCTAAATGTCAAAAAGTGCAAGCAGAGTTCTCTCTCCCTTGCATCTCATTTTACAGAGCTGAATCTAGAAAGGGTGAGAGACAACAGAGAAGCAGATACTATAGAAATCAGTGCATAGCATATTGATAAATATAACTATAGCAAAATGGAGATAACATGGGCTAATGATCTGAGTATTTCCTCAGCTTCTTGATCAGGCTTTGCAGCTCTCAAAGAAGTCTTTACTTTTGCCATTATATATGTCAGTACATGAGCATATTAGAGGAGGTGGCAGGAGAGTAGAAATACTCAGATTTTTGAGGCGTGGATAGCCATGAAACTACAAAGTAACTTTCAGATTTAGCTGAAGTGACATATCAAGAATGCTACCTTCCTTTTAATATTTCTCAATTCAGTGCTGAGGATTTCTTTTAGGTGTGAGGAAGCCAGACACACTTTCTGCTAAGAATGTCTCCCTGACTGTATCTTATCACATTACTAGATTTTGCACAAATACTTAGAAATGTACTTTTTACAGCAGCACAGATCAAAACTGCTTCATCCATATGCTGACTTACATTTACACTTTCAAAATTACTGTATATATGGGCCGGTTTCCAAAACTGATTTAGTCACAGATTCATCACTTGTTTTCCGATCTCTTGAAGTTGTATTATTATTGTTCTAAAATAGCACCACCCCCTTGCACGTAAAATCATCTACTGGTGTCAGATACAAACAATTTCACAAAATATATAGCAGTCCTGAATTCTTACTAGTAATGATATTTTTGTTTAACAACAAAAACCACTGGTGCACGTCCATTCAGCTTTACTTTAGTTTCTAATCGCCATTTTACTGGTTGCTGGCAATTCTTAGTCTTTCTTAGGGTTAGAAAAAAGTATGGACTTGTTCTTGGAATGACCATGGTCAGTGATGTTAAATAATTGAGGCAGATTAAGTTTCCCAAGACAGACTATTTAACATAAGAGCCTGCCATGTTTCAAAGTACTACAATGACATTTTAAGGTACCGTGGCTTTATTGTGAATTTAGACTGTGCTGTATGTATGTCCTCCAGCAATGAAAATTAGCATCCTGCCCAAAATAATGAATCATTTTTGAAAAGGAAATATATTACTGCTCTAAAACTTGACATGCGAAAAACTATAATGTCCACATCTCTATAATAGATAGTATAAAACCAGAAAGCATAATGATATATACAAGATGCAACTTTAATTCGTAAGTGACTGCATCAGGCATATGATGGAAGAGGTTGTCAGAGAGCACAAGGAAGCAGCGTGGAGTTTAGTCATATAGTCTCATAAGTATGATATTGTCACTACAAGTAGCAAGGGACAGGGTTTTATTAACATAAGCTAGAGTTCTGGATTTGCCAAGCTCTGTCTGAACTTGTGTTGGCTTGTTTGTGGCTTGGTTGAGCTTGCTTAATTGTAACAACTGTGTAATGACCAGGTGGCTAAACCATAATTTACCTAATTTTTGCTTAACTTTCTAAAATCTGGTGCCCTAACATCTTTTGTTAATGATTCTGATATAAATGCAAGAATCAAGTAGTTAGGCTGTATAGAATGACCTATCTATAACCCTAGAATAATGATGCTGAGTAAAGGAGCACAGGCATGGGATGATGGCAGAGGTTTCAAGCATCTGGGCACTGGATGATACGGGAAGTCCCAGGGCTGTCAACAACTCAACAATGCTCAGTTAGTGGTAGTGACACAAACTTAGGAATTGGGTGAAAAGTCATTTCAAGGATTATGAAAAGGGAAAATATAAAGCATCTAATATTTCTAGCATGCACCATATATAGGAAAGTAAAATGTAAAATAAAGTTGCAGACTGATGAAGAAAGAGCAAAGTATACAGAAATTTAGAAAAAAACACCCACAGAAATGACCCCAAGTAAACTCCACCTGAAGATTAAAAAAACCTCCAACCAACCAACCAACCAAGACGACCCACAACATCGACACTGTGCTTCTATTAGCAAAAATAATGTAGAAGAGGCCATCATTAATGTCACACTACTCTTGAGAAAGAGCTCAGCATGATGCCAAACTGATATTTTCCCAACTGTACTAACCCTATCAACCTCAGGATTTAATCCTCTATAGTGATAGGGTGAGGATAACCCCAGAGCAATGGCTTTTCTTGCATAACAATTTTAACTGCAGCATTGTTCATAATATTTGTTTTGTTTGTTTGTATCCAAATTAGGCAATTTTGGACTGTCAGGACTAATTTACTGTGCCTGGACTAACAGTGTCAATTATCTTCTGCACTTTGATTACAGAGTTAATTTTTTTTATTTGGACTAACAATAAATTCTTGCTTTCAGATACAAGGTGTATGTCTTGTTTGTTCATAACATGACTTTGAGTGTAACAGAGGGGAGAGATTAGAAAAAACACTTGCAAAATAAAGAGAAAAATCAGAGATAATTAGTAGAAATAATAAAAATATTAATCAGGAAAAAATTGCATTATGTGACACCAATGGAAATACGTGATTTATAGCTGTACAGGTATGAGCAGTTTCATTTTGCTCTTTTTAACTTTGTTCTGAGGGGAAATGCAGGATTTGTCACTTGCCACCTGATATTCGCTGATGAACCATACCTACTTCAAACCCTCCAATACATGAATGTAGTGCAGATTCTGCACCAACATTTGGTTAATACAACATGTTACATTATAAATTAAAGTATTTTCGTCTTTACACTTGTAAAAATAATATTTTTCTTCTACTTTTATTTTTCACTCATTGTTAATACTGGATCTTATTACAAACAAGGTTTGGACGAATTAATTAAGATCAAGGGGCTACAGAATTTTTAAAACCATATTTGGTATAGGTATGTCAATGACATTGAGTGTATATGCATATCTACAGTTTTTAATATGCTGTTTCAATTAAAAGTCATTCTAGACATTTCATGTTTTCTTTCAGAAAATATTTTGAGGCAAGTAAGAAAAAAAAACAAAGAGCCATCTAAATAAAACTTTTAGTTCCTGTTCTGAGAAATTCTACATAATTATCTATTCATTAAGATCTCTGGTAAACACACAGATTAAATTCCATCCCAGCAGCAAAGTAGCCTAGAGTAACATATTTTAAAGTACAACTAGACTGTGACTAGTTATTTTGCAATGTTTTTATGCTTAGATGAAAAAATATTTATCATAACTGGCAAATTTAAGTAAGATTCACAACCTGGAATGTTTATTCTGAATAAATGACTAAGGTACAATTAAATAATGTTTACTACATTAAAAACTGCACTTTTCAGCTGTATGTACTCATTTTATCACTTTGCATTTATTTCTGAATAAGTTTTCAATATCCATTTATTAAACATTTTAGTTTTTACGTCTGTAATATTCAAGATTTTGTTAATCTGTATATCAAAATGATTTATCCATTTGACTATTAGATATTTCCTAGCAACAGTTGAGTTTTTGTAGAGTTGAATAAGTTTATGTGACACCAATTTTCTTTCTATAAAAATGTAGATAGGTAATATTGTTTGGAATATTCTGTAGGCAAACTGTAAATTCCTCTTTCAGTTTCCAGGTCTAACAACAGAGAAATGCAAAGTCTATGATAGCATAAGCTATACCTCGTCATACAGGAGAATTATTTCTTTCTTAAGTCCACCTTTGACTTTCCCAGTTCCAAAAGTATTACTTTTTGTCTGCCTTTTTATCAGTTTCTTTCCTGTCTTATTGATATGTCTGTTAATAAAAAACAATATAACTTTTCCCATCTAATTTTAGATGTATTTAGAATATTGTTCTTTAGGTCTGCAAAAAGAAAAAAAGTAATCTCTCTTCTTTGTGGTCTCTTTCATTTCTGTCTCTCAAAGGTATACCTCAAGAATAGTGGTTCTTAATGTTTATCTACCTTTCCTCATAGAAACTGAAATATGCCAGCATTTTCAAATATATGAACTATCCTTTTTTTTTTTTCTTTCTTATAGGAAAAGAAAATTAATCTTACTTGGGATTATATTACTATGGTTTTATTGATTGATGTGATATTAAAAGCACATTACCATGTATACAAGGATTAATTACCTACATGTGAGATGTTTTCCACAGTCTCCAATGAGATTTATATATTCATCAGTTAAAGGAATAGAAAAATCAGAAAGTGGTTAAAATAATTTAAGTTCTAAAGTATATGCATCTATTTTCACTACTCATCTTTTTAATTAGTGTAAATTAAATCTAATGTGTTAACATAACATAGTGTTTCCTTTTTTCTTCTTTCATTTTCCTAAATTCATCTAAACTAAATTTGTTATGGTTTCTTTGCCAGATATATTTCATAAGTGATCTTCTACACACATGTTGTTGTTTTCAGATAAACAAATATGTGTATGTTTTATGCTGATATTTGTCTGTCCAGGTTATGGCTTTATAATTCAAAATATAATCTAAAATAACTGTACAATAATGTTTATATACTTTCTTGTCTATGTTTAAAGTCATTAAATAGTGTGAGGATATGTACATAAGTCTAAATTGAATGCCTGCTGATTTCAGAAATTAAAGTGCACAGTAAATTATATCTTCAAAAGTGTTTGATTTTTACGTATGCTTACCTAAACTGAACTTCAGCATTTTTGAAATAAATGTCTGAAAATGTAACATTTCAAAGTAATTGTCAACATTAAGCAGCTTCAATCATAATTGCACAATATAACTGTCTTGGTAGTTTAACTGTTGTCTCCCCATTCAGAATGTCTGGGAAGTGGTGGATTTATTTTTTATAAGATATTTTAATGTTTTATTCATGTTTGGGGATGAAGTTGGAAAAAAAGTCAAATAACAATTATTATAATATTGCTTTTCAAAATCTGTGCATTACTATAATTATTTATAAGGCAAAATGTGCCGCCTACTGCAGCCTAAAAAGGATAACAAAGGAAATATAATATTCTGTAAGAATTCTGAAACCAATCCAGGTGAAATAAACTTTGAAAACAGCAGAGCCCTGACAAACAGTTTTCCAACTAGTATGATGGGAATGTCTTAAAATGGAAAACTCTGTTCTGTAAAATTGCACTTTCTAACACAAGAAGCTCACTTTTATCATGGACAGACCGTCATCCAATGGACCCATCTCAGGGAACAGCTGAGCTTCTCAGTCAAGATGGTGGCCCCGTGGGGAAAAAGTATTTAAGAATGGGTATAAAACATTGTACTGGCAACGAAGAGTGAGGAAAAAAAGTGAAAGTATGTTTAGCATGTTAGTATGTTAGCCAAGGAAATGCAGAATACAACTGAAAGTGACTGTGTCATCTCTTTGGAGCAGTAGGTTCAGGTACTATGGAGACAGAGTTTGTTAGGAGAGGTAATATCTTGTATTAACCTTTTTGTGCAACATAAGAAAAAACTGTCATCTACTATCAAACTCAGTGTGACTGAAAATATAGAAAGGATGTCCCAAACATTTGAAAACTTCCATCTGCACATTCTGATTTCATTTTTTGAGATAAAAGTGACAAAAAATAGTAAGCTTTCAACTAAACCATTAGTTTAAGAACAGTTTCTGCAGTTCCTAATCAGGCCACATCCATACTGCATGACGTAGGTTGCACACCTGAAGTGGAATTAACTTTCCTTCATTATGCAGTTGGTTAGTGTCATCAATACTTATTTATCTTCAAATTAATCCTCCTAGGTAAAGGCACGGAACAAGGGCTGTCCCCTCTATAACTCGAGAAAGCCTGTGGAATCCGTTCCTGATTGTATGCACTTTGCTTTTTGTGGGATCTTCACTTGGTAAGGATACAGAAAACGTTTATATTTATTTGATATTTTCCAAATTTGAAAATAATCATTCCTTCAAAAGAAGAGTTTGGAAATTCCCACAAACTCCAGAAAACAATCCACTTTGATACTGAGAGTAAGAACTCTCTACCCTCCAATGGCCTCTAGCAGTTCCCTCATAAAGGCCTATGTACAATTTCTGTTAGACTTATTCAGAACGCTATGAAAGAAAAGCAAACTGATTTGAGAACAATACCAATCCAACGAAAACTCAAAGAACTTATCTAAACTACAGCACCACCAAGAATGGAAGCTGCTATTATTCTGTAGAGAAGCAGCAGCTGGTAGTCTACCTTCAGAGCGTAGCATGTTGCTCCTTTCATCTGTAGTAAACTGTTTAGATGATCCATCCTAGATGAATAGAACCTACTGCATAAAAAATCAGGCTGATGTCCCAACTTCTTCTCTTTCTTTCACTACATTGCTATGTTGTTGCTTTTTCTCAGTGGCTTCTCTGACAACAGTGTTGAGAACCCGTTAGATGTTTCTTGGATAAGACCTTTAGCAGACATTGCTGGAGCAATAAAAGATGAGCTACTTACTCCTCTGAGGCAAGATGACTCATCTGGGGAAAATGATAGGGGGAGATGACCATGGATAGCGTATTCTACATTTGCTGCCTATTATCTAAAGCCAGGGAGGATAACTACCAGGTGAAGCCCAAGTAACAGCTGAAGTGGAAACTGTCAATAACATGCCTTCTATATCCAGTTTCATTAATAAATCTGGACAAAACTACTTTCACTAAAGATGCTTCAATAATGTCTGATAAGTGCTAAGAGATTTTTCCGACTCTAAAAATATCATTTTTCTTAATGACAATTTAACAGTCATATCGTATTGCAGAGAGTATTTTGATTTTATATGGATCAACATGCTACTTCTTTTATGTTTCCTTTTAGTTTATGCTTGGGTATCTAGTGTTATAGACAAAAATATAAGTAGAATATGAATTTTAAATATAATGTGTAAATATTTTTGAACTGCATACATTACCTTGCAACCCACAAATATATTTCTTATTGGAAGTTGGACATATTTTTATCAACTTCAAAGTTTGCTTGGCACACACTGGCTGGACTGAATGTTGCAATAATGCCTGATGAAAGCTGTAAGAAAATGACCCTGATAAGTACGTGACTTTGTTTTGCTTACATTAAGCCCCAATTTTGCACTTTTCTTTTTAGTGCCTCAGAAGGATCCCTGTGTCTGGTTACAATTCCTACCAGTGGGACAGAACATAGGCAAAAGAGTCTCTACTTGTGAATCCTGGTGCTTGATTAGTGTATAAAATTTTTGCAAAGAATTGGTATGAGCGTAAGGAAATAAATTTTAAATATTACGCAAGCTAATATGTATTTTAGAGATCTTCCTTTCTCTAGAACTGATACCTCAAACAATATGAGTGCAGCTTAGTAAGGAGAAAGATAAACATACTCTAAATTTTCTAGTCTTTGTACTTCTCCTAGTACAACTGAAAGACCAATTTTTCTGTAACACACTGCTAGCTTTAAGAATTGTGGATATTCCTTGGGAATTACAATATTTGATGTATCTGGTCAATCAAAATGAGGCAGCAGAGTTCAATTCTGATGATGGATCTGTTCAACAAAAAAAATCAATAATCAGTCAAATAATAATAATAAAATATAAATAAAATGTAAACTGTTACCATAGTTAAATATGTCAATGGAATTTTAATATAATTTATTAATCATTGAATAAAGTTATGCAGTTACTTCTGTTGTAAATGCTACATAACATTCATGAGAACTTTTTAATAACACGCATCATTGATCAGTGTGTGTCCCAATGCATAGGGAAAAAAAAAATTACAGACAAAGAAAAAACACATCATTATCTCTGAGCATTGGTTACCTACTGTGGGCATTACAGAGGAAGATACAAGACAATATGCAGGGAACAAAGAAGGCATAAAAAAGGAAAGAAAAACAAGGAGTAAAAAGCTAAATTTGGGAAAAATTATACCTAAATCTGGAAGATTTGTAATTGATCCATTACCAGAGACATGAAAGTTGATAGTCACAATATTTTTTTCCAAATTTCTTTATAGTAATTCTATATATTCTCCTTATTTATAAAAATCTCTTGAATACTGAGGTACCTTGAATTCATTTACTCATTAAGCATAATGTTTCACTTTTGAATATAGATGCACAACTTGTTTGTATAACAGTCTTAAAATATTCTGGACAACAATCGGATTTATCAGTAGAAGTATTTACGGCAAACATAATTTTAAAACAATGTTGTGAAAAAATATTTCTGGAAAGATCAATATGTCAAGTCAAATTTTCAGTATTTATCTTTAACATTGTGATGAGGAAACCACGTGTAATTGAGAGTGAGATTAACCCTACCTATATGAAGCTATATAGAAGTTACTCTGGTAGTGCATACCAGTCATTCAATTACCTACAGAATCACTTGCAGGAAGTGATTCAACCTTTCTCTCTTTGTCACTTATGTTTAGAGTAAATGTTATCTTTTGCAAGATGCCCATTGACTGCAGAGGACATCTAGAAAGACAGCTTACATTATGTGCCTAAGTTTTAGATAGCGTCTTGGTAGATTAATGTCACTTCACCATCTAATCAACATTAAACATTCTCAATTACTATGTATTTATGAACTAATGCTTGATACTGTCAAATGGTATGAAACCTAAGCATGCTGACAAGAAAGTCTGTAAGGGTGTGAAATTTTCAGTTCTTGCCAGAATGCTTGTCAAAGTTGTGGTGCCATCACATAATTTACCTTGTAAAAATATGGGCAACACAATTGAAATGTATTTTGATGTATAGTTCTGACTTCTATAAATTTTTTTTTAAAAAACTCATATACAAGATTTTGTTCATTCAAAATTCAGGATAAATTTATATTAATATCTCTAAAAAAGCTATCTGTTTAAACAGCTTCTAATAGATGCAAAGATATTATGCCATAACTTGAGAACATAGATATGCAATAATTTTATGAACTAAATATGTGATCTGGGCAGACTAAAGTTATTTTTGTATTGAATGTAAGACTTAAATAATAAATTAATAGAATTTAAATTCATAAAAGCCTGTGAGAGAAAAAAAAACACACCACCCACCCCCCCCCAAAAAAAACCAAAAAAAACCCAAAACAAAAAGCCAGCACCACTGCTACCAGATCAACATACATGAAATACTGATGAAAAGTGTCAAAGTATGATGAGTTGACCCTGGCCAACAGCTAAACAACTACCCAGACCCTCATTCACTCCCCTTTCTGGACAGGGAGAAAACAGAGGGAAGGAGAGAAGACTTGTGGAGAGAGATAATGACAGTTAAATAGGGAAATCAAACGCTGTATATGCAAACAAAGGAAAATGAGGGATTTGTTCACTATGTCCCATCTTCAGGCAGAGCTTTAGCCACTTCCTGTTAAGCAAAACCTCAACATTTGTAATGGTTGCTTGGGAAGACAAATGTCATAACCATGAGCATCCTGCCTTCCTCCTCCTTTCCCAGAGCTTTTATTGCTGAGCATGCCATATTGTGTGGAATACCACTTTGATCAACTGGGGTCTGTTGTCTCAACTATGTGTTTCCCAACTTTTTCCCCAGCCCACTGACTGGCGATGGGGAAGGAAAGCCTTGGCACTCTGCAAAACACTAGTGTGCTACCAAAAGCACAGCACCATATGGGCCATTATTGAAGGAAATTAATTCCATCCTGTCGAAATCCAGGGTACAAGGCAATGGAGGAGATGCAAAATCTATATAGTGCATTCAAAAAGGACAGAAAACCTGAATTTCAAAAGAAAAATGAAATTTTAAAGGTGTTTTCAGTGTGAGTAAGGGTGAAGGAGATGGAGAAACTATACTACATTACACATATATGGCAGCTATGGACATGTTGAGAACCTCCAGTAGAAACCTGACAGATATCTGTGCACTGTACTTTATTTTAATGTATAGTTTTCCTTTAAATAGATGATTTCTGTTCTGTAAAAATGAATCTTTTCCTTATAGAGACAGAATGTTAATTTCTTAGAAGCTCCATGGGGAAGAGGAGGACTAAAAACTGAAAAGGTGTATTTAAAGTGAGAACCATAAACAGTGGAGGGACAATTGCCACTCAGGGCACAGTATCGCACTGGAAAAAACTAGAGCAACTCTGCTACAAAGTGGGGACAAAGACTGCATAAGATCTGAGAAATGTTTTTCATCAGGGTTGTGCAAAGACAGACTGTGGATAACATGGGCCATATTTGTGTTTATACTTGAAAGTATAAAAGTTTCACAAAACATATATATAAAAAAAAAAAGAGAAATAAAGAAGAGCTAGTACTTAAACAAATAGTGAATACTGATCGTTGCTGTCAATTCATATCTGGAAATCTGTTCTAAAGTCCTAGGTTTCCTTTTTAAAAACATCTTTTAAAAAGACTGACCAAGTCAGAACACAAGCTGATATCAATGTAGTTAGTCTTACTGAATGAAGAAAATTAAGTAAATTATTTCCTCATTTTTCCATTTTGATCTGGCATCTGATCATGAATGATAAGTGAATACAAAAAAACCCCATAATCTTTATTTATACATATGATATGACCACATCTACACTGCATGATTGTTGAGGCTTATTCTCATACCAGGAATTATTCAACGGCCTGAGTGGCATTCCTCAGGGGTCGGTACGGGAACCGGCTCTGTTTAACATCTTTGTCGGCAACATGGACAGTGGGATCGAGTGCACCCTCAGCAAGTTTGCCAACAACACCAAGCTGTGTGGTGCTGTCGAGACGCTGGAGGGAAGGGATGTCATCCAGAAGGACCTTGACAGGCTTGAAAGGTGGGCCCGTGCAAACTGCATGAAGGTCAACAAGGCCAAGTGCAAGGTCCTACACATGGGTCAGCGCAATCCAAAGCACAACGACAGGCTGGGCGGAGAATGGATTGAGAGCAGCCCTGAGGAGAAGGACTTGGGGGTTCTGGTTGTCGAAAAACTCAACATGAGCTGGCAGTGTGTGCTAGCAGTCCAGAAAGCTAATCGTGTCCTGGGCTGCATCAAAACCAGTGTGGCCAGCAGGCCGAAGGAGGTGATTGTGCCCCTCTACTCCTCTCTTGGGAGACCCCACCTGGAGTACTACATCCAGCTCTGGAATAATCAGTACAGGAAAGACATGGAGCTGCTGGAGCAAGTGCAGCGGAGGGCCACAAAGCTGATCAGAGGGCTGGAGCACCTCTCCTATGACAACAGGCTGAGGGAGTTGGGCTTGTTCAGCCTGGAGAAGAGAAGGCTCCAGGGAGACCTGATAGTGCTCTTCCAGTACCTAAAGGGAACCTACAGGAAAGGTGGTGAGGTGCTGTTTCTTAGGGAGTGTAGTGACAGGACAAGGGGTAATGGATATAAACTAAAAGAGGAAGGATTTAGATTGGACATTAGAAAGTAATTCTTTCCTGTGAGGGTGGTGAGGCACTGGAACAGGTTGCCCAGAGAAGCTGTGACTGCCCCCTCCCTGGCAGTGTTCAAGGCCAGGTTGGCTGGGGCTTTGGGCACCCTGGTCTAGTGTAGGGTGTCCTTGCCCATGGCAGGGGAGTTGGCACTAGATGATCCTTGTGGTCCCTTCCAACCCAAACCATTCTATGATTCTATGAACATTATATATCAGACACTTTCAAGATTATTCTATGGTAATTGTACAGTTTTCATGGGGTATTTGAGTAAAGAGGTAGAATGTAGCAAATAAAGAATTCACTTTAAACTACTCATTTGTGTGTAATTTAAACACTAGAGGAACAATTAGTGAAAATTCTCTCTGCAGCTTTTTTAAAACAAAAAGTTTTTCCTCTTTCATAATTTTGTCATTTAAACAACCTCAGTAAAAGCCAAGTAGCAAGGAAAATGGTATACAGTATACACATACATACATTTTAAAACATTAATCTGTGATACCACATTAGAAGAAAATATTTGTTTTTATTTTTGTGAAATACTGAATAGTTTATATGTGAATTCAAACTCTCATATCTCAAGTAAAGCCGTTTTCTCCTTCCTCCTGGAACTAAATGGACTAATAATTTGACCAGAAGAACACACAGAAAGGAAACGTGAGCTCAATGAAAAATTAAGTTTTATTGAAATTAACATTTTCATCTCTTTATAAAATTTCCTAATCATCAGGTTATTACTAGAAGGTATACATGGGAATGGAGGAGTGTCCACCAAAGCTTTTTTCTCAAACAGTGGGAAAGGTGGTTGTTTATGTCTTAGTTCTCATGCTGCCCTGCTAGGACAGAAGTCTGAGGGGAGAGGGAAGCTATTTTTGTATCTCAAACTATATAATAAAAATTAACTTACTTTTTTGTGTCTTTAAATAACAGTATCAAAACAGCAATACATTCAAACAAATAAACAAAACCAACCTTTTTTTCCCCCTTTTTCATTTGAATGTGCACATTAGGAAGGAAAAACCCCTCATAGTCTGCCATGACTCAAAGTAGCATGTTTTTTGACATTCACAACTGGCTGATAAAATAATCCAATCAAAGTATTCTGGGAAAGGAGTTAAACAGTTGGCTCTGAACTCATCTCCATAGTGATATTTTAGCAAATGCAATTTGCTCTTGATTATCTCATTCCATTTCCTCGTATGGGTGTTTGGAGACAAAATCTTATTTCCCTTTTATTTATACACTTATTTTCTTTTCCTCTCCCACAACTCCACCATCAGCGGGGTGAAGTAGTATGCAAGGAAACCATACAAGGTTTCAGGGCAGTGAAATATGATTTGACGTACAGAATAACCACAACTTAGGTGATGATATATTCATTACTTTCTGTCATGTTCTCATTCTTCTGCTGGCAGGAAGAAATGATCCTCAGTTATGGAGATCTATGGGAATTTTACTTTTCAGTAAAACTTGAATAATTGTTTCTAGAACTGTCCCCTTCTATAACCCTGGTACCTTAAGAAGCACTGGGAAACATAGTAGCAGGATAATATGAATAGTGCCTTGATAAAGGATTGAAATAGGTGAAATGGGAGGTGTGAAAAGCCTAAAATCTGGCAGATTTTTGTCCCTTTAAAATAGAAAAGAGTATTTTTGCTCTCATGCCACTTTTTACAGCTGGCCAGCAGCCTGACAAGATTTTATAGTGGATCTTTTGAAAACATACCAACATAGATTTTTATTAAAACCTTGTGTCTCAACTAGCATCATTTTTGAGATATGAACAGTTTATCAAATACTGTTCAATTTGCAGCAAAAGGACACTAAACATAAGAAAGTGATGAAAAAGTTTTGTTTTGTTTTTAATTTTAATGCAAAAATGTGTTCCAGAAACCTAAGGAATGAAAAAGATTTTTTCAGTTTTACAAACATTGAGCATTATGTTTACTTCTTAACTTGAATATCTATACCTTTGTCTTGTCCAAACATCCTCATGGGATACTGAAAACATGAATTTAATCCAGTGATCTCACTCTTTATTAAGCCAATTAATGCAGCATACCAAACACTTCCTCACCAGTATTGTAACATATTCTGTAACCCTTAATTATCACATTTGCTTATCTTTTTCTGAAATGTAGTAAAACATACAGTAATCACTCATATCTAATGAGAGTAATTCATAAGGCTATACATGAAAAAACAGTAAATGATCTAACGTACTCATTGCTCATATTTTGAAGGATGCATCTTGCATAACAAATCATATATATATTGAAATTAAACTCCTGGAAATTTCATGAGTAATACGAAAGACAACAAAACATGGCAACATCATTCTTTCAGGCAAACACAGTTTTAATAAACCTTGGAATCTACTTTAAATTTTTAACTTGTGGACAAGTAAAAATAGTTACAGCTTTAGCTGTAATGTCGTTGGCTGTATCTATCAAAATCTCTGGAACAGTCTAACTGATTTTTATGGAATTTAGATAAGAAATTTTCCAACACTTTCCCATCTGTGATGTATCTCTAACAGTCTATCAAGGAAAAATTAGTGATTATTTTTTACTTCCTGGAATGATGTAAAAATAATAGTATACACTATTTTAAAGTGTAAACTTATGCCCCTAAAACTTCTGCTCATATTATGACCCTTTATGGGTTGCAGTTGTCATTCCCAAAATATTATGGAGTTACAAAGATAACAATTCCTATCATTGAGAAAGAAAGAAAGTAGAACAATAATAATAATAACAACAACAGCAACAACAACAACAACGTAAGCAGTATAAAAGACTTAGTTTATCTTAGTGGTTTAGAAAAGAATCTTGAAACCCACCGATAATTAGAAACATCCAAGACAACACTAAGGACACCCTGAAGATTTAAAGCAAAACAAGATGTCAATATAAGATGATGGACTGGACTTGACAAAGGGCTAAATAAGAAGAAAAGCAAAGCAACAGGTAGCCAGTTTAGAATCCAAGTGATATAGGGAGGAGCTGTCCTAAATTTCAAGGTTCCATTTAAGCCTGACCAGTATAATTATCCATAACAAGAGGAAAAAATTGGGGATATCTGAATGTCTGCAGAATCCAAGTCTAAATGTCCCTCTTTCAGCTGATGTTATAGGGAGTTATCGTGGACAGCACAACGAATATCTTTGAACAACTGAAGTTAAAAGAAAATTTTACATGAAGAGTGCCTATATCCACTCATTTATTTGTTCATTCAGAGTTAGGAAATTTTGGAAAGTAGGAAGAGAGTGACAGTTTTCCAAGTCTTCCCTGATTTTCAGTTATCAGTATAAGTTAGTCACACTGTCGCACTTGAAGAGAAAGTGTTGGATCTCTCAGACCGAGATAGCTACTTCAGGAGCATCTGCTGCAACAGTATAAAGAAAGAGAGTAACAAGTATTCTATAGAGGTAAAGGCTATTTCCATGCAAAAGGCAAGATTAAAGGAAGTATTTTATTGTTTCGTTCTGTGTTTTGGATCTGTTAATCATAACAAATCATTGCTTGTTTACTTGTCAAAGTCATCAAAGACCACAAACATCTGGGAAAATGGGAATCTAAAGTAGAATGACAAATAAAAAATGTAGCTGATGCAATGTGGGTTTAGATGTATGATATTATCACCTGTTCACATAAAATGCTACATTATTCTAAAATAGAACCATAGAATCATTA
>VWZZ01001356.1:59601-74143 GCA_013399095.1 Psophia crepitans | reverse complement strand
GATGTGGTACTTAAGGATGTGGTTTAGTGGGTAATAGGTGGTGGGGGGATGGTTGGATGATCCTTGAGGTCACTTCCAACCTTAATGATTCTATTCTATTCTATTCTATTCTATTCTATTCTATTCTATTCTATTCTATCCAGTCCAACCGTCCCCCCACCACCTATTAACCACTAAACCACGTCCCTAAGGACCGCGTCTAACCTTTCCTTAAACAGCCGCAGGGAGGGTGACTCCACCACCTCCCTGGGCAACCTGTTCCAATGCCCAACCACCCTTTCTGAGAAGAAATTTCTCCTAATCTTTAATCTAAACCTCCCCTGGCGCAACTTGCAGCCATTCCCCCTTGTCCTGTCACTAGTTATCTGCGAGAAGCGGCCAACCCCCAGCTCACCACAACTTCAAGCTGCTATATAGAAACACAGGGCTATCCTTTTCCACTGCGTGTGGTTATACACATAGGGATCATATCGTGATCATGTCTATAGATAGATACAGCGAGAGAATTCTTGACATTACTCAGTTTTAAAATTGCAATAAGCAATCATTCAAAAGCAATGCACATAATTCTATATAAATATACATAATGTATCTTCAGAAATACTTTTTTTGGGGCCCAGAAACAACTTAAAATGAGAGACAAGACTCTCCAAATCAGAGTCCAAATTTCTGCATATAAAAGAAGCTAGTGAAATTTTGGCTTCCTTATCAATGTTACTTTATCAACGTAGCAAGAATAGCTGCAAATCAGGAACCCAGTTTAGAAAGGGGGAAACAGAGAAATGTTTGTAAATTGCTGTATCTTTCAACATACTTACATCAGCATAATAAACCCTACAGCTGGCAACCTTTCTCTGTTTAATTTCATTTTCAGACAATAACTCAGGCGTTTTTGTTTTCCTGGCAAAAGTTGCTGGGTGTAGCAGAGGTTGTAGATGCATGACCACATGCCATATAACTCAAGCCTTTTGAATCCATGGCTGCTATTTAACAAAACAATTGTTTGCCTCTGTGCTGCTAAGTTCCATCTTCACGAAACAATGGAAATAGAATTATACATGTTGCCATGGAAATCTGCAACTCGATCACTTTTTTCCTTCAAAATGTACGTAAAGGTGATCGTGGAACAATATGTGGGAAACGTTACAGAAATGCCATCACTTTACAAATGATTTTACAAAATCTCTCAGCTAGTAGCAATTGCAACTTTTATCACTGTGTCCTACAAGGAAATGATTAAGAATGATGAAGACACTACAAGTTTTTTTATTTCATAAACAAGAATCTATGCTGATTTGTCAATGGATTTTCAATCACAGGCACTGTAGAGATACACATTCAACAACCAGCCATATGAATCCATATGAATCTTGCCTGGCAGCTACCTTTATGGAAATGGATTCTGACAGACTGAATATGTGATGAGACTAGCAGCTTTTACCCTGAGACAGCCATAAGTTACAGAGCGATGTAAGCTTCTACCATAGCACGGAAAATCTTCATTCAGACCTTGCTGCTGAATACTGCAGAACTGAAACATCTCTGAAAAACCTGTTCCTGCAGTTTAGATGGATCGAATACTTTTTAACAGCTTCATCATTATCACGGGCAGTGTGACAGAATTCACCCTTAGCAAATTTAGGGATGACATCAAACGAGGGGAAACAGTTAAACACCCAGACGAGAGGGCCTCCATTCAGAGGGACCTCAGCAAGGTGGAGGAAAGGTCTGACAGGAATGTCATGAAATTCAGCAATGACGGATGTTAATGCTGCAGCCTGGGGACTGACTTGCGGTCGTGGAGGTTAAGCACATACTGGACCACATTAGCAAAAGCCTGGCCAGCAGGTCGGGGTTAGTCACATTTCCCCACTCTTTGACATTTATGAAACCACGTCTGGAAGCTCAGCAGCATTCACAAAGTCTTCAGGTTTGGGACCGAGCACAAAAGAAATGTCAAACTGGAGAGAGCCTGGCAGAGAACCTCTAAGAAACAGAATATGATCAGTGATGCTGGATTAAGTGTCTAATGTTTATTCAGCACGAGAAAGAGAAGGCTAAGTGAAATCCAGTTAACATGACTGGCATTTGTGTGGGATATCAGTAACATAAGAACAATGACCCAAGGCTGAGAGAGAAAAGGAACATAAATAACCCCTATCTGGACAGGCTTTGATTAAAAAATATCAAAAGACAGTTTGAACTTGGAAAAGTGCCCATATTTCAGATATGGCTTTCTTAGATACTAAATATGTGTTGTCTTCAGTCTAAACATAATCAGAGAGATTATTAAAAATAATTTTCATGTTAAAAAACCTGTCATCTTTATAAAAAGGAACAGAGGCAGAGAAAAAAAGCAAAATTAAGACAAAGGGTAAACTTCACCTAATTTTTGTCCTACAATTTTGTACCTACCAACAGGTACCTGATGAGCCAAAGCACAAAAAGCACAGGAGGGATTTACAGAGTAACTTTGGGACCATTATGAGAATTTTTGATCCCCTTTCAGATTATTACTTTTTATAATTCTCCTACTCTCTGAAAAGCACTGTGCCCCTCTGTAAATCTTTGAAAAAGAAGTTTCTCATTAATCAGAGACAAAGCTTTAACTATTCCCTTGGGTAATATAAAGAACTCCTGAACAGAGTTGCTGAAACAGAGGAAGGCCTTGCTTGACGGGAGACATAAAATGACACCATAGTTCAAAAGACTGATGAAAGCTATACGAAAAATAACTTTCAGAAGTTAATTCTTCTGTGAATAAATAATTGACTATGATACAGGATTTGTTTTGTTTTTGTTTTGTTGCTGTGCTATTCCCAGCATACAGCTGATTACTCCATGACCTTGGGCAATTCATACGCATCTGAATTTGGCCTTAATCTTTCTGTGCCTCATATTACTCATTAGTATAATTATTATAATAATACCTGCCTCCTGAGAGCATCGGGTGGCTTCATCAGATATATTTTTTGCTAATAATAATAGAAGGTCTATAGGCTACTTTAGTTTATTTTACAAGAAACAGTTTTCTTAAAATAGTAGATATGAGATTAATGATAAATTAAGCCCACTGAAGAACTGGTTTGAGAATTATTTTTCTAGTGATACTTAAGTCATCATAACCTGCTCCTCTGTTAGAGAGAGTTTGATGACATAAACCTAGCAGCACAGTTATACAAGCAAGTTATTTTAAATGTATATAATGCTAAAGAAAACTTCCCTTCCATATTAAATGCTTCTGAGAGTTTAGTTAAGGGGAGGGTTGGGAATAGCCAAATAAGGTTCAGTCAGGCATGCAACAGCTACCGTATAATTACAGCAACCATTCCTAATTTATCACTCGTATCACCCACAGCTTTTAGCAAATAAGACTGCAAATCAAATAATCAGTTTTATTCAGGGAAAGTTCTTTGGCTTTTCACTTTCTGCATTTTCTGGAAACAAATAGGAATTTCAACTTGACAGTGCCTCTCTGACTACTTTGATAGCTCTGTAAACAGGCGATATTTTGCAAAGTACAAGAAGAGAAAAAAAACCAGCAAATGTGCTTGTCACCAACCTTCACATCCACTTATGTTCAAACACAGCTTTGTAAAGTCGAAATAAATGATACCTGACTTCTAAGAAACATGTACCTAGATCTTTAAAACTTCTAGCTGCTTAAATTGAAATGCTCACAGTACAGCATAGTTGCATGGAAGCATATAAATGAGGTGAACAGAACAGGTAAAACACTGTTCATAGGATTCATGTATGGAGCTTTAGGGTGGAGTCACAGGATGAAGCAGGCTCCTGGCAGACAAGAAATCGTATTGTCTCAGTTACGAGATACCTCTGTGAAGCTTTTATTAAAAATTTTGGTTTGACTCCTACTTCATGCTAGGAGGAAGGCAGATTTCAGTCTGAGTCTTAGGTAGCATGATGGACAGAAAGCTAGAAAAACACTGTAACATTATACAGAATATTCCAGAAATTTTTAAGGAGGAAAGAATGAGAGTAATTTCTAGGTTAGGGTGCACATCCATGTGGTGATGTACTTGGGTTTTAGTCCCTGGGAGAGATTTAGAGCATCTTTTTGCATTCAAGATCATCCAGCCTTACAGAGAGATTTCAAAATTGTGTTAGGCAAGGAAAGAATTTAATATTTCCCACCATCCTCTGAATGAGAGCCCTCATGACTACTACAGCTTCAAAAACATTTAAAACTCCAGTGCAAGCCTGAGTTTTCAATTGGCAAAACAGCATTTAAATTACAACACCAACTACCTGATACATTCTTATGCAAGGACTTGCCAGCTCTGCTTTCTCACCTACCCACACCACTTACCTACACACTCTACAAACCTTTAAGTTGCCTGCAGTGTTTCTGACATGACGAATAGCTCTGTTCCCCCTCCTGCTCTATCATTTCATATGAACAGCTACACTAACCCTTCATTACCATAGTAAACACTTTTCCTATACTGCGGTTTCGTTCAATCACACAGAAAACATCCAGCAGCAACAACCACCTGCAGCGTCCCCTGGAGAAGCTGGGCTTTCCACCTCATCCTCTCACTGCCTGCCAGGTGCCATACAGGGGCACAATAGCCCCCTGCAGAGGAAGAGGGGGTTAAAAAAAGCATTGACTCGGTAAGAAAGGAATAGGCAGAGGACTCTAGTGGCCATGGAAGTTGGAATTTACAGGTGGGATGAAGTATTTTCTTTTAGGAAGTGAATGACACCTGCTGCATAGTTTTTGAATGCTGTCTATTCTTGGATACGAGTAACAGTTCCTGAAAAAGTGCCAATAAAATAAATCTACATTCCAGAAAATATTTTCTTTCAAATAAGATTAAAAAATAAACCAGCTCCAATTTGAGAAATCGTTAACTGTCGCCCAGCTGGAATATCCAGAAACCCCCTACTTCTGAAATAGTGCATGTCAGAAGCAGACTTACGACACAACTTTAATATCTATTTCATCCAAGTACAGTTTTCTGAGTCCAAGGACTAACAAAGAGCCTGGCAAAATTCTTAAAAAAATTCTCACAGAAAAAATCAGTCAGGAAAAATGTCATTATGTGCTTAATGAGCCAAGAACCCTATGGGAAATTACTGATACTTATGGGAACTGGGTTTACAAAACTCCAGCCTAAAAGTACATATATTCTGGCTCAGGTGGAAAAAGTCAGCATTCTTGTTTTTGTTGTTAATCCTGGTGATATTTACAGATGGTCATGGTTTGCCAGTGGATAGCCAGATCCTGCAGTGGAACACTCCCAATTTTCTATTATTGATTTCCACCACAAAGAATGGTGAGCTTTACTTCTCTAGAAGTCCTCTCCTGCCATGTGCTGCAAGGCCATTTCAGCTTTAACTTGTAACTTTCAAAGATCTCTTGAACCAGTAATTGAAATAAGCTTCACAGCAACTATGCAAACTAAGTAAACTATATACCAACTATGTATTGTGATAAAGCAGCCAGCTTTTAACAAGGTTATAAGGTTTCTAAACAAACATTATATGGCAACATCATACAGTAGTTTCAGATGGGAAATACAGAACAATATTGAGCTAAGTATTTGCATGAATAACTGACCTGAGGCTATACTTTAGCTTACATAAAGTGCATGAGTTCATGAACAGTCATTTGTATTCTGAACCTCAAGACTTGAACTTATATGTGATTTGGAAACAGAACAAAACACACTAAGAGACCAATGTGTCATGTCATGGGATCATCTATGGATGAAATCTGGAATTTTCTTCTCCATTTTCTCCGCCAGGTATTGACTTGACTCAAATGCACTTAGGTAGAATTACAACATAAAAGAGCTTTGTCATAGTAAGTGATTTGCAGTACTGAAATGGAGCCCAAAAGACGTATATTTTAACTAAATATTTCACATAATCATTGGGTGAGTGGCCTCCACTAGTGTCTCTTTGAATTTCCCACACTTCACAAGTTGAAAATAGTAGTTATACCATTGCACAAAGATCTAGATAACAACCATAAACCAGACAAAGCCCTGAAGAAGCATTGGGAAAGGATTCTTCAAATTGAAAACATAATTTTAAAATGAAAATTTACAATGTTTGATGTGTTTGTTGATGATGTTAAATCCTGTAATATTTTAATGAGTATGTGTTTAGCTTGCGATCAGGTTAAAACCACATGAATAAATACATAGTACGTACTTGTTCAGAGAGCAAAACAAAATTAAAAGTTCACTATGAAACTAATGCCGTTATTTTCTCCAGCCTCAGGGTTTGCTTTTTTTTTCTTTTCTGATTCTAAGACAATTTATATTTGTATTTTTCATTCTATTAACATTCTTACTAACACCATGTCTGACAACTCTGTCATTTATATTTATCCTCAGACCAGTCCTATAAAATACTGTTACTCTCCTCACTCTGTTCTAGGTAAGAAAGAGAAAGATTAAATAACTTGCAGGCTTATTTCTTAGCCACCTTCCTCTTTAACTCCTCCTTAAGCCCAGTTCCATTGCCTGATATTTGTCTTCTTTGGCACATTCATTATTTCCCTCCTAATAACTTTTTTTTTTAAAAGTAATATATAAACTCAATGATATTATCTTTTGTAAATGACATAAATCTATCATGATGACTCACTTTTATTAAGCTGAATAGTAGAGACAAGACTTGTAAATAATGAGAATGGAAGAGAAATATACAGATGCAGTGTTTCATAAAGGTGTTTGTCTTCTGGTAAATGTTAAAAGGATCTCAATCTAAAATGACGTTATTTTTACATCTCTGCTGTCTAAAGCAGAACAAGCGTCATACAATATTTCCTACAATGTTATGAAACTTGTTCCATTATAATTTCTTCATGCATTTATATTTCAGTCTTACTAACCTTTGATTAACTTCAGCTGGTTAACATAAATTTTAGTGCTATCTTATTTGGAATTACTGTTTTACACATTGTAAATTTTTATTCTTTTGAGATTACATAACAGGTTTTTACTGGCAGCTCTTGAAAGAAGTGATTTATAAGATTACATAGGTACAACTATTTCATCAGTGTGCCTCCCTCGTATGTGTAGTCAGGAGAAATCTACAGTTCTTAACTCCCCGTTTTATACACTCGAACAACAGTGGGTGCAGAAGTTATATCAGGAGTGTTTTCAGCAGAGGCTGAGTGGCAGAAGATGAAAGCTGGCATTCGGGAAGAAAATCAGGCCTTAATTTCCAATGCGATGTGACAGCAAGGATGTTGTCATCCTGGTGTAGCGGTTAGGTAGACAAGTGCTGCTGGGAAGAGCTGTGTTCATGTTCTGGTGTGTGAAAATTATCTTCACTGAGAGTCTTTAAAAAAATCATTAAAACCAACATCATCTACTGATGGCAAGGAGGAGGTTACTCAGTGTTTACAGAGGGTGAACTATTTTTCCTTCTCTTCTCGGGACAGAATAACTGGGAAGATCTGATTGTTCACTGGTGTAGACCAATTCAGCTCAATAAACTTCATTTCAATTCTCTTCATTTTATCTAGGGTTTTTTTTTTTGTTGCTGGTTTGGGGTTTTTTCTCCTTTTTTTTTTTTTTTTAAAATCAGCAAACTGAATTGACTCCCTGAGTTAGATAAGCACCTGAGCTAAAAGAAGGGAAGTAGAAGGTGCTTGCAGTCCAATCTGGAAATAGAAGAATGGAAGAACTCAGATGGGCATCTTCCATGCTCAAAATCAGACTACAGTTGGTGAGGATACATGCTACTCTTGAGGCTTCTGTATGTGTGTGCAAGAGAAGGCGTATGTAAGAGGACAGGCTATTCAGATGATAAAACCAGAGTTGTTGACACTCTCATATAGATCATACAACAGCAATAAATAAAATATTGGAAATAGAAAGCCAGTCATTGTTCATTTTAATTAATTAGTTGCGTTGATACTATACAACCATTAACAAAACACTCCCATACCGCCCTCTCCCCTCAAAAAACCACCCAAACCCCAAAATTATCTTCTGTATTACATTGGTCCATTAAAAAAATGAAGACTGATTAAAGTGAATATACAGATGACCATTTCCCTGAAAAGAATTTCAATTTAATAACTTACATCGGCCCAAATTTGCTGTTATCCCAAACAAAGGAAGCATAAAACGCTATTACTTTTCCAATTTAACATTTCAAACTCAATCAAGATGACCACCTGAGCTAAGTTAGATCAATGCCCACTTTAATAATATTTGAATAAAATCCAGTCTGCTTTGATCACAGTAAAACCAGTAACTAACTAAAAAACACGCCTATCCCATAGACTATCGATCCCATATTTCAGGTCATTCTACCAGTGTTACAATTTGAAAGGGAAACAGGCAGAAGACAAAAGTGTGCACAGAAGATTGGGCTTCTGCTTGTGATGACAACGAGGTGGACTTGGCGACTGTATTAGCTGCCACAGAGCAATTTTGCTTCCAGTCCATACCCTTTCTAAGGTAATGGGAAAAATTAGTTTCCTTCTCATGCCTCTTTCTTATTAACATAGTTATCCAGCATGTTATTGGCTTGAGCAATAGATTTCTTAGCATGAAAATGAATGTGTTGCTTAGTATTCTGAAGCAGCATTTTTGTTTGCAGAGACCTCCATAAATGGAGTAAATGTGGCCCGTGGCAGCTTGCAATATATTTATCTGACAAGTCTCTGGCACCAGTAACTAATTTTACCTTTTTTCTTCTGCCAGAATTTGTTTCTGCTTTTTGTGTGTTTTGTGTCTTTTTGCTTTTTCTTTTATTTTTGAGTAAGGCAACACACTTTGTATATTAATTATGAAAATTAACCATAATCTATATATTTCAACAAGGTTGATCTAGTAAAAAATGCACTTTGATTATAGAATCATAGAATCATAGAATCACTAAGGTTGGAAAGGACCTCTAAGATCATCAAGTAAAACCATCAACCTAACACCACCGTGCCTACTAGACCATGTCCCGGAGCGCTGCATCTATGCTTTTTTTGAAGATCTCCAGGGAGATATTGTCTATTTTTATAATCTGGAAAAAGTTTGATGAAACTTCAGTGTATTAATTACTCAAAATATGCTAACATTTAGGACAGAACATACAAATATTCAAAAGTCCTTTCTAATATATAACTTCTAATAATTGGAAGGAAGAAGTAAAGATGTAGTTACCACTATGTTTCTTCCCTTTTTCTGATTTGTATAATAATGGATATGTCATTAAGTTTCCTTTACTTTTAAAAATTTCTTCCATTTTCACCTTTTAAAGAAAAAGATTTAATTCTATAATATTAAACATGAGCTGTTCATTAATGAAAGGGTCAGGAAAGAGAAAAAAAACCCAGGTATAGAGCTACAGATACAAAGGCTCAAAGGTCAAGCTTTGGGAAAATCTAAAAGGTATGTATGGCCTGTAGATCCCTGATTTAAAAATATACTCGTTTGTATTTCAATTTCGAATCTTAAGGAAAAAATATACGTAGACATTTGGTGAAACTGTTGGATTTAGATATTGGATAAGAAATTGTACTCCATAAGAGGAAAATTGCACTTATTCAGTCTGTTTAATATCTTCAGATTTTTTTTCTAATATGAATACAATTCAAAGGCTGCAGATGACACAGATGACCCCTTAAGGGCTCAGCATTCCGTCAGTCAGGAGCAGTCGAGTTTCTAAAACCAAAACAACATGAGTTTACTAGTTGAACAGAGTCTTCAGACTCTTACACAGCTCACAGCTTCTACGCAGCCTATGACATCCTACAGCCGGCCTTTGCCCATCTTGTCCTGCAGATCACAGTGCAGTCTCATCCAGGAGCCAAGTACATGATACATTGCGTGGCTGATGAGTCATTTCTATTTCTCAGCCTGCTCTCGGAGCTTGATATTACCTACCATATGGCCATAACCTTCATAAATGAGGTTTCAAGAAAGTCATCTGATGGCAGGATGGAAATGGCTTTGTTGAGTCACAAAGCTCCTGATCAATAAGTGGAAGACTTGAAAGCGGTGGTGGCATGAAAAGAAAATCCTGTATGATCCTGGTCTAAGAACTTATTACAGCAGCATGAAAATGCTCTAACTTCTTTTACCGGTGTAGATACTTCAAAAGCAAACATATTTATAATGATGTTTTTTCCTGGTTTTGGACTATTATTCAATCATACTCTGCCCAGTAGAATGCAGTTATTTTTTACCAGCACTTACACTACTTCAAATGCTCTTCCATTTACTCTATCACCTATCTTGCTTGGTGATCTCCAACAACTGCTCCTGTGCTCCTAACTTTAGGAAAGCATCATGCAAGTCATGTTTGCATGACTGTGGGCACATGCATGGTGGGCAAGGGGAGAAGGAAGTCACTGGAAATGGTGCAATTACCCTGAAATCCTTTTCTAGGGTAAAGATACATGGACAATCGTGGTCACCTGAGAGGAAAAGCATGCAGATGATGTGGCCTTCATCCCTGGCCTCCTCGTATCCTCTGTGGTGGATATAAAGATGGATTCATACCAGCTGAGCGTTAGGTTTCCAGAATGATCATTTAAGACCATCTCTACTTCTAAGCATACAGGGATCACTATTTTTTTTCGTCTTAAAAGCTTCCACACTTCCAGTAGTTTCTTTGAGTGATCAAAGATAACTTGTGTAAACTGGAAATTCTGAACTTAAATAAAAAAAGCTCTTTTTTGAACTCACTTTGCATTGTTACTCATTATAGTGTAGAGAAAGTAATTTCTTTCTGGGGTTAAGGAAAACAGAACATGTCTGCTGTCACCATGAAGTCCTTATATTGGACTTTTTTTTTTTTCACCTGTGAGGCCATGAGGAGTAATTAGCATTTGTGCATTGATAGTCAACTCACCACTGGTTTCAACCAAAGGCTTAATCTTTGAGTAACAGAGCTACAATTTCAAGATGGTAACCATGGATCTAGCCTTTAAGGGTATCCACCATTCCACAAAGACACCAACAATAGATCATCATATGGCACATGCTGAAAATCCCTGACCATGAAAATACATAAATCCAAAAGTCCATTTTGTCTTATCCACACAGCTAATACCATTATTATGGCTGAATCCATGGGCTGCCATTACTCCATAATAGTTTTTTGTTTACTGCTTTTTGTAAGTTTAAAGATTTTGGTGAAGGGACCTTACCCGTGCCTTCTGCTCCATCTCCATCATTAATCTTTCATGTTGCTCTGCTATTGCCAGTGTGGCAGAATGGACTTTCTGATATATCATTTCTCCTTCTCGTGTCTGAAAGGTGAACAGCCCTTCTCCTGTGTCACACATCCTGCAGTGAGATTTAAGCAGAACAAAAGGAAAAAAAATGAGTACTGTATAATTTTTATCGAACTAAGACGTGCACACCTTGCAGTAGAAAATGCCAACTTTTGTAGTTAAACTCCGAGATTCTGAACATCTGCAGTTATTTTACCTTTGAGGAAAGACATATTCCAAGAGATGTGCAGAACTTTGGGAACATAATTTTAAAATTCAGTTTTAATCATCTTCTGGATAGTGAGGAAGAGTTTTATCATAGAATAAAAACTTGAGGTAATACAGTCAGCTATTTACGGCATTCTTTCAAATGTCTGCACCAGTAAGTAGGAGCTAAATTTAATTCTCTTAATCAATTGATGCCAGAAGTACATAGCACATCATGACTTCGAAAAGTTGACATTTTAAGAGAGCACTGACCGATCAAAAATGCTATTATGGTTAATCACTACAAAGAAGCTGGATTGAAAGACAGCAGCAAGAGGGTCTTTGTTACTGCATTTATGTGAAACAGTGTCTAAAGCTATCTTGATAATTACAAATGCTATTCAGTCTATTTGACAATAATAGGAACAGTATTTCTGTGGTATAAGAAGATTAAATAGTGAAAAAAAAGTCCGAGAAATAAAATTTACTTTCTTCTTTTGAGAGAGAAACTGCTGTTATCTTTATCTGTGATATCATTGTGGCATTATTCTGAGGAAGAAGAGTGGTACATGGTAAATACAATGACAAAAAGGGCTAGGAAATATAGAAAATGTGAGTGTATGATAACGCTGGATTATTGACTGACTGTGTTAAACAGTGGTGCAATTCAACATATTTATGTTAGTAGTTTCATTATATTATTAGTGTCAGATTTCTGTATTTTTATGAAATTTTTTCTTGCAATTTTAGAAATGGAATTTTAAAAAATCCTTTTTATTTGGTCTGATATTTCCTGTAAATATTTTCAGTTATCTATGACAGAAATTTTTTTACTTGAGTAACAGATTTATAACAATATATATTTAAAACAATAGAAAGATTTTGATTTGCCTTAAAATGCCAGATTTCTTTAATGTTTTCATTGTTTAAATTATTTTTAAGGACATCTAATTCTTTTAATATCCCAGCAACTTCGGCATGGCCCCAGAAAGCCCAAGATATACAGAATTACAAAGCATTTCAGAAAAAAATGTGTCCTAACATGCTAATAGGTTTTTATATCATTATCTTTAGAAGTTGCATCCCAGATTCTGTATTCGTGCATTAAATTTTACAAAATATTTTCCTCTCAAGTGAACATATAGATCTATATTGGTTTATTTAGTCATTTAACTATATTGATACATTGAAATATTACATGCACGTGCACAGACGCACACTATTCTATTACAGCTTTTTGAAAATGGAATAATTTTTCCCATGAAATTTACCTTTTTATTAAATTAGAATACAGCATCCTACACAATTTTATTTCAAAACTCATCTGAACAGCACTATTGTGCCATATAAGAGACTACTGAGAGTTCAGCAGTTGCTTTTGATTTCAAGGCTGACCAGTGAAAATAAAACGTTGTTAACACAAAATCTTTTCCTGTTCACTGGAGGAGACAAGCTTTCTTTTTGTGAATCTCCTATAAAGAACTTGAGCATGTATGTGTTTGGGAAGAATAGAAAGTGTTGGAGCAGAAACAGAAAAACAGAGGTGCTTCTGTAAAATACCTAGTGAAAACACTTAGTAATGATTAACTGAGGTGTTGAAAAGAAAGTCATAGTCTTAAGAGTAGATGATTCATTATATTATCCATAATTCTGGAATAAAAATAGTCTTCTCCATGCCAAGATGTAAAGAAAATACAATCCACTTTGTAGACAGGTATTATTTGATCAGTATGAATGCGATACACCAATTAACAGATTGAAAAAAAAAATCAAAAGCTTTTGTATTAAACTCAAACAGAGATCAAAATCCCTGCTGTAAACATTTAAGATATTTTATATCCTTAGCTACTATCCTCCAAAGGGCTTCTGGCAGAAATAAAATGTCTCCAGAGTTTTGCGACATTATGGCAACAGCCTTTCAGATCCCTCAGGGCATCATATAGCTGGTACGCTGCTTTTGTGTAAAGAGATCTTAATAAAATTCAAACAGCGTGAAATGGAAAGTCTGGAAAAAATGACGAGATTTCAGAAACTGAAGCAAAATATGATCTTTTTTGTTGGTTTCAGAGGACGAAAAATCCTACAGGGATAAAAACAAGGAAACAGGCAATGGGGCATGATTAAGATGGAGTTAAGCCACTTGTTTTGACTGAGAAAAACCTAACCATCACGGCTGCTGATAGGATCAGGGTCTGTCCCGCTGGTGTGAGCCCAGTTGAAGGCAGTGGTGTGAGCTACGACACTGTGCCAGCACCTCACCCAGGACACAGGACAGCCCTGGGGGGCCTTTCTTCCCAAAGGCAGTGGGTGACTGTGGTGGACGTGTCATGCCAACCTTAGAAAGCCATTGATGGCAGCCTCCTTGTGTCCAGATTGTGGGCTGTCCTGGTTTCAGCTAAGAGAGTTAATTTTCTTCACAGCAGCCAGTATGGGGCTGTGGTTTGGGTTTGTGCTGGAAGCAGCGCTGATGGTGCAGAGATGTTTTGCTGTTGCTGAGCGATGCTCACACAGAGCCAAGGCCTTTGCTGCTTCTAGCACCGCCCCGCCGGCGGGATGGCTGGGGGTGTGCGGGGAGTTGCACTGGTGAGGGGGGGGGGGCAGCAGTGTTCAGAGCAATAGTGTTCATCTTCTTGTATCTGAACCCACCAGTTTTCTCACTTTCACTCTTCTGATTCTCTCCCCCAGCCCCATGGGGGCGAGTGAGCGAGCGGCTGTGTGGGGCTCAGCTGCCAGCTGGGGTTAAACCACAACACGTGCTACCCTGGATGATGATGCACACAGCTGCTCAAAACTGGAGGTGCAGGAGAATTATGGGCATCGTTTTTAAAATTCCCCTAATTCCCCTAAGGCACTTTGAAGTTTAACAAGACTTAAAGGCCCCAAAAAGTGAAGCAATCTGCACCTGGCATGTCTGAGCTCTGTAAAAGCAAAATGGTTAGAATAACACTTTTTTTCTTCCATCTAAACTTGTTATTAGTAATGTCTCCTGAGGAGACTAATCCTTTTGTCATAGTGAAGTTTTACTGTTCAGCTCCTCAGGATGTTGCTGCTTTACTCAGATGAAAATTGAGTTTAGACCTTCCAGTCTAGTCTAGACTTTTCCCTTCCCTTCCCTTCCCTTCCCTTCCC
>VWZZ01001356.1:22200-59526 GCA_013399095.1 Psophia crepitans | reverse complement strand
TTTTTTTCCCTTCCCTTCCCTTCCCTTCCCTTCCCACAGCAGCAGGTTTTAGGCTCAGTTTCAGTCTTTCTAGAAAAAGAAAACACAAACCAAAATAGAGGACGCCCTCCTGAGAGTGATGGAGATGGGAACAGGGAAAGGGATAAGTGTGGTCTCCTACGCTTGAGAGCTTTGCTGAAAAACAGAGAACCTTTATATGTCTGGTCAACGGGAATGGACAAGCTGATGAGCTGAAACACACCTTCTGTTTACAGTCAAAATATAGTCAGTAGAACAAATAAACTGTTTTCTATACAGCCTTTACTAGATGCCAGATTGCTGTCCATCTACAGCTACGGTTTCAGGTTTAGCCTTTTGAACATGTTGCTGTATTACAACTGCAAGTGAAATATCTGTGGGTAAATTCAAATTTCTCTATGTTCAAAGCACACGTGGTTGTTTAGATGCATCCTGTTTTAGTTACTATGCATTATATTTTAAAATAAATCAAATAATTGCTGCCTGCAACTTTTCTCAAAACCTTTAAAAACCTCTATGTTTTCTACCAATCTTTTAAAAATTAAAAATTACCTTTTCCAAAGCGTAGCTCAAAACTTGTCATAATTATTACTTTTTGCTTTTCTACAAAAAATTTTTCTGCATTTTTGATACTAAATAAACAGAAACTTGATTATAATTTTATGTCACTTTAATAACATTTTCATAGGTTTTGCATTTCTTAGAATCTCTGTAGAGAAAAGAGAGAAGAGAGGTGTGGGCCTCATCTTTTCCTAACACTCTCGCAGTTATGCACTGCAGTGCAACCAACTCAGTATGACCTTCACCGTCAAAAAATTTCACAGACTTTGTATACTTCAATTTTTTGACGAGAAACTTAGCAGTCTGCAGCTGCTTGAAAAATGCTGATGTCAGCTTCTCTATTTCTGTGTTTTCCAACTTTTAAACAGGGATGTCATTAACCTATGCTTTAGGATATTTAAGGATTCAATGCATTAAAATGTATGAAGTGCTTTGAGTGAAATAGGAAAGTGTCTTTTTTTTTTCTGTGTTATTACAGAATGGTGTAACAGGGCAGATAATGAAACCAGTAGATAAACAGTGCTGCAAATCATTGTAAATTTTTTACTTCTCTAAAATCTTGCCACAGCTTTTCACAGCCGTCATTGTTAGTAGATCTGGCTCACGAGCTGGGAGAAGGAACAGGCAGAAGCTGAGAGCTAAGCTTCTGGCCCAGGACAAACTGGATACAGAGATCAACAGTGAAAATTTCTGCTCTTGCTCAAAGGTAGAGCTTCTGTTCAAGCCAAAGAGATTTTCTTACCAGTGCTGCCAGATTTTTTTTCAACATTTCTCAAATTCACACAATGATTTCCCACTAACTCTGCTCAATACACCAACTTCAGTCTTTTAGAGCAGAATCAGTACTGTACACTAACCTTGTGGAATTATCTTCAAAAAGGAAACTTTGTTGACTTGACCACCATTTACAAATGGTACTTTTTCCCAAACAGAGGTTCATGCTTTTATGTCATGGTTGAAAAATTTTAAAATTTTAAAAGTGCTATATTCAGGAACTACATAAGAGAACAAGAATTTGACATCTCAGTTTCATTTCACCATTTTGGTTAAGAGCAAAATATATTTTCACAATAACGAAGGTTGTCTGAAAACTGAGATGCTCAGAAACATCATTTGCTATAAGTACTTGTTTTAAAATAAAGGATAAATGGCAATTGCAGCTACAAATTTTTTAGTTCTTCCTATATCTAAATCTAAGCTTTTAATGGATAAGAATTATTTCTTTTTACCCACAAATAATTTAGCATTAAAGAAATAATGGCTCATTTGTACATTCATTACTCAAAAGTATATAAAACTGTATACAAATAACTAAAAATGGTAAAAATCCTCAAATAGACACTGAAAAAATATCATAAATCTTTTACTATTAACAGCTAATTACTTTTAATAACTGTAGATATTAATAACTAATACATAATAAATAACTAAATATCATAGTTAGCATTTCTAGGTCTTTAAATAAAAATGGAATTTAAATTTTTAAATTAAGACAGATCATGAATAGGTATTGTCCAGTAATCAAAGTGCTAAAAGTTACCAAAGTGATGTAACTACTTTTGCGTAGTCTTCATCTAATATGGAAAAGCTGTTTACTCACACACTTCAAGGCACAGAAATGAAGTTAGCTAGTGCTTATTTCCTGTATGCTGAAGAACGTGGTGCACATGGGACCAGACCCGTAACTGTCACAAGGTAAGCAGTAAATAAAAGATGGCCTTTCTTTCAAGACTTGAAGCTGTGGTTTTCAGTCAGGAAAGAACTAATTAGTATGCATTTTTTTACTCTGAACTGAGACACTTATTTCTTGTGTTGCCACAGCTTTGATTTTCTAAAAAGTGGTGGAAACTAGCAATTTTGCCTGCAATTTAATTAGATTATGAGAGGAGACACAGAAACACTCACTCTCGTGGATACCTAACTCTTGTTCTTTCCTTGTTTGCTGTTATCTGAACTTGAGCTAAGCCATTTTGACAGAAATCCTGTTTGTTCTTTGTGTGCAGGATGTTACACACCACATCCACTAAAGACAGGCTAGCTAACCAGTAGACCTCACTAAGAAATTAATGCAAAGCTCCCCTGAGGGTCTAAATTCTTTGCTCAATCCAGCCTTCAACACATGCTAGCTTGCCTTCCCCCAAAGTTGTTCTGTTCTGAGAAAATGAAAAAAAATCATCAAGGAAAGCAAATAAACTCTTTGTGGCAAGGGCATATTTAGATAAAAAGCTCCCTTTATATCAAGGAATACTTATCAAAGCTACTGTAAAAATGAACTATGTTAAGTTTTCATAAAATTGTAAGTCAACTTGTATGTTGAAAGGATAGAAAAAAGGAGAGAAGAAACAAGAAAATATTGATAAGAATCCTAACTTACAATAAAGCAGGCAAAAAAGGGACACATTTTGTGGGGGAATCAATAAGAAGCACAGGGACAATATAACGGGCAACATCCAGAGCAAGCAGACACAGAGTCTGAATGTGGCCTGTTACTCATTCCCTACATGAATAACGACTTAGATTGCCACGCTCTGCTGTCAGCATTTCAGAGTTTTATCTGGAGTGTCAAGCGGGTATCCTGGCAATTTTATGATCTGAGAAACAAATAATTAAAATTATCTGATATATGAGGTATCTGCCTGCCCCCCTTAATGATGGCTACTTGCTGGCAAGAATATACAACATGAAAAAATAATTATGAGTGGCATCTACTAATTGCTGGCTATAGACATTCCCCCATAACCTTTATTGCCATGTTGTTGCACTTCGGCTGAGGTGGGTAAATTTCAACTGTTCTTGCACATGTTCATGAGATATAGATAATGTTTAATCTTAAATCAGCTTCCTTTCATGTGGAATCTCCTTGAATTTGGCCTGAGTTAACACAGGGAACGTGGAGGATTACCACACCTCTAATATGCCTCAGTAACTTGATAAGGGAGCTTAGCCCTGAGGATTTGTTCAAGGTCAGATCTTGTATTTCTTGAGTCATCCTCAGTGTTTTCACCTAAAAGAACTAAAGGATCCCTCATGCCATCAAAGCAGCTTTCCTGCTAAGACCATTTATGGCAACATTTTGCAATTCTGAGAAGGAAAATGCTCAGAGCTGGAGTGGAAATGAGTGATGATGATTTGCTACCAGGAAGCTGGGATGCCATCACTCAGAGGAACCCAGCAGTCCTTCTCCAATATTTCCTAGAGGACCCTAGTACTTTCCAAGTGATAGCTGCACATTTTTTAAAGAAATTACATGCAGTCATGGTAACAAAAATCTTCTGTGTTAGTCTGATGAATACGCTGCTAGTCTTTCTGAGCCGAGATGCAATATCCTATGATTTTTTTCCTCTAAAAGGGAGCCTTTTTTATGTGTATAGTGTTTTTTCATTATGAGATTATTTCTTTTTGTGCCTAAACCAAATGGCCATTTAAGTGGTATAATATAATACAAACAAAAATTTTCTCATGAAAACATGTTTTTATTTGTTTTGTCAGATGGGAGAGATTTCTGTACAGCACTAGTGGTAATTATGCCTCTTGGGATATTGCTCCTTCTCATTGCCTGTGCTGGCTCTACAGTCTCTGCCTCTGCACTGCCCTCTGTGATAACACATTTAGACTAGTGGGACACTTATCACAGTGCTAAAGCTTCAGGGACACTAACCCATTCCTGCATGTCAGATGTTTTCCTCTTTTTGCTTAATGGAAGTGCAGAAGGCAGGTTATGTCTTTCTCAGGACTATATCAATGATTGCCTGCTAGAACTGTAATTCTCTAATTCATTTCCACTTGGTTTATCATGGTCTATCTTAAGACACAGTGGAAAAAAAATATATTTTAGGGTTTTTTCCCTGAGATTTGGTTTTGTTAAGAAAAAGAATTCTGTCTGACACTTGTTTCAGACCACTTTTATTTGGTTGCTGCCAAGCCTTCCCATCTGTTATCATTAAATTTTTCTTATTTATATTAATTACTTTAATATATCAGAATAAATATACTAGTGTTGAAGAGTTAAAGACAGTAACTCATTCTCAATGCTAGTTACAGTCTAAGAAGCAGAAAAGCTGACTTTATTGATTAGTCATGCATAAAAGGTAGAATGTGGAGATCGACGTGTAATTATGAAATATATCCATACATCATTAATGGTAAACATGCTGTGCAGAGGCTCTGTTTTCTATTTCCTAGACCCAGACCCTAGAAACTAAACTACAGTTAATAAGAGAAGTGATATTCTGGAGTCTAAGAAGTTAAATCCAAAATACTTCAGTATGACTGTAACTAATTTTTTTCTCTCTTCCTCATTAAAGATTAGTTTCATAAAACATGACCTAGACATATTGATGGGGAAGACTGAACTGTGCTGTCTGTGCTTTATCACTTCTAAGTAAGAAGGCTGCACATGCAAATTACCCTCTTGTGTCAATATTCAGGACGTTCATTAAGAAATCAGTGTAGATAATTAATGCAAGACAACCCACTTTATGAAGACTTTTGGCCTCTTAGTATTTTCAGTTAAAAAAAAAATCAAATCACATGTATTACACAAAAAGGGAATTTATGAAAAATAAATAAAGGATAACAAAACCAATAGTTGACATGTTCTTAAATGCACAAGGCATTTGCATTCTTGACAATATAAGTAATAGAACAAACATGAAAATGTTGTTAGATAATTAGTTCTGTTAGTTTGTTAAACTCATGTCTTGTTGATAATGATGAAATACTATTTAACAATGTCTTGGATGAGTATCTATTCTTACCAGCTCTGTGAAAGCTAAACCAACAACTCATATATTACTATTATCATCTTAGCACAGAAGCAGCAGTTACAGTTGGCTGTACAGCAAACGGACCACTGAAAAGCACTGGCCTGAGAAAAATAAAGAGATTGCAAAGACTAAAAACAGCTTGTTTTTTTTTTTATTAAACCTTTTCTCCCATTGTGGTTTGGCTATTATTTTTCGTCTCACTTCTCAGTGAGAGGGGTATAAGTCCTGCAAGCTGGGATCATATTCAAATACAGATATGTGCTACAGGACTTCTGCCATCCTGTTAAAAGCTATTATTCCCCAATGGAGACAAACACATCCCATAACAGTATTACTCAGTTCCTCTCACTGTCTTTAGCAGCAGAGCACACGTGAAGCAGCATTAATCTATATGAATACCGTTGACCTTGACAAATACAAAAATGTTAGATATAAAACCCAAATAAGGTCGTTACTGGTTAAAATAAATGATACTGTAATAAAACAAGAGCCCTATGGCAGCACATCACTACTTGGTACAACAGAAGCAATAAAACATAGTGATCCAGGATTTTTATTTTCTTCTCATTTTTAGCTTTTGGAGCACTAAAGTCACTGCTACATTCAGGACCACTCCTTGCCCAGGGTGTTGCGGATGGAAATTCTTTCAGATGATACTCGCTAGAGTCTGAATTAATTCTCAACACAATGTGACACAATTCTGAACCTACTCGATCCTCTCTCAGGAAGTAACAAGCTTTGTAAGAATCTGTCAGTTAACAGATGTTAGCATAGTAACAGCCAAGGAACTAATCTGCATAGGTATAATTGTTCATTTTACTTCATCTTTGATGAACTTGAGGTGCTCAGAAGCTATGATACTGGACACTGTTGTAGATGCCAACAATATTTGGAGTAACAGATCATGCTCAACCTAAAAGTTAAACTAAAAAGAATTAATATAAAAGTTTTGCATTTGCACATAGTAAGAAATATGATATTAAGAATTTAACACTGGACCGCTTTTGAAATGATACAAGAGTATTTGCCCTATAATGCCTGAATAGCCTCTCACCTATGTATTAAATGCTATTGGAAACACATTGCAGCTACCATGATGCAGACAGATACTGTGTTTGTGTCATTACTCTCCTTTTAATTTTGACAGCAGGCATATGAAACAGATATTTCCTGCATTTTACTCAAAGTATATCCTCATAAGGAAAGGAGGGGAAATTTCTTGAGGGCTGAACAGGAATGAATGAATACAATTAACACCTCTGATGGATGAATAATAGCAAGACAATACAAGTAAAAATTGTTAAGGAACTAATACAGAGTCAGATTTAGAACCATAGAACTACCAAAAAAAAAAAAGGAAATTAGTCACACTTAATTATAATGTGCATTCAAAGCATAAGTTTTCCCAGTTTACGGTAAATTGTTTCATTCTCTCATTTCAACAGTGGGACACACAAAGTGTGAAGAAATGGTGAAGAGAACACACTGAGTACTCATCCTATACTGAGGTTTTGAGTTTTGACTACTTCAAAATAAACCTTTTCAAGTGTGTCCCCCATCCCCTCTCCTTTTAAATGCACCATCAATAATGGTTTGGGTCACTTAAAGTATTTATGGCCAGCCACTCTCTGAAATTTCAGTACACTATGATTTTATTGTGATGGGGATTTAAACACTGCTGTCTTCTTCCAATGTCACTCTCCCCACCTTCAGGGTATGAGAGCTACTGCTTTGACCATTATGGCCACAGAGGAATTTTCAGAAAGTCATATGCAAATATTATGGGCACACAGGGTTGGTTCAGAGACACTCACCATGCTATGTACATAGACTAATGAGTAATTAGCATATGCTAATGATATCCAAGGACTCATCAATACTAATCTCAAAACTGGCAGGTTGTCAGCTCCAGTTTGGGAGCAGCCTGCCACAGCAGCAACCCCTGGGGTGGACAAAAAGCACCAGGGATGAGACAAGGCAGGGGTTTGTTTAAGAAAAAAAAAAAAAAGAAAAAAAAAAGAAGTATTTCTCAGGTGCTGAAGGTAAGAACTGAAGATCTTAGCTGAAGGCCACATTTGTGGTCTGAACTTCAACTAAACATGCATAATGTAACATCAAAAATAACTACAGAAAAAGTACAGCCCCCCACCACAAGTGGGTGACATTCTACCAATTTTCTACATATGGCATTTAATTTAGAGAGGAAACATGATTTCCCTCCCACTTGCTTTAACTTTTCCTTTTTTATAGAAGCCAGGCAGAGCTGAAGTAAACAGATTTTCCCTCTTCTCTCAATTGCCAACAGCACCAGTGCTGTTATGGATCAAACAGCTTGCACCACGTTCACCTGGCACCTCTGATTCCAACTTTGACTGCATATACGATATCCTTGTGTTAGTGCATCCAGCAGTGGGAAAACTCTCTGTAAAGATTTTTGATTAGTCTGATAGCTAAAATCAATTGCAGTTTGTGTTCAGTTAAGTAACAAATTGATAAGGGCTTGAGAATCCTCAAAATATTTTTTGTGAAATTTTATTACATAAAAGAAAACACTTATACAAGTAAGTGGGTAGGAGAAGGTACAAGCATGTAAGAGAAGTGTAAAAACAAAGAAACAAAAAGGAAAGTCTTGCAAAAGAAAATCATCACGAAGAATCACATATATCAAATCATACCAATAAAAAGGACAAAAGAAGCATACAAAAGGATGAAAAATAAGAGGAAGCAGTATTCACAGTTTATAGTTGCATACTTGGGCTCCCCGCAATTTTTCTTATCTCTCATAGAATATCTTCCTTCTAAGACTTCATGGGATGCAACTGCTAGCCATTTTCTGATGTTTTGATAAACGTGTATTTCCACCTCTGATTAACAGCAATCAGTTGCACTGATTAGGTTCTTTTAGCTGAATATCTACTGTGAGTTTTGTGTGAAACTACTGATGCCGTATTTGGTAAAGACACACGTTATGCTATCTTTAGTGAGCATTTTGCTTAGGCCAAAAAGGTTTAAAGAAGAATGGCAAGAACTGTGGCCACTGTGAGTATGTGCCACCATCCATTCTGGCAAATATTCCCTCAGACCAGCTTTCTGCACAGCACGAGATGGTACTAATTGACAGGAAATGTGTCTTGACAAGTCCACCACAAGAGGGGAAAAACAAAGACTGTAAAACAAATTTGGGATTGTAGAATCTAAAAGTATGAAATGCATCTTCTCTAATGCACAAATTTTTTAGGCACAGCATGTTTGCTCTCTTCCCAGGGATCTCAGGGCATTGTTAGAAAGCAAAATGAAAAGAGCAATCGTCCTTTGCTGTGAAAAAACACTAACAAGCTACTTTTACACTGGAGCTTACTTGTCTGGTTCAATATTTCAGAGTTTAGGCTTCTGCTGATCTACACTGCCTTGGTAATATTTTTATAAGAAATTTATAACAGCCATGGAACTTCTC
Organism: Psophia crepitans; assembly: GCA_013399095.1. Taxonomy (NCBI): domain Eukaryota; kingdom Metazoa; phylum Chordata; class Aves; order Gruiformes; family Psophiidae; genus Psophia; species Psophia crepitans. Next base: position 50,727 of record VWZZ01001356.1, on the reverse strand, counting down.
TGAACACTGGAATGTGTCAATCCCTTCTGCCCATGATTCTGTATGTCAGATTTAAAAAAAATCCATGAACTACAGATGCAATACCTACTGGCTTCATCAAACATTTCTATATAGCTATCGAAAAAAGGAAGCACTATAGGTGGCAGAAGAGAAAGGATGTAAATCATTTATGTGCAGAGTGATATATATAATGGATATTCATAGTTTTTAGGCAGGGGAAGGTGACTATGCCTTCCCTGGACATTTACACATAATAGCTTGGGCATGTTTGTGGCTGTTTCATCTATACCGTTAAAACTATTTGAGTACCCTAGGTAACATTTAAAAAGTCTTTTGAAGTATTTCCCCATTTTCTCACTTTGGAACATTCATATTATAGGTATCCTTCATATCATAGACAGAATATTAGTCTCAAGACAAATGCTCACACACATTTCTATTTCTGTGTATTACTATTTCTGCTCTAATTTCTCTGATGGCTCTTTTTACCAGCTATTTGACACTACTTCCACATGCACTGAACACTTTTTTCTTGGCTGCCCTCCATTTCATCTGTGCTTCTAAGGGTGAGACCTAATCATACGGATTTTTTCCTTTTTTCTTTTTTTTTTTTTTCTCTGAGAAATTGGTCCAGCGAGGCTTAAAGAAGCCTTCCATAAAAAGGCAAAGTACCTGTGAAATGAAATATGTGAGATGATGTTGTCAACAGCTACCAATGACAAGCACTTATCCTGGCCAACCTCTTCTTGTTACTTTTTGCTCAGATCTCCCACAATTTCTGGTTAGACATCGTTCCTAAAATGTGACATGTATTCCAAAAGCTATTATCCTATTTTCATCAACCCCTTGAGTTTCTTTTAGTCCAATATGTGTGCAAAACCACCTTAGCACACTCATGCTCTGGTCCTTTCCAGACCTGTGTTGGTTTCCATTGCTGCTGTCACTCTTTATTCTCTTGTGGCAGAGTAAGTAAGTCACCAGAAATATAGATGATCCAACCTGTTCTTTCATTAAATAGAGATTTGGCACCCTCAGTCATCATCTGAAAGAACTTCAGGGTTTTTCATCAAATCATCACATAGACTATAAAATTTCCTGCACTTCAATCCCTTTCCTGACAGTAAATCATGCTTATGGTCAGACAGTTTCAAATTTTTTAAGTTTTTTAATACTGCATATTAATAAATGCAGTTTTTCAATCAGTGATGTCCAAGTTGGACAGAGAATTGAAAAAAAAAATCTTTAAAATGTGAAAATATGCTTTGTTGTACTGGTTCGAGCAAGCCATGCAAGTGCAATGTGATATTTGACTTCTCAGCCACTGACAGGATAATCAAGTAGATGAAGCATCTCGGTGAATTATAACACTGTACTGCGTTTTCTTCCAAAAAGTCAGAAAGATCAAACGATGTTTGGAGCCGCTGAGATTGAGGGATTCCATTAGATGCTGCCTCTCCCTCCCCTCTTTCTAATAAGATGGAAGCTTTTTAGAAAATATGTGACAAATGACTACTCACAGCAGAAATAAATCACACACCACAGAGCACAGCATTATTAATAGTGCAATAATAGTAATAACTTACTGTGATAGCAAAGAAGTACTATTAGGAGGGACACAGTAGCTAATAGCATTTTCTCTAACAGGGGCTAAGGGACAAACCTTCCTTCGGTACCTTATAAATAAGTGGAAGATTAAAGGAGCCTGTGGGACCAGTCAAGTACACCTCAAAAATAGCCTCAGTTTTCCAGAATGGTACTGAGCACGAGCTGCCTGTAAAGTGCTCTCCGTCTCCCCTGTGTGACAATATTTTGATAGTTCTTTAGTTAATTTAAATTAGAGTGAGAGGACACTTAGTTACAATGAAAGACTTGAGGGGGCATAATGTATGATAATGCTAGGAGGGCTCTGACAGGGTTTTCAATTATTAGGCTTGTTTCCTCCTTAGCAGAATGCTTTGTGAAAACAAAACCTGCAATTTGTCACATGGATTCGTACACAACCAGCATGTAACACCACTATCCAAAAAATTAAAGGAATTACGAATCGTCAAGTTAATAGTTCTTTCAGATCTTCCTATTTAGTTATACACCTATGTGGGGAAGAACTGATATGACAGGACATGACATGACATGTCTTTAAACATATTTATGTGTGTGTGTGTGTATTTGTCTTAGCTGCAAATGTTCACTAAAGGTAACTTGGATTTCATCAAGGGTGCAGCTGTTGAGAAGCGGTGAAGAATTTATATTAGAGTTTTTCAGCATGTTTTAAAGGTTTGAACAAAGTATCCTAGGTGTTCGCTGGTTTGTATGGACATAAAATAAAATAAAATTAAAAAAAACACAAAAAGCAAATGAATGCAAACTCCCCATTAATTTACTTTCAGTATTATTGGCTTTTTTTTGTCTATCTATAGCTTTTTACAGAAGAGCAGATTTTGTTTTTTCTAATTAATGACATAATTTATGAAATTATTAAGTAATTAAGTTAGTTAATGGATGAAAATATTAATTCCCTTCATGATTATTGATTGATTTTTGCAAACATGATTTGTAAAAGTCTACAGCAATAGAAAAAGTAACTAAAAAGTCAGTAACCTTCACAGTTACTCACATAACTGTGCACTGAGCTCACATATATAAGTATGTTTGGAAATGTGTATGGTTTTTATATATATATTTATATATACATGTAAAGCTTTGTTGTTAGTGGCATTCAACTTACTAATGAAAAGCCAGAATACAGTCACTGAAAAAAAAAAATCACCATGGAAATTTCCAGACTAGAGTTTCTGCTCTCACGCTATTACTGTACCCAGAATACAGAAGTATTTCTGGAACTGCTATACATCTGTGGATGACAGTAAAGGCCAAAATCACTCTATTGATACTTTTTTGAAGCAAAAAGAAAAAAAAAAGTTACTGGGTGCCCTAATCCTTCACAAAAGCTGTATCTCAGCAAAGCTAAACAAAAAGATGCCAATAGGTATTTTATAAGTGAGTTTATTATTTGTGAGAACAATGAATTAATACTATCTGAAAGAACAGGGGGAGTCAGGCAGATATTAAGCAAACCTTCCAACAGCTGACTGCTGAAGCAGCTTTTCCAGCTCACGAGCAGTGGCCTGCAGTCGTGATGTACCCAACTTGATTCCAATATAATCAAGTCCCAAGACCGAGAGAAAAATAAAACTTCCATGGCAGTTTTCGCAGGTGACATAGAAGAGACAACTGTTCAGACACTAGAATGACCGTTAGAATAAACACGTGTGCCAGCCGAAATGGAGGAACCACGGCTCCTGACAACCAATGAAGCCCACAAACGTTTCACACCGTGCCCCTTTCTGCTTCTGCGATGCTCTGTGTGTACGTGTGCAAGCACGAATTTGCACAGATCCCTACATATTCATGAACAAGGCTTTTTTGTTGTGCAAATCCCGGCCTTTGCATTTTGATTACTTCCTTCTACATTTGTACAGTACACAGCCGCAGCACGGAGGATATTTCAAACCTCCTCCTCAATCGATGATACTACATTCATAAGCTTCGGAGAAAAGGAGGATTTATCCGTGCTTAGCATGCTTGCTGGCTAGATGGTTCTCTGTGAAAAATGTGGCCTTCTGGATTGCCCTTTGTGAAGTGTTTAACGCTCTCCTACTGTCTCTATAGATAATTAGGTGCCCTCTTTCAGCATTTTTAATCAGCTCATGCAAATAGGCTTGGTGAGGGAGAGATGCTACAGTATTTAACTACTAAAATAGACACCCTGGCACTTACTGTAAATGGTAGCTATGTAAAAAATGAAGAACATTATGAAATTTATTGGCATTTTGTATTCATGAGTTTCTGAGTTTTGCTTTGGTTTGTTTTTAAGGGGACTTTTAATTTTTTATTTACTTTTCAAATCTGAGGTGCTTCAGTCCTCCTGTATTTTGACGTAGAAAGCAAATGTTTTTATGACTCTTGGAGGGAAAAGGACTTGCTGCTGAGGCATCTCAAGTTATTCAGAACTGCCATATCAGATTAATTATTGCTATTGCTCACCGTGGAATTCAAAGGTTAAAATGTAGAGCTGGAACAATAAGTGAGTCCTAATGTGATTAAGAATGTATGAATTATTTTGTTTGCTTCTTCTCCGCTCATACATGACACAGCTACAACCTTGCTAATCATGTTTAGCATCAGGAATATCAATCCAACAATGCATGCTTACAGCAGAGCATATGTATGGAAAAGGGACAATTAGAATACAGTAAATAAATATCAAATCTTCTGGACTTGAGCATGAATGTAAAGCCATCTGAAAGCAAAATGGCAGCTGGTCTGAAAATATTTAAAAACAAGCTCTGTTTGGATTATGACATACAATTGTGTTATGAAGGGAGAAGGCAAACTGTGCACTTCAACTGAAAGGCACACTTCGTGTCATCTCAGGGTCATCAGAAGGAACGTAACTTGCAGTCTGCTAACACATTAAGCAAACACAATACAACTCTTAGTGATTTCATTAAAAAGCTTTATAACATTTGAATTATACCAATGATATTGGATATCTAGTGATCAGCTGAAAACTATGCAAATACAAGCCACTTGTATAAATACCAGAGAGACTACGGCTTTCCTTGCGAGCTGTATGTCTTTTGTGTTAACTGGACAAAATTTAGACAACTGTTTCTCTAACTACATATGTTTAATTCAGTACAAATTCATAAGAAAATTTACTGGTTAGGCAATTGTGAATTAATGAAAGAGCGATGTGCTCATTCCTATCAATTTAATATTTATAAATTTATTCATTACTATGCCACACAATTTCAGCTTTGGAGCTTGTTGTTCTGTCCTAGGAGTCACTGACTTCTCAATCTATTTGTGATAAAATTGCAGCTTACTAAAAAGGACTTTATTCTTCCAATAGACTGTATTTTTTGAAATGTCATGGTTTTTCTCATCAAAATTAGAGCTTTTACAGCAAAGTGGAAGGGCTCAGGCATTCTTTGTCAGTTGTAGAAAGTCTTTTTAGGTGTGTATATCATGGCTCAATTTTCCAAGCAGGGACTAACAAAAAACCCCAGAACACTTTAGAAGGTACAGTAGAAATTTAGGATAAAGAAGCTTGTATATAATCCCTCTTTCTCTCTGCCATATTCAGTTATACTGTGGAGAATTTCATCGTGTGTGACTTTTGGTGGAACATGCTCTCACTTACCAACACTAGAGCAGGAGCTCTGAAAGGAGCCTTGGCAGAGGAAAATGCGACAAGCGCTTTATAAATCACTTACAATGAGCTATATTAGTTTCCGTGAATAAAAGTTCTTAGATTAGTTACCATGATCAAAACCAGAGTAAGAGTCCTGCGGATGAGCTAAACACACAGGTCCTTTTTTAAGCAAGGTTTAAGTGAATCAGATGACTAACATAGAACTTTTTCTAGGTCAAGAATTTGGCAGAAGGCAAATTAAGAGTTGGAATGGAAAAAAAAGTAGGGATGGAACTACAATTACAACATATTACAGTATAACCTTGGCACTGCTAAATGCCAGAAACTAATTAAAATTTTTCAATGGTAAAAATGTCACTTTTCCTAAAATTAGAGCTATGTAATTACTAAAAAAAACCCCAAGGATAGGATACGTACAAGAGATTCCTATTTCTTTTTGAAAGTTATTTTCAGATTTTAGCAATACATACCACTTCAGGAAAAAATATTAAAAAGAAGGGAAGAAACAGTGAGAAAACAGATAACCACAGAAAAATCATGTCATGGGTAATTAGGCTTTTTGAAAATATTATGAAGGTGTAAAAGAAGAAAAAGATCCTAAAAAACTTAACTATTAAGTGTAGGTTACTAAGAGCTCTGAGCTAAGGTTTATGTGATGTGAAAAATCTGTTTACTGCAGCTGCACATGAATGCTTATACTGCTGCTCAACCCAAATGGACTTGCAAATTCTGTGACAAGCTTATAATTTATAATGATGACCTTACAATTTATAATGATCATTTACAATGATTTATAATAGATGATTTATAATTCTATGACAAACATACGATAAACTTAATCCACAATTCAGGGGGGTATAGACCTGAGTTGATACGTGCATCAAGATATGAAGTCCCAGAACAAGTCTCATGAGGCATATACATAAGGGGCTTCTCCCCACATAAGAGAAAAAGAGGATGTTTCCTGTAACTGAACTTTAAGGGTTAATTAACTAATACACTTCACATTAACACCAAAAATTGCCACAGAGGACTGAAAGATAAATGAAACATTTCAGTCAGATGTACCGCCTGAAGCGAACACCAAATTTTCTGCTTCAGATAACCCTAGCATCTGTGTATCTACCGCTGAGAAAATGAGTATGTCAGTCTTGGGTCGCATAAAGAGAGGAAAAAAAAATCTGAGAAATTCTCATGTCACCACTCTGCAATGCTTGAGCTTAATTTTTTCTCAACCAAAGAAACAGATTCCTGATCTTAGAAGTGACAGAGAATACCACATTTCATTAGATTTTCTCTGATGAAGAAAAAAATAAAATCAAAGACAAATAAAGAAGGCATAGTTTAGTGTGGTTCAATGGGTCTCTGAATGCACAGAGTGAATAAACTTGGAAAGACTTGAAATCATCTAAATTTCAATGTCTTGTCTGCAAACTACATGAAAATATATTTCAAAAAAAAGGAGTGTGTCATAGATTTGCGGCTCCTTCTGTTCTCAAAACTTCAAGAACATACCTAGGGCCTCTACCTCTCTACTCAGCTGGAAATTTATAGTAGTTGACAAAGTTTGGCAGGGACTTCCAGAGCCCATCCCCTGATTGTATTTTCTCACTGTGTTTCACTTGACTTCAACTTCAACTTGACCAGGCAGCTTCCACATGTAGAAAACATTGTTTAATGTAAATGGCGGAATTGCAGCAAAGCAAAAGAAAGAACATTTCAAAAGGAACAAAGAGTCTGTATGTGTTTATTTTTCTCAGTGCCTCACCCCAAGAGATGAAAAACAATTCTGAGTTCTTAGGAGTCTCCTCTTATGCTTCTAAAAAGATGCTTCAGCCAGCTTGTTTTGCTAAAAGGGGAACTTGGACAACTGCCTTTTGCAGTTTCCAGACAGTGAATTTTAAACATAGCTTATGGCTTTTGTTATGGATTGTTTTGTTTACAACATCAGCAAAATGAATCCTGTAACTTTGGCTGGAGTCTGAAAACAGTGTCCTCACACCTGAACTGGGCTATGAAATGTTTCATCCGTCCCTGTTTTACTGCTTTTCTGGCATGTTTCTCTGGATAGTTAGGCAAGCAGTTCCGTAAGGAGACCACTTCCCATTTCAGGGGCTTAAAATCAGAGGGAATCAGGGGCTAATTCCTGCTTATTTGGAGCAGCAGTTCCAAAAGTTGAAAAAAATAAGTGTGCTCATGCAGATCAACTGCATTCTTAGGCACAGTGTCTCAAACACATTCAATACCCAAAATAGTGAGAATGAGGTATCTGAATACATTATACATGTTCATAAACTAAGGAAATCTTGTTGACTCATTGATGATTCGGTATTAAAACTCCCCAAGCCAATGCGAAGCTGGTCAGGTGGAAAACCTGGCTCTTTTAAAAGTAAATGCTAGGGTCCTACCTCAGGTGCTCTGAACTACTGTGGGATCCATTCACTGTGTTAGATGCACAGTATTAATCAGTACAAAGCTACAGCAGTGCCTGATGGAGTTGTGAGTTACTATTTTCTGATCAATGGATAGATTGCATGGGATAAGCCCTAATCAGGTACTTTAAATAATAAGAATCTCTCCATCCAGCATTGAACTAAGCCACACAAGACAGTGCTATCCCCAAGTCTCAGCAGAGTTTGGATAGGGAAGAACACAAATTGAGTAAATCACTGTGCAAGAAATACTTACTTTCATTAGTTCACTAAATAATGAAAAATAAGGAAGGGTCTAACATCATAAATGCAAAAATGCAAAAATGCAAAAGCATATATTTGCAAACGCCAATTTAGTGCAAAACTAAACAGAAATATCTAGCAGATTAAAAGAATCTGTGTTCATTCCTCCTGTATTTTAGATGTCCTCCCAATCGTGCAGTTATTACATTTCATTAGACAAGTGAACAGTTTAGTTTTATACATCTGAGTCCATATTCCGTTTAAATGCAAAGCAATATATTTTTAAAAAGATAAATTTAATTGTCTTAAAGCTTAATTTTGATCCATTTATTTATTATAGTATCTCTTCATGAATATGTCCATTTATTTTAATGGAAGGGATTTGTTTTCTGAAACAAAGTAATACTAAAACTGAGGATGGATGATAAATATATAAAACTGAGCTCTTAATGTTCATGCAAACCACATACATATATACTGCATAGGTGCTAAAACTAAGTAAAAAGTAAGAACCTATTTAAAAATATTTCCTTTAAAGCAATTGTCTACATTTAATATTTAAGCCTTAGGGAAAGATTAAAGCAACAACACTTTTACTGCCTAACATCTCATAAAACATGGATGAGTGCTTCATTTCTGATATGACAGCATGGATCAGGAATTTACTGTATTAAGGTACAAGCAGATCAAGGGACAAAGGAAAAAATGTTCAGAAAGATGAGAAAGATGCTGATTAAATAATAAAAATAAAAAACCCCGAACAAATCAACAGAAGATTTTAAAATGAGCATTAGTGTTGCCCTATATAATCTTCAGATGTTATTGAAGATACTGACTTTCCTCCAGTGCTATCTTCATCCTCTGTGGTTTTCTCGCAGTCTAAATCTACTCTTTATGCATATCCAAATCAGACAGATAAAGCAGCTAAAGCAAGAAAAAGGGAGGAATCAGATCAAAGACAATAAAGCATGACAGATAAAGGTAGAGCTATCTTACAATAAGAAAACACAGGAAAACAATTCACTTTTCATCAGGTTGCATGGTCCATAGATTGTAGAAGAAAATGATATTCAGATACTAGCATGGAATTAAAATACTGTAGGAGCCCTGAAAAAGCAGAGACATAAACCTCACATTTTACTTGAATATAGACAATCACTGTACATAGTTTGTTAGTGCTGATGTGCCATAGATAAAAATAGAGCAAAACAGAAAGCAACTGCCTAGTAAAAAAAAAAAATTTCACTGACATAGAATGATTGTTTTCATAATTAAAATACTATAGAGAATGACACACCTACGTTTTGAGATGTATATAAGAAATCACCTTCATGTAATTAATCTGAATTCATTTTAGCAGCTTAATTTTAAGTTACAATGATTCCCATTTCCAAATACAGTTTCCCTCTGAATCACTTAAAAGAAGTGGGTCTACTCACACAGATATACTACTCTGAAGAAGAAAACATTAATAAGTCTTCAGTCATTATTTTTTTATGCAAAAATAACCCCTTCCCCTTTAATAAAATGCACACTTGCAAATAAAAAAAAATAATAAAATTTAAGCAAAAAGTCAGATAAATGGAATATTCACAAAGAATGAGATGAAGCTAAATCCCAGGGGTCTTGTTTCTTTGCTTGCTTGGTTGGTTTTCCCCAGAATAATATTGCTGGTTTCAGGCCCTCTTTTTGGCATTTAATTCGCTTTCTGGTATCGCATAGGTATGCTGCTTGAACCAGCTTCACATGAGGTATTTTGAGGCCTAGGGGAAGGAACTATTATTCTTGCTAAAATTGTATATTTGAATGAGCCACATAGCTAAATAATTGAAATTAAACTGAAACATGGGTCAGCCTTTGCTAATTTTAGTAAAACAATATTAAATAAAGTAACGATGCCTTCATGATTTTTAATGATGAAGTCACAACCAAAAAGTATCAGAGCACTAAAATGCTCTAGTGACATCAGTCTGGATACACGAAGTTATGAGTTAAGTGGCAGCTCTCATCTAGAAGAAATTGCAGAGGAATTTTGGTCATTACCTCCTCAGGCTGTCGAGTTTATTTGATCCGTGTTTTTGTTTGTACCTACAGTACTTTTCTGAATATTTATAATGGTATTGAATATGTAAGTACACATCAAAATGCATGTAAAGGTTTTTAACAAGGCAGTGTTGCTAACCTGAGACACCTGCAATTTCACAGGTTGCTTCAGAAAATGCAGTCTCTGCATAAGGGAGTATGACAAATACATAATTATTTCTGTGCAGAAATGCAGTGGACCTAATGGCAAGATATGAAATGCATTAAAAAGATATGAAAGGGAGGCAAAACAGAGCTCCACGAACATTTAAAACTGATCTGAGGATGGAAATGGCAATGAGGATTAAAACTGCAGGCAGATAAAAGAGCTAGACTCTTTATGGGTTCACAATGTTCTCTGTACTCCTGCTCACAATTATACTCTAGGGTGGTAATCAGTCATCAGGAATAACCAAAAAGAGTAATATCTACCGTAACAGAAGTTATTTCATTCATACTGTGCGATGAGCAGTTTCCATGATTCAGAATTAATTTCTTCTACATCAAAAGTACTCAAATTATACTACACTACTGTTAAAGCACAGTGAGACTCATAAACCTTAAGACTAACAATTCAACTGCATTTAAATAAAAGTCAGAGGTAGCCTAAGTTCATTTTAAATATAAGATGTATTAATGTTTATTTCCTATAATGGTTGAACATATTGAAAGGTAACATTCAACAACAGAAGGAGCTAAGCTAATTCAACACCGTTCTTTATAATGAGAGGCTAATCTAATTTATTAGACTGCTTCTCAAAAATCACTGCTTATGTATTCTTGCCGCTTCTTCTTAGATCTTACCTTCCAGACTCAAATGTGAACCATGTTGAGTCACGTCCATATCTCCTCAAAGAGCTCAGAGGCCACATGACCAGCTTGACCTTGGCATTGTGGATGTCCCAGAGATAGATGTTTTCATGTGTAATCTGCATTGTACATTCCCCATAGATATCTAAATTTGGTGTAGGCATAAGATATACATTGAATCGTTCTGAAAAAAAACCAAACAAACAGAACACAGAATAAGTCATCACTGGTTAAAGCAAGATTTTATACTGGGGAAAAAAAAATTAAAAAGAAGTCTTTAGTTACTGATGGTTCAGAAATCAAGGCCAAATGTCTAGCCTTGAACAGAGGTTAGGATCCACTGATGTCAAAAAAGACTTGCTAGTGTACATGAGAGGAGTAAGAGGAGAATCTTCATTTCATTTTCATTACAAAGAGTGCAGTAGACTGAAACATCTTTCACAGATGATCTGTATGGTTCTCTCCGACATATGTCCCTAGCAACTTAGCTGAAGACCTTTATCCTCACATTAAGGTCCATGACTCTTTGTAAATCAAAATTCACAATGATGAAGTCTGATAGAGGATCGTCTCTCAAAGAGTAGAGCTATAGATACCTTGGCAAAATACGTATGTACAACCATTTCCCCTTAGAAAAACTGTCCTTGAAATTGCAAACCCAGGTTTACTTATTGAAGCTTGTTAATAATTACATTCTTTGCGTTAGGTTTTTATTTATTTGGCAAACTCATTATTATTTGTCAAATTAATAACATTTTTAATATTTTTTTGCTTTCTTGAAAAATCTGATTCAACATGATATATTATTATGGTCCTGACATCAACTGCTGTCATCTGCACTTCCACTGCAGACTGCACATCATAGCAGTAAGAGGTCAAGGGCATTAACAATTTTCTGAAGTGCTTGAATTGCATCTGATTTAATAAGTAACACAAAAACTACGCTTAAAAAAAACAACAAAAACCACAAGAATAAAGGAAAAAACCAAGATGATATGAAAAAACATTAACTCATATGGAAGGAAGTAAATCACAGTAATAACGAGAGAATTTTAAATAAAAATGCAGTTTTCTTTGAAGAATAACTAATCTTTCTATAAGTTGCTTCTACAAGGAATGAAAAGCTCAGTTAAATTTCAGGTTGTGCAGTTGGAAATGCTAGCCTATATTTTAACTCTAAAGGCACTGAAATCTTAGGACTTAGCAGCTTAATATGGGAGAGTATAGCTGATTCACAACTTCATCTCACAATTTCCTTTCATTTTTGAAATAGGATAGAAATGTAAAACGTTGATGCTACTGCACTGAAGGATGCTAACAAAAAAGTTAAGAACGATTTAAAGTATGAGCCAGCAATGCTCATTGAATAAACAGTACGGGGAAAATGTACTTTAAAGGGAGACTTGATAGGAAAACTCTCTCCAATCACTTAATGAATGAATGGTAGTTTGGTGTGGAACAATTTTAATCCAGCATTTGCACTGAATTTTCTCATGGTGTCCTCATAAAATTTAGGAAGGAATTTAATGTAATCAGAAGAGGAATGAAGTGAAAGAAATTTATCCTAACAGTCAAAATGAGATGTCGCTTCCCATTGCATTTGACATTCAATATCACAGACATTATGCCTCCACTTTTTAAACATCTGATATACATACATATGTACTTTTCTAAAGAAATCAGTGAAAATATTGCAAATAAGTATGTTAATACAAAACATGTTATAAGTGTGTGTGTAAGTAAGTGGGTGTGTCAATAAAGTAGCAAAAGTTTGGCTGAGGAATTAATGGACGCGAGGAACTGCTGGGTGAGCAGTAAGAATTGCCATCCTGCATAGCTATAAGTAAACTTGTCATCCCCAATGTTATTCTGTTTCAGTCAATTTAATTTTGCCCTATTAATGACTCCCCAATTGATTCATTCAGTCTCATAGCCATTCAATCTCTTTTCCCAGGCTCTAGTTCTCATTAATCACACTAATGGGTGTTAGCCCTAAAAGTTTCATTTTATGACTAAGGTCCCAAGTGTGAAATTCCTAATGGTTTGTAAAAGTCTTCTGACAGACAGCACAAATACATTAGCAGGTGCTGCTGAGATCACTGCAAAGAATTTCCCCTAACCCTCAGAGGAGCGCGTTGGGCACAAGTCTAACCTAATGCCTGTAAATGGAAAGACTTACATGGCAGTACGGGTCATTGACTGCACTGGGAAGGGAACAGTGGAGAACAAGATAACTTATACTTTCCATTGGAATGATATGTTTACGTACGCGTATATATATGCCCTTTTTAGATATCCATATGTTGTTGTGATGGTCATGCGAAAATGCCTAGGAGCTAAGCAGGTACGCTTTCACCATATATTAGACTCCAGCATTGCACTGCCACGCTGTTACTTCCCATTACTTACCTCCTCTATTTGCAAGAATGACACAGATGACCGACATATCAGCTGGTTCTCTCAGACTCCCTTTACATTACATGAAATCACACAATGTATCTACAGGGGAACAGGGCTGCTGTATAAGAATGGAAATCTTTCCCTGCCTTCACTGACAGAGCACCTCAGCAGGAAAAAGGAAAAGTGCAATTATTTTCTGAAGTAAACATTAAACTGTTGTGTTGAAGGCACAGAATATTTCAACTTGTTTGAGAAGTTACCAAGGTACTCATGAAATGCTCAGCATCTCCAAAGTGTTTGAGGGTATGATTGCATGAAGGGTATTCAGGACACACGGTATCCTCAGAGTGTCGGGAAACATTTGCTGACTTTGCATGGGAGGTCAGTGTCTAAGGTGAGGTGTCATGGATTAAAGAAAGTATGTGATTAAACTGAACAGCAGCTGCAGGGCAAAACGTAGTACCCTTGGAACTTACTCAAAAAACTCCCAAGTGTACAAACATATGTGCTGGAGAAAATTTAAGATGGATATATTTGTTTTTGAAACAAAACTAAAACTTACTAATACTTTTGAGTAGCGGGGAATTAAGGACATGGAGAGGTGTGGATACTATTAAATGATCTTAGCAATTAAAATGCAGGGTCTAATTTTTCCATTTCAGAAAATATTTGAACAGGTATCTACATACTAGTAACATAGTAATTCAATTTTTAGAGTCAAGTTTTGCCTTTGAACTCATCCAGGGAAGAACAAACATTCATTGGCTAAATTTGAGAATCCCGGCTGAATTTTGTCACTAGATCTTCTGAACCATGTCAAATAGGATATTTAGCTTCTCTGTGGGTCAGTCACAATCTGTATATGGGTGGGATGAGATAACAACTGCTCATTGGGTAGTAAGATTAAGTAAATAGAAATTAAAGAGGGACACAGAAAATAGGGAGATGGAGGAAACCAAACAAGTAGATGCTGTCCTGTTGGACAAGGCCGAGACTGAGCAGGTGCAATTCCTCAGCATCCAGCACCACTGTCCCCCTCCCTCCTCTAAAACCGGTGAGCACAAAGTTCAGGGAGTGGGGAATCCAGGATGAGAAAAAAAATGCTGATATATTGTTACAATTATTATTCCACCCTTTTCAATGTAACTGCTCTTTCCTATCTCCTTGAGTAAGGAAAGCAATGCTTCATCATACACTCTGTGCATGTAAAGGTGTTTAGCATTTGGGCTTTCGCAAGAACGTGACCTTTAATACATTTTCCAGAGCACAGGAGCAGAAGAGTCTTTGTTGAAATGAACATACTGACTGAGACGGAGACTTGGCAGCAACTCTGAAATGCTCACAGTACTCCAGCTCAAAGTTCAGCTGTACTAGGGAAGCAAAATGGCTGTGTCTAGCCATCAATCTAATCGGATTCCTTTGCCTAAATCATCCCAGTCAGAAAACTGAGCGGATAACATCGCAACCTTGCAATCCAGATGCCTTGTTTCAGTTCAGATTTAATGTGAGGGAAAGAACTACTCATGGAAGGAGGCAGTCAGGTTGGTGGGATCTGTATCAGGAATAGTGTAGCCAGCAGGAGCAGGGAGGTGATTGTCCCCCTGTACTCAGCCGGGGTGAGGCCGTACCTCGAGTGCTGTGTCCAGTTTTGGGCCCCTCACCACAAGAAAGACATCGAGGCCCTGGAGCGTGTCCAGAGAAGGGCAACGAAACTGGTGAAGGGGCTGGAGCACAGGTCTTATGAGGAGCGGCTGAAGGAACTGGGCTTGTTTAGTCTGGAGAAGAGGAGGCTCAGGGCAGACCTTATTGCCCTCTACAACTACTTGAAAGGAAGTTGTGGTGAGCTGGGGGTCAGCCTCTTCTCACAGATATCTAGCGACAGGACAAGAGGGAACGGCTGCAAGTGGTGCCAGGGAAGGTTCAGGTTGGAGATCAGGAGAAATTTCTTCTCGGAAAGGGTGGTCGAGCATTGGAAAAGGTTGCCCAGGGAGGTGGTGGAGTCACCATCCCTGGGGGTGTTTAAGGAAAGGTTGGATGTGGTACTGAAGGACATGGTTTAGTGGTTAATAGGTGGTGGGGGGACAGTTGGACTGGATGATCCTTGAGGTCTCTTCCAACCTTAATGATACTATGATTCTATGATTCTATATAGGAAGCAGCTTTAAAAGCAAACATTCAGCTTCTACCTGGAAGAAACTCCTTCTCCATGTACGAGGCTTCTGCTGCTAGCCATCTTTCATTAATTTTCAGGTGGAAAGAGAGAGATTAAGTTCTGAAGTCACAGCAATTTTTGTTCATTTATATGTCAGATCTATTAGAATGATTCTCTCCTGCTTTACACAGTGAGGAACCAGGACTTCAGAATCAATTTTATCCCTTTGTTTATAATTATTCTGCTTTGCTTCCATTAAAAATGTATGGAAAAGTTTATTAACATCTCAGTGAAAATATAAAGGCTACCATAAATAAATTATTTTAAATTGTTTCACTGATAAGTAACAATGTAGAGAAGAATCTGAAAATTCACTGGATTAACCGGCTATTAAAACTGTAAACACCTTTATTTTCTGAATAAATCTGGCTATGCTTAGATTATTTTTAAAAATCCACAAAGTATGAAAATGGATTAAGGATAACAGAAGATGAATAAAAAACATGCAAAATGCTTTTAGGTAGTAAATCATAAACAGAACCTAGAAAATGCCCTAAACCAAGTCATCCCTGTGAACGTAATTACAAAGTCTCTATATTTTGGCTGTAGTTTGTAATCTCAATATGTAGCATAAATAAATAACTCATAATCCTCTTCTGAGGATTCAAGGACATTGTTCACTATGAAAAACTACATTTTTACTAAGAGAAATTAATGAGTTTCTTGCAATTAAAACCCAGGAAGCAAGAGTGCTGTGCTATGAACTCTTTTTAAATAAAAAAGAAAAGTAAAACAAATGTGATGAAAAAGAGGAAAAAGTAATTTTATGAGATGTTAATAAATAATATTTATTTGTTTATTGCAGTAAAGGAAATACAGGGAATATTTTTATACTTGTATTTATATAAAAATATTTCTATGATTATATTTACAGGGAGTAAAGGTAAAAAATTTCAAACTTTCCAAACTTTAAAAATCAAAATTAGCTTTATAATGCATGAAAGAAACCCCAACCAACCAACCCCACAACCTAAGCACCAACTAAAACATAACAGAAAAGCATTATATTGACATGACACCCGTAATAAATGAGTTACAGCAGCAGCAAAAGATGGAACGGGCATTTTCCTCAGCTTAAAAATTTGTATTTTTACATTTGCCTATTTTATTCAGTTTACATCAGTTTTACAAGTAACATTTAATAGAATATGATTTAGTACAAGCGTTCAGTTATTTTAGTGTTGTTATTTAGTATTCAAAACAGATAGGCATAGAGTCTTCACCTGCCCTTAAAGAGTGAATTTAGTAGCACTGTCTACACATAACATTTTTTTAACCAATATGGTCTTGAATATTCTGGTTTCTTTTTCACAGTAAACTTAGTCTGTCATTGTATACTGTCCATTTGTATGATTTCTTTCTAATTACTTCCTGTATGAAAATATAGTGACACATTGGAAAGAGTGATATTTTGAAAAAAAAAACCAAACAACAGAAAACAAGAGTATGGACAAACTCTAGATATGGTGACAAGGTTGCTAAAAATATTAAATAAAACAAAAAAGAGATTGGTTTTGGGGTGTACTACAAAAGATTCCAAGTGCATTGAGAGCTGGAAAGGAATTTTGCAATTCTTCCAAATGAATACAGCACTCTACATTCATGATTTCTTTCCCTAGCAGTAACTTGAGAAACCTAAGGAATAGGAAACGCATGTGTAAGTATCAGATGATATTGCTTAGAAGACTACTTGTCTACAGGGTTATCTGATCCAACTGAGTCCAGATTTTCTTTCTTGGAGTTATAACAGCACTATTATTTTCTTATCATTGTATATACAGCTCCACTGCCATTATACTAAATTTGTTATCTGAATAGGATTATATAGTCTTTACTGCTTTTGATTTAATACTATATTTTGATTTTTTACAAATAATATAAATGGACATTCATAACCTGTAAGAGACTGTGTTTGGTGTGTAGAGAAATTTAAACAGAAACAGTGTTGAGGAACACAAACAAATCACTTAGATTTACGGGAAAGAGAAGGTAAAATGGTTGGAGAGTAGCAGAAGCTTCATTTCAAATCTCACTTCTGTTGGAATCTGTGAATCATTGCAAACTAAGCAGCCATTTGTTGTGAGCCTTAAATACGGAAAGAAAACCACCTAAGGGTCATTTTCTGCAGCAAAGTTTGCACAGTAACACTTGCAGTAATACTTCTTGGAAGTAATAAGAGAGATGAAATCCAGTGAGAAGCTTTCTGTTACTGATGTGCGTTGCACAAGAATTGCTTAGACGTCTTTTCTATTCTCCCTACAAGACTCCGTAGCCAGAGGTCTCTGCTATAAGCAGTGCAGGTCTATAGTCTGGCTCTTTGAGCTATCACCGCTGCAGAACTGCCTGGTGCTGGAGGTCCAAGCAACAGTGCAACTGCAGTAAAATAGATCTTACTAGCACTTGGTGGACAACTCAGAACTGTAAAAGAGCGGCTCTTTCAGATCGCTGCACTACTGTAAATTTTAATCCTCACATGACAGAAGTACCTGATGAACGCATGGCCTTTTAGCCATGACATCTGCACACCAAACACAAATTTTGCCAGCCTTTGGAACAGACTGCTTTGCGAACCATACTGTCGCATTCATGTCACAGAGAATCGGGTGTCTTCCCTGCTGAAATCAAAAGCTCATCTCAGGAGAACCACAGGAGTGAGAGCGGAAGGATAAAGAGGCTCAGAAGTAACGAAAAGAGATGTTAGACAAATCAGAGAAAACACACATATTTCCCTTGTCAAATATGTTCTGAAATGTGGGTATAAAAAATATAAGTAACAAGTAGCACTGAGTTTTTATGGCACAGACAATAACAATTAAGAAAAATATTACAGATGTTGCAAAACTGATGGTACTGGCTACGGTGGTCATATACAGGGACTAAACCAGAAACCTACACAACAGAAGACTTACTGTGTTTTTTAGGAGACAGCAAATTTATGTGATCCCTTCAGTGCATACCCTTACAAGTACATGACACACACCACGAAAATGTCCTCTAAGGAATGGAATGGGCAAGTAGTTGGATGGATGATGTACATAGCATATTAAAAATACTGTTGCTAGAAAAATGTAAAGCAGCTCATGACAAAAACAACTTATTAGGTTAGTTCTTTTATGATCAAAGAACTGTCTTTATCAAAGTTTAAACATTTCAGAAAATCCTTAGGGCAAAGTAACCATTTGAAAAAAGACAGTGGAATGAGATGGGATTAATGGTTAATACACCTGTTC
The DNA here is from genome assembly GCA_013399095.1 of Psophia crepitans. Lineage (NCBI taxonomy): Eukaryota > Metazoa > Chordata > Aves > Gruiformes > Psophiidae > Psophia > Psophia crepitans. The sequence continues at coordinate 32,100 of VWZZ01001356.1, read as the reverse complement.
TTTTGGAATTAATGGTTTTAACATCCTGTCACATAGAGATATCAAAAGTATAACACCGTTATTCAATTGCTTTTAGCTCTTAAACTGTAAATAAAAATAAAAATAAAAAATCTAAAACTACAAAACCACCAGCACTGTGGTGCACAGACAGTGCAGTCCGTGGTCTTGCTCATAACCTAAGAGACATCTTTCGTTCAGTGACCTGCAAAAAAGCCCTTGTACAGTTCAGGCAACAGAACCTGCATGAAACCAGATGCTGAGGCTTTAATGACATTCAAAAGTACTATACAAGTTCTGTTCTGCTATACAGATTTTACTTAACACAAAAATAATAAAATGACCCTAAGAGTGACACAGCTCCCATTTTCACAATGAGTAAGAATGTAGACATTTCATACATACGGGCACTTTTCATGAATTTCAAATTGGAAAATTAACTTTGACCTTTCAGTTTCAGGTCAGCAAAAGCTCAGTAGACTTTTGAAGGTTTTTTAGGTATCTTTTGAACTACATTTTTTGACAGTATGCCCTTAAAAGCTACAATATGAAGAAAATGTGCAAGAAAATAAATTTTAAATTTGATATCTTTTTTTAATAGAGCTCAATGATTCCACCCTCCAGTTAGCCGCCTTTTCCATAAAACTGTCACGTGGGAAATGACACTGCCAAGTTTGCAGAATAAGACAACTAGTAGAAACGGAAGTTACAGTTCCACTCAGCTTCTTTTACAGAAGAAACTATGAGTGCAACTGCAGGTTCTTACAGCACAGCTAAATGAACAACATGCCAAATTTCATACCAATACACTCCCCTCCTTCCAAGTTGGTTAAGACACCCTCAAAACAGAATTTGCTTTGCTTCTAAACAAGACACTTAAGGAGAGAGCTTTGAATTTCAAGAAGTTATTAAAATGCCGAGTTGTGCATCAAGGGGTTGAGGGAAGGAAGCAGATAGGTATCAGAATTACTTGTCTGAGATACTGTTACTAATGATTTAGCAGACCATGCTTGTCAAATACTGGATTATATGTTTTCAGCCACTTGGTTTAAAAAAACACGGCTAATGATACCCTCCATGCATTCTTATTCATGTGATTTCTACAACAAATACATGCTTTGGCTCTTTGTTTCCTTTCATGTATTTACTTAGAACAATAAAGATGCTAATGATGTTCATATATGCTCATTGGTAGCACTGCAATTAATTTCTAGACCAAGACAATTGAATCAAGACTTGTTCACACAACAGAACTAATCCATGTCTTCTGGAGGTCACGTGTATAATTGCACCTCTTTCGAAAACAAGATGAAATGTAGTATTTGCCATCTACGTCCGACAGCTGCTGGACAGTACATGAATTCACTGCAGGAAGAGCTTGAGGAATTTCAAGCTGTTTTTCTGCTCACATCACAGGTTTTTGACAAGATTGATTTCCCTTTGCATTTGTGAAGGAACTCCACCTGCTCATGTAGTTATTTCTTCAATAGTATGCACATGAGTTTTATACCTATAGTCTATGAGCGTATAGCAGCTAAGATGTTTGTGTGGTGTCTGATCATTGCCACTTTCCTATAACTTTAGTAGTTGTCCCTTCTACATTTGGTAAGTAATCTGAGACTACAAATTAAATCCTGTGTCTCAGCAGGCAAACAACTTCATAAATATTTTCTTTTAAATTGCACTTGAACAATGTCTGATCTTTGGACAAAATTTATTAAAGATTTCTGTATGTTGTATGTTATTAGGTTCAGAGATGTCCTACGAAATTAATACAATACAATCAATACACTGCTATTCATTCTATAAATTAATTACGTAATTTTGTTTATAGTGATAGTTGGCTTGATATTTTATGACCATTGAGGCAGTTTGTTTTATTACTTTGTTAAAAGCTATTGGATTTTATAAAAGTATCAAGACAGTAATAATCATTGAGCACTGTAATTTAGGGAAAAATAAATGAATACATTTTGTCTTGCCCTCATGTTCATTAATAGGAATTAAATGACAGGATAATTGCAACATCCTTCCTGTGGACATGTCTAATCTAAAGTTCTGATCCAAATAACCTTTACATGAAGACTTACAAGTTCAGGCTTAGTGCTGACTAGCATCTGTCATTGCCCTTTTCACCTGTATTTAACAAACTTTAGATGACCTTGATTCTATTATTCAAGACAGTTATAAGTTTAAAGCAAATATGTGTTTTGCACTCCGAAGTGGTGTTGATATGTTCATTGCTGTCTCTTAAAGGCTGTGGAGCAACAGCGGCTGTTCTATTTCTCTGCAGAAAGGCCGCTGTTTCCAGAACTAGAAAGGTCATAGTCATAATTTCCCATGACAGGAAAATGTGAACGCAATGAACACATGGCATGAAACTTAATCATCTTTATTTGGAGAAAAAATAGGGTTTAGCCTCAAATATACATCCACATGTTTAGTTATTAATGAGGTGCTTCTAGTTAATATTAAAAATCCTCACAAAAACAACCATAAGCAAAGATAACATAGGACATCGCTTAAAAACCTATCTAGGAGCAATTACAAAGTTACTTACCATTTTGTTCTCTCTGGACTCCAGCAGCAAGCAAATCTGGTTCCCCAAGACTTATATCATTGAGCCTGGTTCCTAGACACTCCATGCAAAGATGTTTGCACCATTCCTCTGCCTCTAGTTCTGGAAAAACAGGAAAAAAAAATTGTTAGTGTTAAAATTTTACTCAAAAAGGGGTGAAATTAAATCAATACCATCTTACTGGCCAGTTTTATGACAATATGCTTGTTTCAAATCATGAGTTATAAGCATAAAGTTCCACATCTATTTCTCTTGATTTATGAACTTCTAAAAGGGTTTTCACTATTAGCATTCCATCTTCCATTTTCAAATTTGTGAATAGAAGGTTAAGTTAAAAAAAGAAACGAGTGGTGAATTCTCAAGGCAATATTTCTAGTAAGCCTTCTTGAAAGAAAAAATGCAATTTAGAAAACAGATATAATATCTGAAATATTCTTTACTGCTCTTTAGGTGAATCTGAACTATTAAAGCACTTTCTGTTTCTAAAGGTTCTAGAGTATGTTTCTAGGAGCAAAGGAAAAAACGGTAGTAAAAAGATTTTCAAATATAAAACTTCCATCACTGCTGTACTGAATGAATATGTTTGCCATGTTAGTCTGAATAATGAATTTCTTCAGTTCTGTTCACCTTCTTTCGGTCTCAGAGCAATTTGGCCATTAGCTGGAATGTTTGTATGAAAATTCAAAATGTTCTAGTCCTTTCTGAGAACTCCATTCACCTCACTGATGTACATCTGAGACCTCCCTACCTGTCAGTCTACTAAAACACAAACTCCCCAAGGCATAACTTCCTGGGGCACCACAACAGCCCTTCCTCCACACTTGGCCTCATCTTATCCACTTCCCAAACTTAACATCACAGAATCTCTGGCATTAGCCAAACAAACGTCTCAACTTGCCTCTCACACAGTGTGAAACCACAACTAATAAAAATCTTGCAACTAGCCTGACTGTCTTCCATTACAGGATAGGCCTCACCAAGGGAAACTTTCTGGAGAGCAAGCTTGGCATCAGGCACAGAGCATCCATTGTCACAGCCAGTCTATATCCGATCCTCTTTAGGAGTGGGTGACTCCAGTCATCTAGAACTGCCTCTATTAAACACAGTTTTTTTTCATTCCTATTTTTGGAGACATCTAGAAAATACTTCTGTGTCAACCTCTCCAATATATTAAATTTGGAGAGAGAGAAAAGTACTGCATGCAAGCCTTGAAGCATCTAATGATGATGACTCATTCTAAATAGCCAAAATTTATATCCAAGAAAAATCTTCACATGCCTAATTGGTACACTCCTCGCCTGGTTAGGCATAGATCTCAAGTGACATAAACATTTGCTGGATGAGAAAGGGAGACAGGTATGCAATTCCAGGTCCCCAAGAACTTTGGGTAAGATCCTTTGTTTAGGACCCTGAATAGTCCACGAATAAATTGTTCCACAGTTATTCTGGCTACCAGCTGGTTGAGTTCCCAGGCAGACAGCTCAAATTATAAAGCCAGTTTTGGGATTTTTGAGAGCCAAATGTGGTTGTCGTCACAGGGACACAAACAATTTTGGGGGAGCATCTCCAAAGCACTGGAAGCAAAGACATTTCCCTTAACCCTTCTTAATTTTTTTCAGTCTTTGCCTTCAGGACACAGATTCCCAGCATTGTCTCATAATATCCTCAGCTTCTGGTTGTAAGAGACAGAACTTCCTGCCAGTAATATCCAGATGACATGTAACTTCGTATGTGAGAAGAAAATACTGAGGTAACAGCATACTGTTCCTTAACACTCCTGAAGAAATAGCGTCTTTGATGGAAGTACGGAGAGAACAGGTGTATCTCTGGACAGTAATAAAGACTTGTAGCTTTTAAAAGTAATAAGATTAATTTATTTAAAAGGAAGCCTACCTCCAAAATTAATTTTCTACTCATGCATGAAGAAATTTCCCTCCTGATTTCCCTTCCTCTCTTTCAGCCTTTGCCACTTCATTGGATATTCCTGAGGTCTGGTGAAGCAGAGCCATGTAAATCATACCTTCCCATGGAGAGGGGTTCACTCCAGGGAGATAATAAAAGTGGACCACAAGACACGCTGCCATGTTCTGGCAGGATACGGGGGGAGGGAAGGGGTAGTACACGAGTACATGGGTAAGCCAAGCCTCTCCCAGGGAGTTTCCAGTGAGCTGCCCAATATCTGCTTCCAGCTACAGATAAATTTGGGAGAATCAGTGCAAAAAAGCTGGCAGTGTAAAAGTGACCGTGCAAATCTAATCCAGTGCTCCCACGTTTCTTTTTCTTCCCTCTCATAATTTCTTTTCTGCCTTCGTATTGCAGAACAGAGTATGTAGCTCTATATCAAGCCTGCAATTTTTCCTGGAGGATGGTCAGGACATAACATGTTACATATTTAACAAAATCTGTGTTTTATTACTTGATTTCATTGTGCCTGCACTCAGACTGAAAGGGTCCATTCTGGAAATGTAGAATGAGATGACGGTAAACAAACACTAAACTAACCTTTTTGATTTTACAAACATCTAAGGAGAAAGGAAAATATATCGTCATTTCCATAAATCCAGCCTAGCGTCAATATATATTCAAAACAGGACACTTCTGTAAAAGCAACAAGTTCTATTTATATGAATTCTCACATCACATTTCCAGCAGATCTTTTGTGAAACAAACAAACAAAAGCATTGTTCTAGAAAGCTGCTTCTTGTGAGAGTCTTTGTTTTTGTCTCCTCAATCCACTTGTCTCTCTCTATTACAGGAACATTTAGATCTTGAAAGTTTGGATCCAGAAACTGCCTTTCAGAGTGTTTGGCTCTGGCAGGTTAATTTAAGCTGCTGCTTCTTCACTGCCAGGCATTGATGATTAGACCCAGATTAGACCGTTCTCCAACTGCCCCACAGAAGAAACTTCTCTTACTGTGAGCATTGTAAGATCGCAGATATATTTTCCAAAGTGTAGGCTATAACATGCATTGTATTGCAGCAAACCCGAAAATTTGTATCTTACAAAAACGATCAACTTAATCCTACAGAAAATATAGTTTCAATGAGAGCTGAAATATCTTCCCACAGAACTGTCAGGATTTGTGTCGGCTGTCAGAAGCATCAACATGATCTACAAATGTGTTTGGAAGGTCACGGGTATGAGGGTACTGTGGGAGTTAGTTTTACCTAATGCATCCTGATAGCTATTGCTTACTTGCAACGGATTGCCTTCAACCTTTTCCTCGGCAGACATGTGAAATCTTCTTTAAAAGAAGGTGAATTACCTTTCAAAGACAAAGCCATATTTCTCCTTTCCTCATGTGCAACAATAAAGCAGTTCACCATTCGTTTGTAGCAAGTTTATAGAATGCTTTGTGTTTCTGGATAGCAAATTAAATATTCTTATAAATCTTAAAATTTATTTATAATAAATTATAGTATATAAATGCATCAGTCACAGTGGCAATCTCTAAGAGTGACAGCTACCACATATCACAAAAGAGAGATACCACTGTTACTTCTTTATTTTGGTTATATGCATATATTGAACAGATGAAATATTACAGTGGAAGCAAGCCATAAAAAACCGTCAGCAAAATTCTTCTTAATGCATGTAGATTAGATTTATTGGTTGTAAATGCTGACTTTTTAGTCATAACTGTTACTTGTTATTGAAAAATTTAGTTTTCTTTTAAGATAACTAAATTTTTGGACTGGATGATAAATTGTAAAGCGTGCTTTCACAGCTATAAATAAGATCCAAATACTTGTATTTTCATCTTTACTGTTACTCAATTATAAAATGTTGCTATACAAATATCATGAGGCAAGATAAAATACAAAGAGATGGAAGACCTTAATTAAGCACTGTTTATTGCATGAGGAATATTACTGGGAAAAAAAAAAATCTGTAAACTTGTTATCTGAATACACACACCTTGACACTGGCAATATTTTCCAGCGGTTTACCTGAGCTGCTAGGTCATATCTGAGGTTATATGTCATTTCTACTTCTGTTCCCAGGTGATTAAACTGGTGCCGTACCTACTCCAGCCACTGAAGTTAGGTATTACAAGTAGGTAACATCACAGGATGATAAAGGGGGTTTTGATATAATAATGGCACTGAAATAATATTGTGAAACGGTATTAGAAATATAGGTTTGTAATAATGAGGCAGCTGTTCTGCCACTTGCAGCTTAAAACGGTTCATGATACACAACATATTCTACAGGGAGATTTACCTCCCATGTCCACACTGCACAATCCTACAGGAGCCTGTCATCACCCACCACAAGGTGCTAGCATAGTCAGATGCCACTGGCCTGAGATAAAGCCCCAAAGAAGTGACCACTCCTGCTCAGTTCAGCTTTTGTCTCCTTGAGTAATTCCATGTCCTGCTCTGCAAGGCAGTGTCCTCTCTTCCAGGAGATCCCTTCCATCACTAGCAGCAGCATATTATTGCACAGGTAAAAAAATGGCTCAATTTATACACAATTCTTAAAGTGTATAAACAAAGATGAGGAATTTTGTCTCTTCTCCTTCTCATGCAGCCCACATGAAGTGATGTGACCAGGGATTTAACGGAAATGACGTGTATGCAACATTAGAGGAGGATAACAAAAATTGCCCTTCTGCAAAATACTTACTTTTTGAGTTTTCCTTAATGTCAAACTCTATAAAACTAAAATGTTAGTTTCTTTCTTTCTGAAACATTTTTATGTGATTTATGCACAAGCTGTTTGACTCTTCTTTCCTCTAAACTACTGTAAAAGTCTAAATCCAACTGAATATTCCTACTCTGAGCGGAACTGGAGAATCATTCCTGTTTGGATTAGTAGGACTTAGACCTGATATTCTCTGCTAAGAAAGATGGTGCAGAAAAGCCACATGTGCCGATTTATCTCTTCTAAAAATCACCCAGCCTTAATTAGAACTTAATAGGAAAAAATATCATAGAATTCCCACAGGACTGGTGTGCTATTATACGATGCCACATACAATATATGCAGCAACTTAATTTCAGGTTTTTTTCACTAGCAAATAACACCATTGCCTGCAGGCATGTAATTTCTTATCAAAACTAGTACCTTAAAATCTCCTCTATCCTTCATCAGCAGATACATAATCCTTTGAGGATTCAAACATAATTTTATTTTATAAATACTTAAAATTTATCATCTAACACTGTCTCCATTACACATCACACACACTCAAACACAGATACACATGCAGTGTGACTACTTCTTATCGTTGCTCAAAGGAACATATGAGTAGTGCTTATTCTGTGTAATAACATGTACTACTGATTAACACTGGCCATGCATGAATTATGCAATTTTTTTTTGTTAAATGAGAGATAGGAAGCAATGAAGGGAACCTAAGTTCTATATAGTGTAAAAGAACAAGAAAGTCTCTGTGTAGACTAAAGCTTGCCTTCAGTTAGTAAAAAAGACAGTGGCTTGCAACTTTGAAAGCAATTTGATTATTAAAACTACTTTTTAATTGACTAATTATATTTGAAGATATTGTATGAGATATGGGAATTATATAGAGAGGTTTTTTGCTCGTGTTTCCACTAATGCTATCTCTAAGGAAACTTTTTTTGTACATTTATTGAACAGTGATTTCTGAATGTTTCACCTGGAAGAGTCTCCTGTTATTACACAAGTGTAAATCACTGAACAAAAAAGGCAAAGGAGAAGTAATGAAGGTAAACCACATACACCGTCAAATTCTAAAAAATTGCTGAAAATGCTCTATATTTGGGCTGTGTCAAATTATTTTAAAGGAAATATGACAATACTATTCGGAAAAAAAAAGAAAAGTCAACAAGTCAAGTTCCTCAAAAATTTTTTGTTATTGCCACTTCTTTCTTTTAATACCATAAGACGGTTAATTCCAGCTGTTAAAATGTATGCATATTTTTAAATATACCATCAGTTTAATGACATACCCACCTTTCTCTGTACAATTTGAGCATTGTAAGGTTTTTTTTTGCTTAAGGAAATATAGAACGATTCAGCAATTATGTTAAATGAATAATTACAGAATACGAACACATATTATTTTGTAATTTAACTGTTGGTATATTTATCTAGGACACTTTTTTAACTAAAGGAAGATATACTCTAAGTATTATATGGAAAGAAGCATTTATTTTCCCATCATTTGCTATTTTAAACTTGTTTTGGCATAAGGATAGCATAGTTAATTACAATAATTACCAAAAGATATTTATTAGCTATAATAAAATTAAAACTGATATTTCTGCCAAAAATCATCCACACTTATCTGGAGATGCTGTAAGATACATCACAAAGAGGGTTCTGGAAATTTCAATTTGTGCATGTACCTGCATTTGCAAATAGACAGCTGTGCATCCCTGTAGTTATCAAGCTTTATGAAAACTGACATTTTCCTGACAATTCCCTCTTCATGTCTGTAAGTCTGATCAAAACTGTCAGCCTGAATAACCAGCACTCAGCTACTAGGCCATCTACTATCCTGTCTACAATATAAACACGTACAACATTAAGTGAATGTTTTTGAAGGCAGCAACAGTATTTAAAAATATTTGTCTTACTGATGTTACCGTCCATTAAACTATTTCCCTTAAATAGACTTTAGTTGCACATAATATCTACTTTGACATACATTACTCCTCCTTTCCAATGTAAAATTCCTGTGAAAGAGCACTCTTCACTCAGACTCTAAAAGAAATGCGTCACGACGCTGACTAGCAGTCTATAACCAAAGTTAAAGCAGCGGGAAACAAAGTTTCCCATCTGAAATACTGCTTGAGAATGCAGTTTTCAGGCAGAAATGGAACTTCCTTCACTTGTTTAAAAAATGGAGGACATATGGGAAAATGAGGAAAAATCATTAATCTACAAGAAAGTTATTTCCTTTGCTTAATATTAGTGCTACTGTAGCTATAGGACATGCTTTTTTTTTTCTTTTTTTCTTGTAAATGACTAATTTCTGCTATTTAAAAAAAAGTGAATATCACTTTACTCAGTGACTAGTCCTACAGAAATGCTATTTAGTAGATAAATTAATCCTTGAGGGTAGATTTATAGGTAACCTTACAGATTGTGTATACTGCTTCATGCTGGGGACTAGTGACTCTCATTATATCATAAATGTTTGTCAGGCATTAGTATCTCCACCAAATCAACAGTGAGCTGATAAAGCCCCTCACCACAAGACATCAAGGCCCTGGAGCGTGTCCAGAGAAGGGCAACGAAACTGGTGAGGGGGCTGGAGCACAGGTCTTATGAGGAGCAGCTGAGGGAACTGGGCTTGTTTAGTCTGGAGAAGAGGAGGCTCAGGGCAGACCTT
>VWZZ01001356.1:0-22106 GCA_013399095.1 Psophia crepitans | reverse complement strand
GTTGGACTGGATGATCCTTGAGGTCTCTTCCAACCTTAATGATTCTTTTCTATTCTATTCTATTCTATTCTATTCCATTCTAAAGCGTCATTACTCAAAAATATCCCTGGCAAAGTTTCACTCTCAATTCAAATTTTCTTTCAAATGCAAAGTAATAATCATGAAAATCTGCCTGAACATAGAAGAAACATTTACATTTTGTCTGAAACTAACAGGCCAGTTACAAGAATCTGTCTGGGAATTAAACAGTTCCCCAGGTTTGTCAATCCATACCACTTTCAACAGTTATTAACATTATAGGACAATGGCATGAAAGCAAAATGACCCCAGGCAGCTTGTGTGTAGTGGGAATGAAAGGAACACCCAAAAGGATCTGTCACCAGTAACATAACACACAGAGGATGCTATCGCATCAACCTAGGCAGCTACCCAGTGACTGGCAGTTAGCAATAGCATTTGTCTGACTTAAAACATCACAGTATTTCAGATTCAGTCTACTCCTACAATATTTTTATTCCACTTGGAGAAGTTATAGGGCCTTATCTTAAATGCATGGGAAATGTAAGACCTGTGTAAAGCTGCAGTGTGTCTCTCTCCCATTGTCAAGTGTTTAAGTTATGGTCTAGTAAGAGGATCCATACCCAAATAAACCAGTACAAATTCTAAGGTTTATTTCACTATTTTAAAAACTATGTTAAATATTCGGTCTTATCTTTGAACTACTGACAAGTCTTGCCACTTGAAGATCAGAGATACTGTAAGATTAGGTAAGTAATTCCAGAAGTAGTATTTTCCTATACAAAATCAAGGTGATAAGGACTGGTTTCAACACATGGGAGAAAAAATATGCACCATTGCTACTGTATAATTTATTGCTCTTATGCCTTTGACCACATGGCTTTCACTCCAGTCTTCTGAATATCTTCTGTGTTGGATCAGTAGAAGCAGACAATGACTAACAGATTAGGATTTTTTTCGGAATCTCCCTTTCTTCCCTTTGGCTTCCCTTTGGCTAGACAGGTCTGACAAAAGCAAGACTTCCAGCTTTAAATACCTAGATTTAATAAATATTGTCCCATTTTGCCTGAGCACAGCCTTAGTGTTGTCCCCTTCTGACTTTGCAAAGGCTTTAGGAAACCTTTCCTGCACAGTGCTACATGCCACATTCAAAATAAAAACAAACCTCCTGAAAGAATAAGTTTCTTTTTCCTGTGTTTTCATTGCCAAAGAAATACAGCATTTTCCCCCTAAACCTTAAAACTAATGTTGTAAAGATCTGAGTCTTTGCTGCTATTAGAGTTAACAAGATTTTATGTCATTGCATTGGGTCTGGCTGGGATGGAGTTAATTTTCCCCACAGCAGCCCTCATGGTGCTGTGCTGTGTACTGGTGACTACCGAGGTGTTGGCAACACACCAGGGTTTTGGCTACTGCTGAGCAGCGCTGGCACAGCACTGGCTGTGGGGTTGGCAAGATCTTGGGAGGGGACACAGCCAGGGCAGCTGACCCAAACTGACCAAAGGGATATTTCATACCATATGTCATCTGCTCAGCAATAAAAGCTGAGAGGAAGGAGGAGGAGAGGGGTGCATTCATTAGTTAAGTTTGACTTTTGGAGCAAAAGCGTACTGAAATCCTGCTTCCTGCAAATGGCTGGACATTGCCTGCTGATGGGAAGTAGAGAATACATCTTTTGTTTTTCCTTTGTTTCTGCATGAGTCTTTTTGCTTTTTCTTTATTAAAGTGCCTTTATCTTGATCCATGAAGTTGTTTTTTTGAGTTGTTTGGAGGTTTTTTATTTGTTTGTTTTGGGGTTTTTTTTCCATCTTATTTTTTTCCCTTCCACGTCTTGCTGAGGAGGGGAGTGACGGAGTAATTTGGTGACCACCTGGCATTCAGCCAAGGTCAACCTACCACAGTCATTGGATGTTCAAAGGAATTGGTTCAAAGCAATTGCAGAGAACTTCTTACTCATTTAATCTGTAAGATCATAACACCATGGTATATGTTCTACATGGTTTTGAGCTGCATAAAATTTGACTCTCAGACAGAACTAAGTGTTATCTAGTGATGACACTGTGCGTCTTTTGTTTTATTCCTGGTAGATTTTAATGTGCTACAATTGCAAAAACAAAAAAGCCCAACCCTTAAAAGTTGCATAGTCTAGAGTTAGTATCACAGTATCACAGAATCATAGAGGTTGGAAGGGACCTCGAAAGATCATCTAGTCCAACCCCCCTGCCAAGGCAGGACCACCTAGAGCACATCACTCAGGAACGTGTCCAGTCGGGTTTTGAATGTCTCCAGAGAAGGAGACTCCACAACCTCTCTGGGCAGCCTGTGCCAGTGCTCTGTTACCCTCACAGTGAAAAAGTTTTTCCTCATATTAACACGAAACCTCCTATTCTCCAGCTTAGACCCATATATAAGGAAATATAATGAGAAATGTCTTTCTAAAATTCCTATGTACAGAAGTCATCTGTAAAAGGGGATTCCTTTTTATTACGAATTCTTCGCATTTCTTCCTCTCATTTTACACTTTTCTTGTAACATTTATTCATAGCATTAAATGGGTCCCTATATTTGATGCACCTGAATTCTATTTCAATTAAAAAAATATTTTATGAAAATAGACTCTTTCCAGTCAGGCAAAATCTCCTGTAAATATTAGTCTCCTAAAATAAAATTGTATCTAAATTATGACATTTTAGATTCCTGTTTTTTTGTAAGCACCACTGCTATTTAAGTAAGAGACACATACAGCTGCCTGAGAAGAGGCAGTCTGCTTAAACCTGAAACTCAGAATACCAAATTTATCTTTTTTTCTTTTTATTGCAGTGGAACACTTCTAAGATTCAGCACAGCAAAACTATGTACTTTGCTGAACCAGGAAAACAGCAAATAGATCCAACTTCAGTTATGTGTCATTTTCCTCCAAGAAAATCAGAATAAGTTTTAATGAACACAATCTTACAGAACATACCAAGATTAAATCGCTTGGAACTTCAAGAACTCTGCTGAATGATGGCTTAAGGCCATGTTAACTGGAGACTCACTGATGAAAGATTGTTTTATTTCAAATTTTTCGTCTCTATTTAAGGGTAAACAACTCATCATAGAAGTATAAAGAATGTTGAAATTTAATATTTTGAAACATATAAAGCAAGAACTGCACAGAAAGGTTAGGATTTAGGTCTGTAAATGAGGGGTGCTGATTACACTGAAAAACAGTATCTGAAGATGGAGCTGTAATTTATGCACACCACGGATCAATGGCCCTCTTACAGCTTACTTGTGAATTGATTTATAAACACACACAGTACTAAAGGTCCTTTCCTTTATTGAAGAGTTGGATTCATAGCAAAGGCCGGTCTCCTTCAGTGTTTCATACTTGGACTCCAGGCAAAAGTCCCCTTTGGTATATCTCGTGAGCTAAGCTAAATTCACACCCAGGTTCCCCCTGCTGACATCTTTTAATGACGAGAACAATCTGAAAGGCCAATTATAAACAGAAATGAGTTATCAACAGTAGGGATGAGAAAATTGATCACTGCCATTTAAAAAGGAGTTATCTAGCACCATCAGCACACTCAACAAATGAGCAAAAGTACAACATATATGCTGCCATATGTTTTTCCTTATCCTCTGCTTTAATGCTTTTAAATGAGGAAATGGCTGACTTGAATATTATTCTTCCTTCTACCTAGAAACTGTGGCTTACTCCTAGCTCCACTGCCTTAAAAAATACAAAAAAAAACCCCACTTGATTTCATAATATGTGAGGGTAACTAGGGGTTTATTTACTCACTCATGAACAAATGAATTTGACATCAGATTTTCCTAGATCACAGTGTTACAATGAGAACATAATAACAGTCAAATCACAAAAAGCAACTAAATGCATAATTCTTTCCTTTTTACTGAGTCAGATAAGGGCAGGTGGACACATATTATTCTTTATATTTTCTTAATAAACCCTAACACATGCCTTTGCACAGAATCTTTATAACTTTTAAAATCAATGAATCTGTTTCCATGCCCAAAACCAGTAGAATAATATAGTAGATTGAAGCACAAATGAAAGAAACTTGTTATATAAATGACAGCAAAATTTTGGAGGAGTAGCTTTACTGAGCTAGAGAGAGAAAGAAAATCTTTTCCACATATATCAGAGAATTTGGCATCTTCTTTTACTCCCTTGATTTGATCCCTTGTGAAGCCCAAGATTTGTATTGACAAATACATGTATAATGCTTATAAGTACAAAAATAAAATTTGAATGAAGCTTTTTACATATACACTACTTAGAGTCATAAATTTGTAGTTTTTCTTCAAGACATATACATTAAAGACAATATTTCTTCAGAATTCATAATAATCTTCATCAGTACGCATGCAAATTTTTTTTACATGCTGTCACCTATTTGATTCACAAAGGAGACTAAAATTATAGATCTGACAACCTTACAAAATTAAAATGATTTAAAACTTCAGAATTCATGGGCGACTACCACTATTTTCTTAATTTAGCCTGCATGCAGATGCAAACTGCCTATAAAGTAGTTTGACATAATCACATGCAGAAACATACAACTCTTCTTCCAGCTTCCTCCTACTCACATTTTCTAGCGCTATGTGATCACAGATTTTAAAAATAAACCCTTAGAAATTAAGATATTAAGCCTTTTCAATTGGATTGTTGTCTTACAGTATTAATTTTGATTATACACGTCTATGTTTTAAGTAAAATGGCAATTTTTGATAGGACAGGAATCCGAGTAAGTCTCCAAATATCAAGAAATGCATAGCAGGGCATTGCATTTGAAGGACTAGTTAATGACACGGGATTCTTGGAATTTCTTTTCACTTGGTCCTTAGCCACAATAAACTACATTTTCATCTCAGTCTTTTTCTATATATAAACACTTCTCAACAAAAAGTGTAACTGTCTATATTAAATGACATATAGAAAGAAAACTAGTCATACTCAGCACACGCTGCAATTGCTGTTAGACAAACACAATACAAAGAAGTCACATATCTGAACAATGCTGATTTGTACTTTATTGCTGATGAGTAACAGCAGCAAGGACAGCATTTATTAACGAGAAGTGCTGCTATACCTAGCGACATATGCTGGGAGCGCCGCTTCCTGAATCACATAGAAGCCATGGATGTTGTACTACACTTGGAAAAGATTCACATTATCACTGAGCAAAAGCATTTTGAAATTACATTGGCTTTTTCAGTTTCCTGCATTAAATCATTTCTCATCACTAGAGTGAACAGAGGAGATAAATGTCAGACACCTTATTTAATTCACTTCTCAGTTTTTCAGTGAGGTGACTGTAAGCTATAGCAAAAGTTTAGGCTGACCTCCTTGCACATTCAGACAAACCTGCCACGGTACAATCATTGATGTTTAGAATATAAAGCAGAAGTTACACAGTAAGATATTTTGTCATTCCTCCTGGATTAATGTTTATAGGAACATACCTAAAAAAGACCTGTCTTCCTAGGTAGGTTAGCTTAATTGTCCAGAGGTTTGTCGATTAGCACACTCAAATGTTCTTCCATTTTACATTTATGAGCCATATTAATTTTATATGCCCACAACAAATGCTCTAATTTGATTATTTCAATTGTTAGGTCCAGTCAAAATTATTTGTAACACAATCTGAACAGAAAAACTGGCTGTAATATTGATGTCATGTTTTATTTATGGAAAATAAACTTCAGATACAGGATTGATTTATTTTTCCCCCTTGAAATTGAAATGAAATGCTATGCTACTGAGAGGTTTGGGCAATGAAGAACTTTAAAGATACAGGCAAATTCATACTGTCACTGAGCAAGTACCATTTTGAAATGGAGTTGACTGGGTTTCCTACAGCAGTCTAAAGAGCTGTCTTTGGGGGACACTTTACAAAGTGCTTCCTTTTTGTTGAAACACTGATAATATGTATTAGTGAGGCATCATTCTTATTTGGAAGATGATTAAGTGATCACCTTGCTGACAGACTTGGTTCCTTTGTTCACTAATTCTGAGTCTCAATTTTTCTGTTAGTCAATAGGCTTACTTTTTTCTCCTAATTTCAGGATTATTTTTAATTATGTCTAGTTTAGAAACAAATGATGCTTTGTAGTAGACCAGGTTTTATGTCTTAATTACTAGGAAAATACCAATATTATGCCTCCATTTTTATTTTGGAACTACACACATTGTTGAGGAAAGGCTGAGTTTAAAAAGCAAACAAGGAACTTGGTATCAGTTTTTCAGCTTTACCATACATGATCATAAACATGCAGGCTAATCACTCCTTAATGCTACCCAGTAAAGTGATAATCTAATAAGAGTTGGGAGTAATTTTATGCTGCTGCAGTTTTCAAAAAATTCATTCTAA
This sequence comes from Psophia crepitans, assembly GCA_013399095.1. Lineage (NCBI taxonomy): Eukaryota > Metazoa > Chordata > Aves > Gruiformes > Psophiidae > Psophia > Psophia crepitans. The sequence goes on along the minus strand of VWZZ01001356.1, from coordinate 15,702 downwards.
AAGTAAGTCTAGATGTAGATATAAACATAGAAAAACTAAGAAATGTCCCTGATTTTCAAAATGTACAGCTTTCCAGAAAGTAAATGTATCTAGATTTCCATCATTTAAAAGATCAAAATTCCTCATAATTCTAATGAATATGCAGCTTTCACTTCAAAGTAAAGCTCAAATCTTCAGACGATGACAAGAAGACTAGTACATGTCATAAGGATTTTACTGAATATGAAGCTTAAACCTCTAACATGTGCCAGGACACTATATGAATGCATTGTTAGAAGAAAAACATGAACACATTTTAAAAGTATTGACATTACTTCTGTGAACATAATTGTTGGTTCTCTGTTCACCATGGCATGTAAAAGGATTTAGATAGGTGATTGGTTAATTTGAATTAAGTAAAAAATAATCCCTCTACTGTGAAGCAATCCAAACCTTTGATCCACTGAGCATCTGCAGAATTTAAACATAATGTGAAGTTTATCATGCCTTCTGTAATATTTGCAGATTCATAAAAACCAAATCTAAAGTAAAAATGCAAAAAAAGTCCCCAAATAATGTATTTTTTTCATATTTTAAAATAAATTTTTCAGACCAATGGTTGCTATATCAGTGGAGGGAGAAAATGAACATATTTTCCATCATTAATCCCTTACTTGCCTTATTTGCACATTAATACACTATTTTCTAATTTTCAAAACCAATTAAAATTGAAAACCAGATTTAACTATGTAGCTATTTTAAAACTAAAATGTAAATTCAGAAGACCTGTGTAGTCAACAGCCCCTTTTTATTATCTTTCCCTAGATTACCTTTAGTTTTAACCTCAGATTAACTTGCAAGGCAGACTCAGTAGCAGCTAGAAGCAGCTGGAATTGCTTGAAATAAAACTTTAAAAGCAACCGTGCTTTAGGAGAGAAATTAGAAACAAGAAAGCTTTTCTAGAGGTAAAAGGTTCATTTCTCTGCATAGGTAATGAAAACATTGTATGAATGTACCTGAACTGCAGTTACAGAAAAATATGTTCACATTTTCCTGTTTCAGTGCAATCTTCATATAGAAAAGACTGAATTGCAATTAATGTCATATTGATTTGGAGAAAAGCGGCGTACTGCAGGCTGCTGCTTTTAAAACCATGCTACTTTAAGACTACATTAAGAGAGCACTGATTGTGACTGATAAAGCCTTTTTTTCATTAAGCTTCTTTGGACATCTGAAGCACAATTTGCTTCTTGGCCTTAGACTGAATTTCCTTATTTGAAATAAAAAAAAAAGATTTAGTGTATGATCTCCAGAGAATTTAAGGCTGAACATCCCAAACTGACAGAGGAACTACTCACACAGTAAAATTAATTCAGGAAAACAGTCTTATTTATTTACCAGGGAAAAGGCCAAGTCTTCTCTTTAAGAGAAGTAATGCTGACTTGCTTGGAACTTCACCCCAAGATTATCAATTACTGTAAACAGGGGAATCTCAGTTGTCTGGGAATACACTATTTAGAATCCGAAATCTTTGCTAATTGGTGTATTTGAGATTCATTTGTATACCTCCCTGAAATCTGGCAATCTTGACCATTTTGTGAAAGAAACTGTTGCATGTTTTTAACTGGAACCCTATTTTTGGAGATTAATGAACTACTCTAGTTAGACCTCCAAAACCAGGGACCAAGCTCAGTAATGCTAGGCTACTCTCAGGAAATAGAGCCCTGATAAGACTGCTGTTAAAACCAATGCATCACTACTGGGAAGGAGTTGATATTTAAGAGACAAACACAGTACTCCCTAAAATTTGGAAAAGGACTGGATATTTGTCTAGATAGTAAGAACACAAGAGATTTTTCTGTGTGCCTCTCTCAGAGGTTATGAGGCCATAATTACTAACTAGAAAGCTTCTTGTACTTTTCTGAAGGGCGCACATTTTCTACTTTTATTTGGAGGACATAACAAATTATAGATGTAGTCTTTTCAAATATACAGGAAAAGTGAACATTTGAATTAATGTAAATTAGAGCTACTTCTACTTTAAAATTTATTTACTTATGTTCATAAAGTTAAATCATAATTCAATATATTTTCCCATGAAATACAGCCAAAGGGATAAAAAAAAACCCTAAGTGGGTTGTGAGAACACATTAAGCAACTTTTCTTTGCAGGTATGGAAGCTGGGACAATTCTAGAAAATCCTACAAGAACATGTGGTCACAAGTCACATAAAACTGCCCATCACTATATAACTGTAGTAGTTGCACACATGGATCAGTCTTCAGAATTGCTTTAGTTCTCATGGCTGGCCAGCAGCAAAATGCAAATCTATAAGCTTTACGGATCATTCTGACTGCAGTTGCCATTCTGATTGTCCAGCAGCCCGCTGGGGTTTTAACATTGATAGCAACATTCATATTGGCAGTGGACTTCAAGTAACCTCTCAAAATGATATGAAGATAGATGGACAGTGAACGTCATTTTTTTTTCTTTCCCTAAGGTGCATAGATTTGTCCAAAATTTTCATGGCTAGACTGTACACGAAGTAGAATATCCCATACTGAATACATGCTGAATACATTATTAGCGCACAAAACTTTCTGTGCTCATTTACACATGCTATTCTTCTCAGCTTGTCTTCATTCAGTGACAAAAGTGTTTCAAAAGGCTTGAAAGAGTTAATCTCCTAACAGTCCCATATACCTTACTCACTGTGAGTAGTCAAATGCAATGCAAGCTGAATAGTGACAGAGAATGAAAAATAGATTGGTTGTTTCAGGTTTGGAGCAGTAAATTATCATGTTATTCATTGAACTCTCCCTAGGCTCAGCCAGCCATACATCATCTGTCAATATTCCAAATTCAATCTATAAATTAATGTCATGATTTTTGTACTGTCACTAAATGCATGCTATTCTCAGGAGAGGTCAGGAACAGTAGAAGTCACGTAATTTTACAGTGTGATTCATATTCACAAATCCCAGGAGATCTGACCTACATTCCATGTAGATGAGCAGAAGTCTTTTTATCTCAGTTGATACCCAGCTTCCACCCCAGTGTTAGGAAACGTGTGGAGGGCAGGTGGGGTACTACATGAATTCCGAAGGGAAAGGAAGTACAAATAGGCCCAAACACAACAGGTATGAGTTAAATAACAATATCTTCCATTATTGTTACAGATAATCTTTAAGTGGGGAAAAAAATGTGGAAAAAAGGAAACAATCCACAAGTCCACCAGCTATGTACTTCTCTGTGTTGCCGTATTAGTACCAAGTCAGTAACAAACCACTACTTTTCAGAAGAGGAGACTGAAAGGATCAGGAGTTTGAGTGATAAAGCAAACAAATGTGCTTAAAAAATAAGAGTCTTAAAACTATTAGTCCCAAGAATAAAAAAATAAAAAAAAAAGAAAGAAAAGACACAAAGTAAGTCATAAACAGTTACATAGGATTATCTTATACTTGCTTATTTGCTAAAAGTTCCTTGATGCATCAATATTTCTTTACATATGTATTGGGTTTACATGGCAAGGTGTTGTTAGTGAGGGGTGCTGCATGGGCGGTTCCTGTAAGAAGACACTAGAAGCTGCCCCAATGTTGAACAAAGCCAATTTCAGCTGGTCAAAGTTGAGCCCATCAGTGACCTTGGTAGCACTTCTGTGAAAACACATTTAAGATACACTAAAAACGCTGAGCAGCAGTGTGTGATAGCGAAGGGTGAGTGTTAAATATGAGAGAAACAGCCCTGCAGACACAAAGGCCAAATTAAAACAAGGGGGAGGAGGTGCTCCAGGAGTTGGAGAAAGGATTCCTCCGCAGCCCTTGGAGGAGACTATGGTGACACAGGTTGACCTGTGGTCTACGGACAAACTTGGTGGAGCAGGTACATACACTGCAGCCTACAGAGGACCCCACAGCGCAGCAGGTGGACATGCTATGAAGGAAGATTCAGCCAGGGAGAGCCCACACTGGAGCAGGATCCTGGCAGGAGCTGCAGCCTGTGGAGAGGAGCCCACGCAGGAGCAGGTTTTCTGGCAGGACCTGTGACCCCATGTGGGATGCATGCTGGAGCAGTCTGTTCCTGAAGGACGGCACCCCATGGGAAGTATGGGAAGGATTCATGTTGAGAAATTCGTGAAGGACTCTATACCACGAATGGGAACCCATGCTGGAGCATTGGAAGAACATGAGGAGGAAGGAGCAGCAGAGATGAAATTTGATGAACTGACTGCAACCTCCATCCCCTGTCACCCTGTGCCACTTGGGGAAAGGAGCTGTGAGTGAAGTTGAGCCTGGGAAGAAGGGAGGGGTGGAGGGAAGGTGGTGTTAGGTTTTTTTTTATTATTTATTTCTCACTATTATACTCTGCTATTAATTGGCAACAAATTAAATTAATGTTCCTCAAGTCTGCTTTGCCTGTTTCAGTAACTGGTGAGTGATCTCCCTGTGCTCATCTCGATCCATAAGCTTTTCATCATATCTTCTCCCCTCTACCCTGCTGAGGAGTGGGAGTGAGAGAGCTGCCGGGTGGGCATTTGGTGGCCAGCCAAGGTCAGCCCACTACAACATAACTACATACTCCATGGGTCCTAGATATGAATGTTGGAAATAGAGGTACTACAGATTTGTTTTGTCTAAGGATACATTGAAAACTGTCATTGAACATGCCCTGCCTCCTCACAGGTCTAGCATCATGTATAGTAAGAGCAGGTGATCATGTAAAAACATGATTTTGACTCTGCTGCAAACCAGATGTGAAGCACGGGAAATTTGCAGAGACATGTTGCCTTCCTAACTTAAAGATGCACTACTTACAGACTACAGCTGGCTTACAGCAGGCTGGCTTGCAGTCAAGACTGGTTGTATCTAAGCATGAAGACATAATCCAAAAAAGCAATCTTTATTGACCCTTCCCTTCACCAGGCAATGAAAAATAGAACCCTTTGCAGATGACACATCTTAAAGTAGTGCTAACATTTCTGCAAGGTTTTAAGGGATAAGTCTCAAGGCAGTGATGATTTGCTCCAAAATGTGTTATCCTTAGAGCTGGTTGGGACTTTTCTGACTTAATACAGATTCATCAAGACCTAAACGTAGTGTCAGAAATATCCCCATCTCTCTGCCTGTCTGCCTGGCAGGCTGCTGAAGAATCCACGACTTCAGTGTCAAGGGAAGTTGTATCATGTTGATGGTGGTCAGAAGCCTAAAAGTCTGGGGAAGAATAGCTACACTATAATAATCAGGCTGTGGAGTCCCGTCTGAATTTCCCAGGAAAACATCTTGTTTGAATTTCCTTCTTACAAGAACATTTTTTAAATCTATTTTTAAATTGCAGTCTTTAGAACACAGGAAGTAGCAAATTCAAAGCCATACAAATGTAGACTATTATGTTTTGTAGTTCTAGGTGGTAGACAGTATAAATCTAGGAAAGAAACTGAATCCATTTCTCCTGGGTTTGCAGAAAACATGTTAAAACTTTAAGTCTCATTCACTTCTCTCCCAAAGTAACTACCACAGCAGAGGCCCCTATAACAAATTATTCGATTAAAGACTACCACATGCATAATGCAGCATGGGAAAGATTAACCAAGATTGAAAGGACAGGCTTTTGTTATAGATTCAACTATATGCTGTCAGGCCATTCTCTTTTCAGCCTTAGTACTCCTGATACATTTTTGTTTCTTTTAATTATGTTAAAAAAAACCCTAAACAGAAAAGACATAATCTACCTGGAATGATATTCATATATCATTATAACAATAATATACATATAGACATATAAATAGGTATAGCCTATACTTCCTTAGGACAGGTAGGTTTCCCAAGATTACTTCCAGCCTTATTTTCTATCATAAATATAAATAGGCAATAATTATTTCTTCCCTTTTGCTTCACCTTCCTGCTAAGACTTACTGTGTATTGCTCTATACTTTCCGATGATGAAATTTGATTGGTCACAATTGGCTAAATGCCAATCAGACCATCATTTCAAATGCAGTGGTTATTAAGAATTCAGTTCTATGATCATCAGAATGGAATNGGCAACCTGTTCCAGTGCCTCACCACCCTCACAGTAAAGAATTTCTTCCTAACATCCAATCTAAATCCCCTCTCTTTTAGTTTATACACATTCCCCCTTGTCCTGTCACTACACTCCCTAAGAAATAGCCCCTCGCCAGCTTTCCTGTAGGTCCCCTTTAGGTATTGGAAGGCCACGATTAAGTCTCCCTGGAGCCTTCTCTTCTCCAGGCTGAACAAGCCCAACTCCCTCAGCCTGTCCTCAAAGGAGAGGTGCTCCAGCCCTGTGATCAACTTTGTGACCCTCCTCTGGACTTGCTCCAGCAGCTCCATGTCTTTCCTGTACTGAGGATTCCAGAGCTGGACACAGTACTCCAGGTGGGGTCTCACAAGAGGGGTCTCAAGGTAATATGCCTAAGAACCCAAACAATGTGAGGAAAAAAAAACCTTGAGTACAATGACAATGTTACAAAGTCCTTAAAAAAAATCCCAAAGCCTTTTGTATTGTGGAAAGCCAGTAAGAAATTGCTTAGTATTGAGTGACAAACACTCACCATGATCTGTTCTGCAAACAGAGTGATTAATGACGTGGATTTTTAAAAAGTACTTTTTCAAATGAAAACATTGAATGTGCTTGCAACCTTCACCCTTTTTGAGCTCAACGTGTTGTTTCATAACATGATTCCCACATGTAAGAACTCGTTAAAAAAACAATCCTGGAGTGGTTTTAGCTTCTATGTTATACAAAATATGCAGTAATTTGAATAGGCAAGATTTTTTTTTTTTCAGGAGGAAGAAGACATGGATTTAAACCTGCTTCAGAACATAGTTCATCTATTCTCACATAGTGTGGAAAGCCAACTGTCCAATTTCTCTGATGAATGCCACGGTATTGCCACAGAATGCAAGCATCTAGATAGATCAGAAATAAGTGAAGAAGAAGAAAGAGAAACTTTATTTTGCATATTTTTAAAATATTTCATATTTTTTACTGGAAATAGCAATTGCAAATCCATACTACAACTGCATACATGGATATTTTAGTAAAAGCAGATTCAGTATGGGTACCTATACCTATAGTAGCTATTTAATATGGAGAGAAGTCCTCTGTCTGAGATTCTTTTCTAGACTTTGTTACGTTCATCTGCCATTCAGATAATGAAGCTGCATTTTCATTCCCTCTTCTGAAAAGTGCCAGTAGTAACTCAAAATGTGAGCAAATTTTATGCATAAAACTGATAAAGGTTCTCAGATGGGTTTCAGTAATACATTTATTGTTCTGTGTGAATGTTTTTTGGTGCTGTAGAATAGGCCACTATTTTTAAAAGCAAGGCATAGGGACACTGGGATACATAGCATGAAGGCATGTTAAAATAGTAGTACCTTATTGCCTTACCTTCTAATAAAATGTGTTAATAAGATGAGAAATAGATTTGGACTTTCACACTTAGGATTAAAAATTATTTTAACTGTCATTTATATAATTCATGGCATAAATTAATTTCAAGGATAAAACAGTATCTCCATACCTTTGTTTCATAGGACTAATAGCTTTTTTATGACACAGTATATTTATCAGATCCACTAGAATCTCAAAATGGAATCAGGGAGAAATCTTGTTATATATAGATACACAAAGTGTTAATAATTGCAAATTTCACTTTAAAGTAAACAGCTAGTGCTTACTGGAAAAGGTAACTGTATGTTGAACTTCTAGGGCAGAGGTTTTGAGATTCACCTTTTTTTTCATATTCTTTCAAAAATCAAAATTCAGCTGACCTTGTACCATCTACCAGATGAAGCTGAGATCTGTTTGTTTTCTTCTGATTCTCTTCTGAAGTTGCTCAACTTCTGCAAGAAGACTTTTTTCTACTTTTACTCTCGAAGAGTCCTACACACACTCTGAAATGAATGATTCACTATTATCTTGCTTGACTTTTGTTCCCATGGGAACAGTTTATATTTCATATAAATTTCAATCCCTTTGAGTAAATCTGTGATAAGGAAAGCACTTACAGTATCTGCACTTCAATATATTTGTCCAGGAAGAAAGAATAATACAGAACTTCTCTACTTATCTAGCTCTAATGTATTAAACATTACTAAAGAGCGTCCAGATAAGTTTATAGTAAGTGAACAGCAAGGGCAACTGAATGCTTATCACACCTGCAACATGCAATACCCTACATACCTTATAACTACATAATGGGAAGGGAGGGAAGGGAGGGAAGGGAGGAAAGGGAGGATCAGTCTCTAAATGTTTTCACCTCCAAAGCCTTAAATTTAGAGTTTCCCATATTGAAGTCCCAGAGAAACTTTACCTTTTCCAGTTTCCATGGTTGGAAATCTTATAGCTTTCCTACACATTTTATCACAGCTCCTGTGCATGCTCCTGCTAGGCTGGAAGTGAACCTTGATTCCTTGCTGTCCCCCATTTGCCCTAAAAACTGAGAGCGCAGTAGCGTTCTCAGCTCCGGAATCTGCCTGGAAGAATTGCTGAAGGGATAGTGACCACTTTGTGTGTCTACTGTTTTCAAATTTAGCTGGCAATTCTACTAAAAAAGTATGAGTTTGTCTTCCCAAGATATTTTCTTTTAAATGCTAATTCCTTTTAGAACAAAGTTTGTACTTAATTAATAACCTAAAAGTGACTGAAAAGGATGGAGTGTAATAGTGCAGTATCTGTTCTATCAATGGTTATGTCCTGAAGATGGGGTATGAAGATGCATTCCTTCCATTTGGTAGTTTGACATATTACAATTGTGTGTCAGAAAATTGTAACAAAGTAGTTCAGATAGATAACCATAGAAAAATGAGGACCAACAGAAAGGCAACCAACTATGAGAAATGCAAGCAAAAATCCAAATATTTCTAATTTATAAATGCTAAAGTCAGAATAAAGCTGCATAGTTTTAGGCAAACAAAAAAATTAGGACATAAAAGTCATTATTAATGTCAAGGAAACTATTTGTCTGGAACAAAAGACTCTGCATCCTAAATATTAATCTTAGAATATAACCTTTATAGCTATGACTCAGACTGGACTTTGCCTTGAAAGTGGATAATGTTTCAAATATGATCAAAAAGGTAGAATGTAAGAATCCAGAGCAATATGTTTAACTTCATGCAGTGCCTGTCCTTTCACTCTTTTTTTAAATCTCAAAATATTATGACATGTGAGGAAGTGAGAACACACATCTGACCTCCAATGAACCGTATGCTTTACAAAACAAAAAGTAAGGCCCTTTCAGTACATTAAAAAAAAAAATAAATCACAAACAGAAAGTAGAAAAGGCAGGGTCATAAGTTTTCATATAACAATCCCTGCCACTTTAACAGGGAAATATACCATCTTTTACAATATTTTCACCTATATAGAATTATTTTTCTGCATGCAAAAAGTGAACTTTGTATTCCTCTTTCCAATACCAAAACTGTATTTGGTAAGACTTTCTTCACTTCCACCACCTCCATGATCCTGGAGTTTCAAATTCACAAAACTAACAGTGAAAATGGGAACTTTAATCTGGTTGTTTTTCAAGTTTATGTAGCCATTTGTATTGTTAGTAATAACAGCAGGTATGATCACCGATGCTTCATCTCAAAGCCTCAATGTTTCGCTGTGATTTTAATCCAAAACCTCCAGGCTTCTTAGCTGTCAAAGGATATGGTGATATGAATTACATCTGATTTTCCACTGACATCTGTCAAACTCTTCAAGCGCAGAATATTTTTTGCTTGTGAAAAATATCAAGAAGAGACCAGCTCATAGTAGTAATTTGGCAATAGCCCAAAAGCTTTTTGAGTACAAAAATGAACGGAATTTGTTCCTTTTTTTTAAATGATAGCAATGATGCATTTTTTTTTAAAGAACAGAAGGCAACACCAACAAATGGTGAAAACAGGTTTAAAAGGAAAAAATACGTACAGAACTAAAACCACCATGTTGCTGAACACACTGCTACTTGACACCAACAGTGCCTCATTTCCAACAAAATAAAACTTTCTTTTTGCAAAGTTATAAGACTTAATTATCACAGTTTGACTGCATTCAAAAAATTGAAAGCATAAGAATATAGAAGAAAAAGACTGTTTATGTTATAGATATATAAAGGAGTTTTATCAAGGTAACCATCACAGCAGCAAGACATTCAAAGAAATTAAGATCGTGGATTGAGCCACAACAACCACAAGAATATTAATATCAGTTAAGCTCTATCATTGTAGTGTAAAGAGGGATAAACCCCTAAACCAGAAGTTTCAAATAGGGCAGGTGATTGACTTTTGCAATATTTCAGTTCTATTTTCCCCAGGACTTGAATAGTGAAAGTTTTAAGGAAATAAATGCCAGATTATAACCTCTTAAAAATTATGAAGATGTTTCTTGATTGCAATGACTCTAGAACTGCAGCTCATGCATGAAAGAAACAAACCCCTTCGATTCATCCAATGCTATACAGAGCAAGGCATTGTAGTAAAGAGAAGTCAGATAAGTATCAGTATCTTGGGGTATGCCTGCATTTGTTTCATGGTTGCATTTTTAAGTTTCTTCCAAGATTTTCCCCCTTTTCTTTTCCTTATGTTACATCTCATTCTATATTCAAATTACTGACATCACATTTCAGCCCTAAATTATTTTGTCCCTCTTGTCTCTGGATCCATAGTATCTGCAACCTCCTATTTTGATTTTATCAATAGGTTTACAAGTCCTTTAATTTCCTTCAGATTCTGGTTTTTTTTTAGAAATCAAAACAAAACTGTGCTGGTAGGTCTACTGAGCCTAAAAGAGCCAGGGACTTGTATCACTTAACGTTTTGCTGGCATCACTTAAGGTAAAATTACACTCCTATATGGTCTGTCACTGACCTGGTGCAACCCAGAAACTTCATTCCTTGAAAGCTAGCTATTATTCAGGCACAACCCTCATCACACTAGCAACTTTTGTAATAGCACAGTACACTTGTAGCTTTAATCAGCATTCATATCCCCCGCTTACATTTTCTTGCTGGTCCGGCATAGCCACCATTGCTCACTGCATCATATCTACAACTTTAGAGAGAGCTCATGGGGCATTTCAGAATGCCCGTCTCAGTGCAGACGCTTGGGTTACTGCCACGGTATGGACATGAGGCTTGCAGGAAGAATTGTTTCTCAGATACATGTGTCTGAGCAGAGACGTACCTGCACAAAAGCTACCAGAATACTTATCTAAAAAAAGATAACCAAACCATCAACAACAACCAACCAAACAAAACCCATCCCAACAACTTTTTTTTAAAGGTATTAGTGAAAGACAGCACCTCAAACCGAGCAGCTAGCACCCAGAGTTAAAAGAATTTCTCCATTTGCTTGATAATACTCTGCAGAGTGCAGAAAAAAAACCCATGTGGGAATGGGGAAGGATTTCTGTGAGGCTGTGTGGAACCTCACTACTTTAACTTCTAGAAATTTTCCTCTAAATTTTCAGTCTGTGTTGCTCCTGCTATTTGAATAGCTGGAACAAGATAGACTGAGACTGGGCATATAGTCTATATTTGTTCTTGTGATAAGGTCACTTTATATCTTAAAAATTTTCCTTTTTTTTCTCCTTGATGTATTTAAAGACAACAGTAATATTTTTTTAACCATTTATACTTGCTTTAAGTATGCTTCATCTGCTGTCTCTTGTTGATGAGAAAGTCTATAACAGACACCTACTACAATATCACTTATGTTGGTCTGTCCTTTGACCTCTGCCCACAAGCTCTCCACTGGTTCATCATTTTACCCAAGGCTCCACCCACTCAAACCACACCTCTGCACAGAGCATAGCCTTAAGGTAGGGCATCTCAGACTGGCACCTTGTTAGCACCTTAAGGTACTTTCACCTTGTATACACAGTTGGGTTCAAGGTTAAGGAGTTGCATCGTGTTTGTTACAGAAGAAAGGAATGAGTGGGACAGACGGGCTGAACTTTCTTAGGTTTGCCTCTTCTTTGGTAAAATAATCCTCAAGTGTTGCTTTGCTGTCACTTTTTTCAAATTTACCTGCACCACAGTAATTTTAAGAAAGGAATAAGATCTTTTCATTAGAGAATAAGTGGAATGCACGTGTAGGCAAATGGGAAAGTTTCAGTAGAACTGATTTCAGTGCTGTTGAAATACAATTCAAATGGTTTTATTTGATTGTTAATCATATTATAGAGTCATTATTAGTTCTACACATTAGATATTGAAGCCTTTAATGTGAATTACTTATCTGTTAAACTGATTCTAGAAAGTCACAGCTTTTCTATGTGTCTATTTTAAATTTAAATTAATAAACAAAACTCTATCAATCCATCTTTCATGATGTACATATCAATGTTTGCAACACTTGATTCAAAATCCACATAATTGATGACCTCACACACCTTTAACCTACCTCCTCCACAGGTTTCTTAAATTTTGTTTCACTGTATTTAACTTAGATTGCACACCATGCAATGATTGAATAATATTATTAAAACATAATTTTAAAATGCACACTAAATAAATAGAAACTTTATCATTAAAAAAATTCTCATACTTTTTAAAAGCATTGTTTTCAGGTAAAATATACCCTAGGACACAGACATGTACAATCACATTTTCAAACAAGAAAACAGTGCATTTTAACAGTGCAATGTTCAGTGTCTCACAAGTAACTACCTGCCATGTACCATGATGCCTAAGTTTGTTCTCAGCTTAACTCAATCATTATACCATGTAGCTGTTCAAACCACAGACTGCTTGACATCCAGCTCTACAATATCCTGAGGTTTTAGCTGGTATTTACCTCTTATTTGCAATGGCATGATAATTATTAGTTTAGTAAGTGCCTACAGCAAACTTGGTAAAAAAAATGTTTCACATCTTGACTTAATAATATCCCATAGATATTTTTAACTCAGTTTTACAAGTTTAGGTGAAAATCTCCAGTCTTTAGACAATCTGCATGCAGTCAAAGATAAATAATGGAATAAAGAGCTCTCTAACACTCCCAACACATCCCAAAGTCTATTAACAAAAAAACCCTACCAAACCCCCAAAAATCTAGACCCCAAACTCTGAAATTCTTGTTTACAACAAATTCCTTTAAGCTAAGGATTTCTATCTGGTGCTTTAAGCTAATTCATCTGAGCAAGACTTTGATGTGTAACTTGATTTCTCCAAGCTGGAGATGCAGTACCAATTGCTTACCTGACTCACACGCAAATGTCTTTGACGTCTCATCATGAAAGATAATTGCCACTGCATGCTTCTTCGTCTCTCGAGGCAATCTAGTTATGTTTTTGATATTGTGCAGCTCAGTTACCTTAAAATGAAGAGAAGTATTTTAGGCCACTGTATAAATAGCACAAATAGAAATATTAACAATAACTACTCAATTTTTACTATAATCTGTTTTCTCCCCCTAGGCTATTTACACTTATAGGTTTCTTAATTGAAAAAAACCCAAACCATAAACATAAATAAAATAAATGAAATAAAATGTATCAAAAAGTGTATGGTCTAATTCTCTAATAAAGTTCTCCTTGGAAACAGCATTTACAATGACATCAAGACAGCCTTGTGATTATTCTATAATATATTTTTCAATTTCTATATTTGCACAATTTAGATCAGTTTAGGAATCTGCATCATACATAGCTTAATGCAGGAACAGCAGTGTCTTATTAGTTAAGGGAAGTAACTGAATTATCGTGCCAATTAGTATCTCTCATTTCTAAGGATAGATCCTCATCTATCTTTAGAGTGTAACTGCCATCCTCATAGTACTCAGAATTTTATTTTATATTCCAAATATTAGAAAAGCTTATCAACAAAAAAATACTTTCGTAGCAAAGTTACAGCATAAACGATTAAATCTATTTCCATTTTCCTTTGATGCAAGTAGATAACTACAATTAACATAAATGGAAGAAAAATACATTAATACAACCAGAGCTGGTAGCACAGCCTGTATTAAACTGCTTAACACTTCACATTATGAAACCTTTTCCTCAGTTTGTTAGAACTCTGAGCAAACTTTATCTGTTTATAGTTAGCTTTTCCAGGCAGGACATCTGCCTCAGGCAGAATTAATTTCTTAAAAATGTCATTTGTATGAGTCTGGCCATCTATGACTAGGGAAAAAAATGGACTGAATGTGGGTGGGGTTTTTTGCACTGTTTTGTAATTCTTATGCTCCCTGTGTACAGCTCGAGCATTCCTTTTCATATGCTGGAAAGAATGTTTCTTAAGAGACAGATTTTTTTTTTTATGGTGCAGTAAAAAATGGAACATGTTGGGGCAAAGACATTGCAAAAAAGATTGAGAGCAGACGAGCAGTGAGAGCAGTCACGAAGCCAGGGAAAGAAACTGAGACAAAGCATGAAGTGGAATGTGGAGGTGCAGATCACAAATGTGAGCTCAGAACCGAAGACCGCTATGGGGTCTATCTTGACAGCCTTCAGTAAAACTCACTCCAGTTTGTCAATATCTTTGTTGTAATGCGTGGGGCAAAGCTGGATGTGGTACTCTAGATATGGTCTAATGGAAGAATTAATATTTTAAAAAATAATTTAAAGATAAGCATACCTTTCACCTCAAGATTAAAAAAGACAATTCACAGTGCAATATTAATTGGAAAAACAACAATACAAAGAGAAAAACTCCAGTGATTCTAACATAAGCAAATGAAAGTGATATTTTTATGTATGTGAGCATGTATGACAGTGGGCATCAGGCAGAAAAAACCCCCTTAAATCCTGTTATATTAAAAAGAGGGCATTTCTTTTTCTGTAATAGCAGTAAAGGAAATACAAGTGCTTTGACAACAGGGCATATTAAGCCTTCTTCTAGTCTCTCTCAGACAGTAGAGATCTAGTCTTTCCTTTAGCATTTGAGTGTTATAGATTACTGAAAGGTCCTGCAATGCTGATAAATATGATCACAGATCCAAAAAACTTACATTCCTGACATCAAAACTATATAACTTTTGCAGTAATTTTTGTTCAAAATATACCTAGAGACAACTGGGGATGCATACCTAGCCATCTATAAGGATGATTTTATGGGTTCTCTGTTTGATGAGTACATTAAGTCTGGGGTTTTTTATACATTGACAAAACATATTTTTTTAATGCAAGATCATTCACACACTTAGGAATATTGTCAGCCCAAAATGAACAAACAATAGAGTTTTATTTACTGGTGGTAATGTAATGTCTGAAACAGACAATGAAAACACCACCAAATTCTCATGTGCTACTTTTTCGTACCCATACGAGAGCTTTAGTTGAACAAAATGCAAGGCAAATGAAGAAGAACAGTCTCCATACAGGGGAAAACATGTGGGGCTTTTTTCAACACATTTCAACTTTCCTTTGTCTCTGGAATCACATTGCTGCCTTAGACAGCACAGAACATCTTATAACTACAATGTGACCAGCAAAGAGTTACATGAATTGTCTCTTCCAAACTCCCTGTTACTGTCTTTTCTTAAAGCACCTTTTTTTTTGAGCCATTCAGTTTCCCACAGACATCACATTCCTCTTGTACACATCTTTCCACAAAAATGGACATACTTCAAACTATCATGAGATATTGTGAAATATCTCTATTCTTGTCAAATGCTGTAATGGTTTAACATGGGTAGCCAAAATACTTCTGCTAGTTTAAAAAATATAAAAGAGGACAATTAAAAAAAAAAGAATAGAATAGAA
>VWZZ01001355.1:0-57220 GCA_013399095.1 Psophia crepitans | reverse complement strand
GAGAAAGAGAACCCCACATGGAGTTTATACCAAATTATTTAAAAATATGTTTTAAAATCTCTGAAAAACCATTTACATTCAGTGATGTCAGTCATGAATGCTGGAAGAACATGATATGAGAGATCCTAAGTTTTCTGGAGAAAAGAAATGAGCAGGTAACTAACAGGTGCATTGAGAACGGTTGTGAATACTTATAAATAGAGATTAACTCAGTCACAACACCCAGTAAATAAAAAAAGGAACTGGCCTTTCTAGAGATGGGAGGATCTTTAATTTAAGAGATTAGCACAGTCCATTGCACAGGCAGAAGTACAAGGAGAAGATATTCAGTAAGGGTAGAATCAGACAGATTTTAGGGTGAGCATTTTGTACTTTATTCTATTAATGTTTTATGGGAAAAAAAATGTGTAGGTAGTGTCACATTACTTTATATAAGCAAAAGAGAAAGCAGGCTATGTACAGATGAGGGAAAAATATCCTTGACTGCACTGCCAGCTATTTTGACACCAAGCCCTAGAAACACAACCTACCTCTGAAGGAGGGAAAGGACACCCCTCCCAGTAGCAGCAGTCAATTCTCCTGTCCTTTCCCATTCCTCCAACCAGATACTGAGCAAGCCTGACTCCCCACAGCTCCCTTCCTCATTTCTTTGTCTTATCTATCTTCCTTATTTCTTCATCTTTTCCCCTCTTTTTCTCTGTGATTTGCTGTAGCAGCAATGGTACTGCCTCACGTCTGTAACTGCTAAGCAGCAAAATTCAACTTTGCTCCTGCTTCTGAGAAGACCATTGCAATGTATGAGGTTGGGATCCTCAAACTAGCCAAGCAGAAGAGCATCACGTTTCCTTGCTTTGGAGTCCCTACTAATCTCAGTTTATTCGCAGCTCCAATGCTTTGTTTACACAGTCCTTTTGCTGTTCCCTGCCTCCCTTACAAATGTTGTTTTGACATCACGGTCACCAGGTGCCCCATCATCCCTTCCATCAACAGACACTTGTGCAGCAGATGGTATAAATGGGTTGGCAATAATTTAGTGCCTCGGTGTTGGATTGCCTTGTCTGGTGCTTGTAATGGTGACTAGACAGGGTTAATGACAGTAGCAGGGAAAGAAATAAAATAGGATGCACTTTCAGAGAAGCAAGTAACTCCTCCATGAACCAGACACGCCACTGAAAATATCTGTTCCTAAGAACCATGAGCTGTATTCTGTAGCAGTAGAGGTTTATTTTTGAAAGGTAACTTCATTTTAATCACATTTAAAATGTCAAGATTTCCCTTATCGCCTTTGATCATCATAACTCCAATGGCTCTGATCATATTTGCTGCCTTACATTACAAGAGTATGGTTAGTTTAGCTGTGATGCTCTAAGGATAGAAATTAAATAAGGCTAGTGAGGGGTGGTGATATTTTTCATTAGACCAACAAATGATTATCTATGTGTTATATACCTACTGGGACACTGAAACGTAGAGTTATAATTATAACCCAGCAGTAAATGCTGAAGTCTTTTATTCTCTAGTCGAGTTGGTGCTACAAAATGTGATAGCACAGTCAGGATTTTTTTATGTAAACCCTTATAAAGTTAGAGGTCAATTCAATGTGAATTATCACAGAGGGGTATTTGCGTGCAGGGTTCCACTATTGTGTTCAATAACCTACAGGAATATGTAGATCGCGCAAGGAGTTAGAAATGAGTCATAATTAGTTCCTTTACTCTGCTGACTTCTTACTCTTTGAATAAATCACTTGAACTATTTTCATCCATTTTGCTGCTTCTAAATTGGAGATAATATTCCTGTCCCAGGGGTATTGTAATGATTAATTAATCACTTCAAGTCACTAGGGATTTGAAAAGGTGTGTGTGTGTGTGTATATGTAACTTCACATATGCAGAATATATATAAATATTTCCTTTACTTTGAGTGTTAAGTATAAAGGATGTCACTCTAGAATCAGCACTGAAATTTTTGAACAAGAATAATCAAAAAACCCTGTCTTGGGAATTCAGGCTGTCAAATTCAAATGGCAGTCATACTTCCCAGCTCCAAATTATCTCTAGATATAAAGTTCTCTCTCTTTTCTTGAAATCATTTCCCTCAGAAGACTCAAGAAGCTGAAGTTATTGATACTGAAGAAATTTCACATTACTTTCCTTTGCCAACATGAAATGGAGTTATTTGTACTCTACTTTGTGGGGCTTTGTCAGATGTTGTGTATGATAGTGCAGACTGGACCGCTGAGAGGTACCACACAGTTCCTGCCATTGCTACTCTGAGAGCAAGAAAAAAAGATAAATAAAGAAAAAGAGTTTCATTTTAAGTAACAATAAATATGAATGTATTCAGGCTTCTTAAACAGCAGCACCAACCTTCCGTACTCTGTAATACCACAGACAAAACTGGGCAAATGATCACTAAAAATCTGATCAGTTGTTTTCTGGACCTATACCTGCATTCATAAGACTAGCATACAAAAATGAGGTAGTTCTGTAAATTTATTCCAGATTTCTTCTTAGAATAAGAAAAAGAAACAAATAAAATGTGAATAAATTGTTGTAATGTCTTTTATTTTTTCCTAAACTAAGAGGTTTAGCATCTTAAAGGATGTAGAAAGCTTGCCTATTCTATGATCATCAGTGTGCTGAGTCAAAAAGTAGCAGTATTTTGTTTGCTACCCTTTGCTTTTAAACTGGAGTTGCAGATTTTGCCATTAGTGAAAGGGAAAAACTTACTAGATAGAGTCTTGGCATACATTTCCAGCTCAGCCTCAAATTCTTATGATCTTGGGTAAGTGTTTTAATTCCATTCCCTCTCCCCTGTCCTTTCACTGTTTCTTTTGTCTAGACTGGGTACAGTTAATAATTTTCAAGTAAAATAGTTTTCTGCCAGATTCACCATTACTGACAAATTTTGAAGAAACGTGTCAGTTCCACAGAAGTGCTTGGCACAGAGACCAGAAGGACAGGATTTGCACCCTGATGTCACAGAATCGTAGAATGGTTTGGGTTGGAAGGGACCTCAAAGATCACCTAGTTCCAATCCCCCTGCCATGGGCAGGGACACCCCCCACCAGCCCAGGCTGCCCAAAGCCCCATCCAGCCTGGCCTTGGACACTGCCAGGGATTCAGGGGCAGCCACAGCTTCTCGGGGCACCCTGTGCCAGGGCCTCACCACCCTCCCAGGGAAGAATTGCTTTCTAATATGTAATCTAAATCTCCCCTCTTTTATTTTAAACCCATTACCCCTTGTCCTATCCCTCCCTGTCCTTGTAACCAGCCCCTCTCCAGCTTTCCTGTAGCCCCTTTAGGGACTGGAAGGTTGCAATTAGGTCTCCCCAGAGCCTTCTCTTCTCCAGGCATAACAACCCCGACTCCTTCAGCCTGTCCTCATCAGAGTGGTCCTCCAGCACTTCTCAGGAGGTCATTTCCCACCATGACCTGGAGATCCTGGAAACATGTTTCTTTTGAGAAAAATTCAAGCCTAGTCAGCCTTGAAATCACAGCAGCATCCTTCCTTTTCAAAAACTTCTATTATTTTCATTATTTCTGTTTTTACATTCTGCTTAATAGTGCTACGTAATACTGAACAATGGTAATTCTTAGAAATATTTCCCATGTTAAAGCAGAGCAAGAAATCAGAATCTAGCAAATGTTTGGGAACTGGAAATTTGAATTATAAAATAGGTGCAATCAAAAAAAATCCAAATAGCTTAAATGATTTAACAGCCTTTCCAGTTGCAAAATACTTCTGCTTTCAGTGGGGTATTATTTAAAAGGAAAAAAGAAAGAGAAAAGTAAAAGGTATTTTGTCAAGAAAAGGTCCTCGCTCTTGACTAGACATTTTGATTCAGTTCTTCTGGCGGTTTTGAGAATGACATATATCATTTTTAGGTGAAGAATAAGATGTTAGAAGGCAGGAAAAGTTCTATGCTGTGAAGAGTAGTGAAAAACAGGTACAAACTTTGCTCTCTGGCGGCCTTTCTGTTAAAAGTAGACATTTAAAGAAGACGTGCAGAAGTTTTACAACAGAAGAGACTAAGAAGTCCTTCGCCTTCCTTCTGCTTTTTCATTTGATTTCCCTGTATCCCACTGTTTTAAAGGTGGCCCCAAGTTTGTGTATGTTTGTGTGTCTATATAATGACACATTTATAACATCTCAATTAGATATGTATTGTAATGGGCTTATTACTGTACATATGTGTGATTGGCCTCTGTTCTGCTACAGAACTGAAGTCAATCAGATAAACTTCAAAGGGCAAACTGGAGGGTTATACCTTACTTCATGGGGAAACAATCCTTTCTTTGAAGTACCTGTTGGCATCTAAGAAGTTCTATCAAGTCATCAATAAATTTTAACTACCTTGGGGTAGTTTCCTACCTTTTTCCTAAAGCCTTCCTTTTTCTCTCATGTAAATATCCTGTTTAGCCCAATGAGATGTGGAACCCCAGCTGATGCCCTGGGTACCACCAACACAGCCAGAATCAACTGTTCAGTAAACATTCTCATTTGGCAACCAAAAGATGTAATTTGGTTCTTCATCAGTTATACAAATACAGCTAGAAAATAACGAGATTAGGAAGGTTTCAACTTCCAGATTAAGAGGTGTCCATACAAGTGTTAACCAGGGTTATTCTTGTTAATTCAGAATCAATTTTTCTGCGTATATAAGCGTTTACTCAGTTCAATGATTAAATAGCATTTCAAAGCTAAATGATATGCCTGCACTTCACTGCTACCAGTAAGAGGAATCAGGCATTCTCTCCTCTGTTTATTTAACGGCAAACCACTGCTATTTGCAAAACAAAAAAAGCAACACAGTAAGAACATTGAAATCCTTTCTTTTTCTTCTTCTTTTTTTTTTTTTAAACTGCTCAGACTAAACTACACAAAACCAGCCAGTCATTTCTTCCCTGCCAACTGATTATGCAGCCATGTTGTTTGAAAGCTTGCATAATTTACATTAGCATGCCTAAGATCTCAGGTGACTATGCCTTTGAGGCCAGCATGATAGCCCCAGTGGACCAAGATTTGATATTCTTCCCAATATCTGACCCTTTTTTCCTTGTTAATTATAGGCAGACTTCCCTGGCCTGGGCCCGGATCTGCACCTGTTTCCCATCTCTGAGCAGCTGCTAATTAGGTTGCAAATGGTGAGGCTGGGCAGAGCCGGCCACACATGCTTCAGCAGTCTATTGATCAGATTGGCATGCCATGCGTATGACAATTATTACCTTCTGAACCCAATTCCCACAATAAAAGCTGCTCAGAGACACCACACTGTATTGAAATAAAAATTGTATCACTTCTTATACTGCTGAAATGTAACGATGCTGCTCCAATGGAATAATGGACAGCAGAGGATGGATTTTGGATTCAAAACTCCCTTGAGCAAGGAGAACTGATGAATTTCTTGAGTTAGGTATATTTAACATGGAGGTTTGACTCCAACAGAGCACCTAAAAATGTGGTAATGTTACAGTGACCTTTATGCAAAGTTTTTCTCAAAGTCGTGTATTTGTCTTTTTGGTGTCAGTGCAAAGTAACTTCTCAATATTACCTTGAAAATGGAGCTGTGGATGATCCTAAAAATCTCAGGCAGGAATAATCCGCCCCCCCCAAAAAAAAAAAAAAAAAAAAAAAGATTTTTTATTAGTACTTTTTGTCCTGAAAAGCAGAAGAAATTCACATATGTAAGAATAAGAATAGTGGACTCAGCATAGCATTATAGGAGTAACTGGTGATAAACCAGTGTATATCAGCTGAAGAAACAACTTTCTCATTTAAAATGAGGAAATGACGGTGAAAAGAGTTTCATCTAATGTTGAAAGTTAAAATGTAAGTTAGGTGCCTGTTTCTTTCCCTCAATTATAAACGGCGTTCAGACATTCATCTCAGATGTAGACTGCTGTGCTTCACATATCTCAGGTTGGATAAGATTAATCCCACACAAAGAATGGCACATAAACAAACGTCTCAAACTTCTCCAATCTTGTCCAAAGAGAGCAGGTTGATGATACCATCGTGCTAATCCTGGATCAATGCACTTTCCTCTAGGATAAAGCACATGGCATGGGTGCCCTTCCTGAGCCTTTCAGATTGACCTCTAGCTATATATTTCTCCGTGGAGCAGAATTCAGTTTGAGATTAAAGCAACTGAATTTAGATGTCTACGCAAGCATATATTTATGACAGCTATCTAAGCTCCTGTTATACTTAATGGAAACCTAGTCAATACAGTCCAGGGAGGACAGTTTAGCTGTCAGTTTGCTTAAATATAAGAATTTACTGTCATCTGAAATACATTAGAATATCTGAGACATTTACAACGATCTGGCAAATATGATGCCAATACTATGTGATTCTCATGTTATTCTGGAAGAAGAGATGGAAAACTAGCAAGTATGTAAAATGACATTAAATGTGTTTATGTACAGACCCCTGTTCACCATTTACTGACTATAACAGGAGCTCAGGTGCCTAGGGCACATCTAGATACCTGTATGAACACACCTAAACTTAGTTATCTTCATCTGGAGGTGAATACTAATGCATAAATGGAGTTATTGTTTAAATGTTGATGTTTAATTCCAAAGATACCCTAGCATATCCAAGAAGTCTGCAGCCTTCCAGTACCTAAAGGGAGCCTCCAGGAAAGCTGGAGAGGGGCTCTTTACAAGGGCAGGAAGGGACAGGACAAGGGGTAATGGGTTTAAACCAAAACAGGGGAGATTTAGATTAGATATTAGAAAGAAATTCTTCCCTGGGAGGGTGCTGAGGCCCTGGCACAGGGTGCCCAGAGAAGCTGTGGCTGCCCCTGGATCCCTGGCAGTGCCCA
Source organism: Psophia crepitans (assembly GCA_013399095.1). Lineage (NCBI taxonomy): Eukaryota > Metazoa > Chordata > Aves > Gruiformes > Psophiidae > Psophia > Psophia crepitans. The sequence goes on along the minus strand of VWZZ01001355.1, from coordinate 50,385 downwards.
AGGCCAGGTTGGATGGGGCTTTGGGCAGCCTGGGCTGGTGCGGGGTGTCCCTGCCCGTGGCAGGGGGGGTGGAACTAGATGAGATTTGAGGTCCCTTCCAACCCTAACCATTCTATGATTCTAAGACAAAGGATATGTAAGAGATCAATGCCTTTCTGGAATAGCAAGTAAAATGCTTCACAGAATCTGAAGTTGCATTAGACATCAAGAGGATTGAATACTGCTCTACAGCAGCTTGATTGATTTTCCTAATGACAGGTTTCTACTACAATTTAAGGCACCCTAAGATAGTATGCCTGACCTTCAACTACTGTTCAGTCTTCTGTGGATTCTCTGTAGTATCTGCCAGCCCCACGGCATTGTGCTAGATACTCTAGGGCACTTGAAATAGAACCAGAAACCTCATTTTAGTGAACTGAATCCAACCCTACATCTAGTGTTGCTTTGTGGAAAAGGTCTTGAGAGAACTGTTCACTGTTAAGTTGCTTCATCCCAACTAAACTGGGATGGATTGTCACTGGGACAGAACAACCAACATCTCAAAACTAATGGCTAACTCTGTAGCAATACCCAGAAATTTAAGCTAAAAAATGGTAATGTATTTGGTCCTCAGAAAAAAAAGGGAATTACATTAAAAGCACAAAAATGCTAATTTATTTGCACCCCTCATAATGAACAATTTTTATTTTTTTTTTAATTTCAGGGGAAAAAAAATAAAGACATATTGTACTGCCAGACCAAACAGCATAAGAGTATGAATGTTTCAGAGCAGCTGAAAGAGGAGGTAGTCACGGATAGAGATAGACAACTCCATCCCATCTCAAGGCATATATAAAGTGCGTGGGATAAATCATCCATGAAGGGTATAGAAATCCTCTTGGCTTTCTCACACTAAAAGCCCAGCTTTTGAAAACCTACAAATATGAGAATAACTCCAAACTTTTAGAGATATGTAAGGAAAATATGGTATTGAGAAGATAAATTGACTTGCTTGAGCTGGTATGAGCCATCTCTGCCAGTCTGGAACTGATTCTAAATGTATCTTATTCTCCTAGATGCTGCATCCAATCCACTGCACCATTCTTCCACCTAGCTGGGGACGTACATAATTCTATGTGGTCACAATCATAAATTTTAGTGGATTTTCCACCGTGGTCAAGAAATCATCATTACAGATGTATGACAGAACCTCCTCGATTGTTCTGAATCTTAAATTCAAGAAAGCAAAATGAAATACTAAATAACACTAAATTATTTTTTAGATAGTTGTATCAGCAAGAACAAGATGAAGTAGTCTGCAATAGTCTGAGAAACACATGCATCTGCCCAATCTTACATCAACTTACAATGAGCAATATACCCATCACCTGCAAACTCAGAATTCTTTGCCAAAGGAAATATTGTGAAGCAATTTTGCATAGAATGCAGAATAAACCAGAGATTTACATAAACAGAAAATCATGTGAAACTCACCCTATAAATAATTCACTGTGAATTATTTGCTTGTCTTAGGATCTGTGGGCTAGATTCCCAGTTGGTGTAAATCCACATCAGTCTGTTGGCTTCAGTGAAGCTATGCTGATTTACACCAGCTGTGCAACTGACCCAATGTGTTGATGAAGAAAATTTCATCAGCATAATAGGGTAGGATATGCTTTGAAAAAAATAGAGTGACATGCTCTGAAAACGGTAACAAAACAGTTCACCAGCTGTTCGCAATCTTAATACGCCTGTGGATGGTGCAAACTAGATAGAAACCCCTTTGTGCAGTGCTAGGAAGATGCAGCAGGTGAAAACACAATAATCATTTTCCCATTTTTCAGGAAATAATGATCTGAAACAATAGTTGGCAGCTTAACTCTTGTCAGACTGTTGTTTTACAAAATCCAGCATTTCCTCTACTTTGAATTTGTATTAGCAGAGGATGAATCATTGATGCTGCCGGATCTCCTCATTTTTCATATACAGCAGAATGAATTATTTTCATATATCATGTCATGAGCTTTCTCTATTTTTACATTTTCCCACTGCAGTTGAATCAAAGTGAATATTTCATAGGGATTCCTTTTCTGTAGGGTTTGACCATAAATCAGATTTGCTGCAATCTATCTGCAGAGGTGACCTGTTTTCTCGAAGCTAACATGGCAAAAAAAAAGCCAACAAAACAAAACAAAGCTCTAACTAAATAAATTGTATCCAAAATATTCTTTTAATCACAGATATACAGTAATGAATATTTTAGAAATTGGCATAGCTTACCTTTTATTAAATGTTTAAATACATAAAAATGTTGCATAGAGTCAGCTTTAATATTTTGGACAGGCTTGAGATATCGTCTGTCTCGAGCCAAGGAAAAAAGGAAGCAGAAAAGGTAGTGGATAAATTTACATCAACACATGACTGGATGCGAGTGGTTATGTTATAGTTAAGTGCATTATGAAAGATTTAGAAAACTGGTCTTGGCTTTAGGCTTAAAGTAATTAGCAATTTTTGCATATATGAATCAGTGGAGATTCTGAATCTAACTTTAGGGGCATTAAAGTTTTGAATACAATCTCTTAGCTTGTGTTCAGAGGCGATGTAGTAAGGAACATCAGGGAATCAGTAAGTACCTGATACAATAAAGCAGTACTTGTACCCTTGCACTTCAGTGAATTCATTCTTCTAGGACCGAATCAGATTTAAAACCCAAATGTGGAAGCTGACCAAGATCTGAACTTATTGGCAGATTCCAACCTGGCCAAGAAGATTCAGCAAAGCACTTGAAAACAGAGAAAAAAATGAGATTAAATGAGAACAAAATTACTGATCCTTTTTAGGTTTAAGCTTGTCTGAGTCTGAATGATATAATGGACTGTGACAGCAAGGAGCTGGACGTGAAGTCCAATGTCATGTTCTTGAGAGAGCTGATCCAATCAGTAGGAAAAACATCTATGATTTCCATTTGGTCAGATTTTTTCTTTCCTTTGTTCTCCACTGCCTCAAAGTGTGTCGCCATTATTTACTTTTTGTCTTTTAGGGGGAGTAATCTATGGTTAAGTAGCTCTAGTTATTCCTTCCTAAAATCACCTATGAAAAATGAACAAAGGAGTTCTTGACTTAAAAACACTTGCGTACATCTTGGTCTGGAAAACTTGGTCACAGTTATCCAAATCAATAAGATATTCAGAAACCTTCTGCATAGTCCATCAGAAGATGCAAATCCATCCTCTCAGATTATCCTCTGGGCCAAGAAAATGCTAAAATATTGGATTTGAACCTGGAAGTGTTTAGTCACGACACTAAAAAATAAAAATGCTTGGATGGAAACAGAAATATTCTACAAATATCAATTCATCTCAGTAAGGATCTCATGACAGCTAGATCCACTACACAGCACAAATAACAAAGCACAAAGGTTTGCTGAAAAATTAAGTGTGTTTGTGAACAACTCATGAGCAAGCACAGACACAGATTAATATACTGATTATATTTTTTTCCTCTGAATTGCTTATCCAGTCTTTTTTTTTCTCTGATTGTTTTATTATTCTACTTCATTTTCACAGTAGATAAGTGCAGTCAGTCTGTGCTTATGGTGGGATTCCAACAAAATTTGTGCACCTAATTCTAAATCAATCATTATCAGATCCTCTCTCCATTTATTAAAGTTTCTCAGGTGCTTAATACTTAGGATCTGGAACTCTGAAAGGATTCAGTCTCAATATACCAGATCTTCTTGGGCACCCAGCTCTTGTGCAGGTTCCTCCAGGATCACAAAGTCATGTTCATTCATTTCTATCAAGAAAGTTAAGTCAGTGAGGAAATCCAGCATGTTCACTGGATCAGGCTTTTGGTAAAACACAGCAGCAATTGTACTCTTAAAATCCAGCAGCCTTAAGTAGTTTCCCTTTATTTCCCAATTCAGCTGTGCAGTGTGTAATTTTACTGTCCCTAACAACTTGCAGGAGTTCAAACTTTTTATGGTATCATCTTAAAAGTCCCTGATGAACATCAGGCAAAATTAAAGGGGTTAATTTAAACACTTTTTCCTCTCCTCACCCTAGCCAAGTGCCTGAACAAATATAGCTAGCACCTTTCTTAAGCTTGCTCTACGTCTCAGTTACTGACAGCCAGAGGGTTAAAAGACTGTATTTATTCATTTGCTTCTTTAGCAGTCCGATTGGTTGTAACTATTTGGGCACCAATTCGCCAAGCATCATACATGTTTGAACCCATGCCAACATTTAAACTCAGTTATACATGAGCTGTACACCAAAGCAGGCAGAGAAGGGAAAGAAGACAAGAGCCTATGCAACCTCTTGGTGAAACTTCAGGTCTCGGTTGTAACACTCCTTCTCTGGGTCACTTTCTTTTGCCAGCTTTACCAGTGTGCAAAGATGTATGCAAACACACAAAACTGATACAGCTTAAAAGTAAAAAACAGTTATCCGTTGCTTAAATAAACACAGAAGATAGCTGAGATTAATGAGTTGCTACTCTAAACATTGGTATGTTCACCATCCTCAATAAGACACTCAAACTGATCAGTCAAAGGGTAAAATGATCAGGGTTCTTGATGTTCCTGGGTGGTCTTCTATTGTTTTTCTTTAACATTTTATGCTGTTCTATGCTGTCATTTTCCTTTCTGAATACTTGAGGTTCTTCCAAATCCCATTTCAACAAACTTACCTCTGTTTGCAATTTTACTTTTCCTTTCTTGTGTGATTCTACTCAACATACTTTCCTATAGATTTTTTCCTGAGATTTTTAGATTATATATGGGAGAAGTACCTGTGGTGGATGAGTTTACTGGTTATTAACAAGGAGTATTCATAAAAGTTATATCTTTATTAAATTAATCTCTTTAATTTTCAGATGTGGCTAAACAGATTCCCAAGTGTTGTTGTTTTTTCTCAAGAGCTGTGACATGGGAATGCTACTAAACGCCTTTTAAAACACGATCATTTATGACACACTCAGAGAAAGAAGAGCATGTGCTGTTGTCTGCAAACTGGTACATTTGGACTTCTCTGAAAATAAAGAAAAAAAATCAAGTTCACTCTTTTTAAATAACCCTGGTCATGGGCACTCAGCAAAACATAAACAGAGGCCAGGAAATCATCATGTATGATTATGATGTCCCGTAACCTTGTGTTACATCAAATGATCTAAGTCACATGAATTACTCCTTACATGTCTAAGCTTCCCTTTTAGTTGAGGGCTATCTCCATTTAACCAGCAGAAAAGCTCCCAAGAACCTCTTGAAGACTGCTTCACTTGCATAACCACATTAGAGTTGCCCAAGGGTATCTGAGACATCTGTGTGGTCTTGGTGGGTGTAGTACAGGACCCACAGGAGAGCCATGGTCTGGAAAAACAAGATTGTGGGGGATAACCTCAGTCATCTCAAATAGCACTAGATTAACATTTTTAGGCAACTGAACTAAATTGACTGAATTCCCGTTATGAACAGAGGGAGTTCAGACACGCAGTACCTATGGAAGCTCCTACATTGCAAACACTTTAATTTACCTGTGTTAATCTTGAACCGAATCACATCCTAGGTAATTAATATGAAGTAGACAGTGAGGAATCAGCTGCCTAAACATGAGCATTTAGTGCCATTTGGGATATCCTAAAGTATTCCACCTGGACTTCAACTCTGAAGTCTCAGGTGGCACTAGGAGCTACAGCATGTGTGGGCTATTAAACTGAGCCACTAAATTTTAGATGGCTAAAAATTAGGTTAGATGAATCCTGCTTTCAGGGCCTCAGGATGCTACTTTTAAATCTTCTACACCCTATTAATCTGACACCTAAAGGCTAAGACTGGGAATAAAAATTATGCCCTTCATAGGCTTCTAAATGCAAGGGATACATTATTACTCCTCAATAGGAACTAAGGCCTGAGGATATTTTACATCCTGAAGTCTTACAAAGGCATTCAGTGTATGAGTTTCTGTAAGCATGAAATGTTGCATCCAGACAAACATGATTTATAATAACTTTAGGTCTCTTAGAGAGGCATAAGCTTGGTCAATGGTGAGGCAGTCTATTTATTCATAGATGGTACTACTTAAAATCGACCATCATCATTTTTGCATGGTTTTAGTGGTGTACTTTCAAAGATTATTCCAACTCTCATCAAGGTCTGATGCTACTTTCTGAAGAATAATTTATTAGCTGAAGTCTTTCTAATATTTTCCACTACTTCAGATTTCTGCAAAACTTCCATTAAAATATACTGACTAAATTGCGCTTGGAGTTACTGTATTTTCCTCCCAATAGTCTATCTGGTTCCCATATTCTGTCGTATTTCCACTTCTGAATTTTGTGATAAAACCAAGCAAAGAAAAATTTGGAAAAATAAAGAGGGGATGAACGTGCAACACTTTGATCCAGTAGATTACTGAGCAGTTCGGTATGAGAAGAACTAATAATCCCTTCTACTTCTGCTGCCGCAGTACCATAACCAACATTCTAGCTATGTACGAAGTAATAATGACTGACATATTGCATATTGATGCCTAGCAAACACTTAAAATCAAAGGCAGGCCCCTTTTTTCAAAAGTTCTTGTTTGTATTAAAGTTCTGTGCATTAATATTTCGTCTATTTATTTTTCTTAATAACTATCTACAGTGATAGGTCCTTGACAGTGAAACAGATTATCTATTTCAAAGCAAGTTTTTTTTAAAACCTCGTTGTTTATTTAAATATCTGACTTCTTATTCTTAGACAGGAATACGATTTCTTGACATGACATCAAGCCTCCAACAGCCGCAATGATGCCGTGTTTAAGTGTGGTTCCTTAAAAGATGCTCTTGGTTTGATAATATTATTTTATTTTCTAACTTAAAGAGAATAGAATAGAATAGAATAGAATCATTAAGGTTGGAAGTGACCTCAAGGATCACAATAACTAGATGTCTTTGGCCTTAGCTGTACACATCTGGGACAGGGTTCAGGGTGAAATAAAGGACACAATTCAGTTCAACTGAATCATATGTCTAGGTCAGGTATCATCATCCAAAGGTCCTTTATGCTCAAAGGAAACAAATAGGTGTTTCCAACTGTGAATCATCTGATAGACCTTGGACGATTTTTTTGTTTCAGGATGAGATTAACCACTCTCTAGTGGCAAAAAAAAAAGAAAAAAAATTAGCAGTGACTTCTTAGCAACCTCTGCTGTTAAACTACAGGCTAAAAGAGAGTGCATTTCTGAAGTTACCTAAGAAAACCTTGTCTCCAAGAAATTAAAAATTTACCCAGCACCATGCTGAAGATCAAGAATAAAGTCTCTATGTCTTCTGATTATTATGTTTAGACACCAAATCCAGGGGTTCCAGCACTTTCCAAGGTGTATCACATACAAAATCCCTCCAGCTTTTCCTTTAAATCTCAATTTCTTTGCTATAACCAGAAATAATACTCTCTGCATTCCTGTCATTTACAGTTAAGGCACAGGTCTCTGCATTTTCTTCCCAATTACTCCACCTTCTATGTTCTCCCTTTGCTTATGTAATCCATTTTGTTTCCCCTACCTTTCTCTTCAGGGAATCTTGGTATTATTTTTATACAATGAATTCTTGTAATTTTGACTCTGCTATGGTATCACAGTAGTTGGAAACTAAATATATCTTCTAGGTAGTTTGGGTCTTTGGAAAAAACAAGATGTTCTAAGTCAGAATTCAGACTGAAGCTGTATCTGAGTCAAAAATCCAAGTCTTTAAAGTAAAAATCTTAGTACGGGGTATTAAACAGTTCATTGTTAAAGAATGAAAATGTTTTTATTGTTTTCATTTCCAATCATTTCATTTGGGCTACTGCATTATATTAAAATATTAAGTATTTATGATGTATTTTACATTGTGCTAAAATTATCTGCGTGACTAAAATGCAGTATTTGAGTACAGTGTAAATATTTTTTAAAATAGATAAGATCTGAAAGATAATGGAAAAGAAAATAGATATACTCCTTCCCTCTTCTTCTACATTCCTTTTTATTGGTATAAAAAATTACAGTATTAGCAAAATATGGGACTGGGAATGAAAAAATGATGTTCCATTTTTTTCTTTCTTTGCAGACCTATTCCTCCTGTCTACAAGACCTGATTACGACCCCCTAATCCATGAATCAAAAGGCACAGGAATAAAGCATTAAAAGACAACGTGTTCCTCAAGCACTTCACCGAGTAGCTGAGTTTGACTGGTTACAAATCTGTAAATACCATGGCTGTACTGGCACTTGATGGAAGCCACGGTGGTAAAAAACTCCTTACCGTTCTTTAAGAAAAGAAGAAAATGAGAAAAGATGATAGATAGAAAGAAAGAAGACAATAAATAAAGAAATCACAGCTTAGACGCAGTTAAAGTGTAAGTCACTCAGTTGTGTTACCTTGTGCATTAATGAGCGGAACTCTATACAAATTCTATCACCTTCTGATTAATTTTTCCCAATTCCCAGTCATCTGATCTTAATCTGGTACACCAGTGGATGTGGAACTCCTGTTTCACTCCGGAGCCCTCTACTCTTCCCGCATGTTAGGAAAACCACTGAGACAACTGCTACCTTTATTTTCCTTGAAGTATGACACTTACCAGGAGAGACAACTAAACATTTGCCCATGCACAGACACTTTCACAGACCAGAAATTCTTCTTTCAGTTGACTCCATGCAAGAACTCAAAATACAGCCATGCCTAATATGAACGGCAGTCAAAATGGGTTCTACCAACAAGCAGTAAACAAGGAACAGAAAATGTACCTTTCATAGTTAAGCAAACCTTGAGCCAACTTATCTAATTAATGGCAGTGCATTATTCTATGAAATATTTTATCTCCAATTCTAAACCTATTGGGACATTTCTAGATCCCCATTAGGGAAGGATCAGGTTATATAGTTTTGCTTTAGAATCTGTAAATCTAGATGCTACTACAACACCTGCCTGTGACAAGTAGAATCATTCTACAAGGGAACAGGAACCATCAGTATTGTGTGAACTACGTGAGCCGTCCATACTGATAACTTAAACTGGGAATTCTGGTAAACCTGGGAAAAGAGCAAATATATTGGCAATAATTTTAATGACTGCTTTGTACTGAAACAAAGCCTTGAAAGTACTGTTCTTGGATTATATATTTTAAAAAAAAAGGAAATAGTTTAAACTTTACACTGAAATCTCATCAACTTCATTGAGTCTTGTATGCCTGCAGTTTCGCCTGCGTGGAATGCCGCACACATATATGTAATCTTTAATTCAGTTCTCTGTGGCTTTCTCCACCTACCTCATCCCAAAATTGTCTCAGAGGCTTCCAAGGTGTGGCAATAACTGGTGAGTAGAACCTACTACACACAGGTTGCTCTCTCACTGTCTCTTGTAGAAGAGCAGAAGAGTGTTTCATTTCATCCAGAACTTAGCTTTGGACTCTTCTTTTTTTTTTTTTTCTTTTTTTTTTTTCAATCTACACACTATTTTGAAAGCAATATAGCTTCATATCAACAAAATGTTTTATGAGAGGTTGTCTGAGGTCATTCAACAGCATATGGACTTCATTTTTCATGGTCAGCAGTTACATGTGGCCAGAATTGCTCTAATTATAACTGTGAAGTGCTTTTTTCCTCAGCACTTGAAATCTTATGCTTCAAGTAATGTTGTCAGGCACGTATATGGCACAGGAAGAGGAGCCAACAAACTCAACAACATCTGTTAGGGCTGCCCTCTACTTTGTCCGTGCCATGAAGCAAACATTCTTCTGCAGGACAGCCCTGAAGGCTCCCTTCCAGCCAGCAACTCCACGCGATCATATCAAGCATGTGATGTCCAGAACTGTGTAAATGTTTCTGTGGTCCTAGGCTGTAAATGTGGGAGGCACAGATTTGGCTTCAGGGGAGTAGAAACAGTTGTCAATTATCTTAAACTTGAATGGTCCATATTGTTTACTTTAACATAGCTCTTAGAAACCAATTTGTGCTGAGTACTCTATTGTTATGGACAATAGGATTGTCTTTATGTGAAAGTTTCCTGGTTTTAGTCATGTAAAGGTCTACGTCGGTTATCGATATTTCTTCTACAGACAATGGAGAAAGAAAGAGCTTTTCAGAGTGTGATTCATCCTGTTCTTATAGGCATATCTAAAATGGATAGAACGAATTGGTCTCTGAAGATGCCTGATTCTTGACTGCAGAAAAAGTCATGACTGATTTAGAATACATGTCTAACTTTTAGACAATTTTATTTAAGCAAGATGACTACCACCTAAATTTAGCTGCCCTGACTCAAAGGCTTTTTAAACATGCAGAAAAGACCAGTAAAGAAAGTAGTATGCCTTCATTTCACAGGCAGGAAAGCACATGTTAAAGAGGGTTTCATTTCCATGTGCACTTCAGTGACATAGGCACACAAATTTCAGAATATTTAGATCCTTGCAAAAATGGGTCCAGTAAGATCAAATAACTTGCATAAAGTCACACACAAAGTCTGTATATAGACATGAGCTGAAGCTAGCTCTCCAGGGTCCCGAACCGCTGCTCAACCTCAAAACCATCCGTCCTTCCTTCATCAGCCCCATGACCTGAGTAAACATCACTGTGAGGGTCGTCTTCTTTTCTTTTCTAAGAAAAAGCTGTGCAGGTCTCTGAAGTTAAGCAAGTTTCTTCTGCTTTACACATTTAAATTAAAATCTATTTAAGAAAAAAACTACACGACATAGTGCAATTCTAAAGTCATTTGGCAAACTGATTCTGTCAAGAAAGCTTAGTTTCATTCTGTTTGCTTGCAACAGCTTTTTTTTTCCATAACTCTGCTGTTCTTGTTCTTTTAATACATTTGGGAGGCCTGTCAAGGCCTATCCACTCTCTAAATAGCTTTGCAGATTAAATTTTTAACTCTACTCTCTTCATGCAGATGTATATTTCTGACAAAGAATTGCACTGACATGTCATCTCCCATCTTTCTCACAAGAGAGGAAATAGCTACGTGCCAGTACTGTTCGAAACTCTGACTCTTCCTAGCAAACAATAAAATAAAATAATTATAATTATAAAACCCTGCATTGAGAAAACCTAATTCTTCTTTATGTGAACCTTCACTACATTAATTTCATTTGTCATAGCAGTTTTGGGCCTTTTTCTTCTTCACCTTCAGCAACACTTGTAACCAACTAATGAGAAACTGGGGAATATGGGGCAGAAGAAAAATGGGTTTTGTTGATTTTGTTGCTGCTACAGGCACACCTGAACTTCTAACCAAAGACAGTACAGTACACCCAGCCTAACCTTCAACTCTTGTTTTCACTTGGAAACATTTTTTCATATACTCTTTTTTTTTTTACACATAAATACCAATAAAATCCTACTCCACTGCAGATGCCCTGCCTAGGGAAAAGGTGAAGGATTCATAAGAATGAAGGTTTTTCTGATTCACTAGATCAGGAGTGCTCAGTTAAGGACTTTCCAATAACAGTTTTCCTACAGGAGGGCAATAGACAGTAAAGACAAACTGAATTTCAGTGTACAGAATCCATCCCCAGATTAGGTATGTAAATTAAATGGGTCTTCAATGTGTCGTGCAGTTTGTCATCTTAGGTTCAGTTTCCTTCTCCCCACAGAATCAATTGCATGTAAATAGGTCGTTGCTTATGCATAAGTCATTGCTTATGAATTCTTATTATCAAACACTTCTTTGGGACTCAAGATGCTTCTCTGAGATAAATATAGAGCAGAAATGGATGAACGTGGAAGAAAAAATACGGGTAAAGATAATGGGAGATCTCTGGGGTAACTCCACTGCATCTACTACAAATGCCCATTAAAGAGTTTGAGCATTTATGGTCATAAATACTTACTCAAGGTGTGGAGGAATGAACAGGAATACTTCATGAACCAAGATTATTAAAAAATAATGGAGGTTGCACTTTCTGGGAGCTGTTATATGACAGAATTGTTACTTTGACAACAATTGAGAAATGCCAGGTTTTGTCAGCTTAGGGTGTTTTCATATTTCTGTGCAGTGCTAGAGACAGGAATTAGGCAGGGTACCTCCTCTTCTCGTTTTATTGTCACGTACCTAGTATGTGCTTCACATTTTGAGGTTCAGGTTAAAATTTATCTTTATAATTGGAAAGACAATTTTTTCCATTGGTCACACTGGAAAATTTTTCTTTTAATTTTATTTTACATTATATTATTTGCAGGCAGGAGGGGAGTATCTTCTTTTAGCACAGGAAATGTCATGCTTCCTAGGATTATCACATAATTTTAATGAACAAATTTCCTGCTATTGTAGAGGTACTAGCTTTTGGTAACCTTACTCTACCTTGTTCATTTTCTCATATTATGGCTGAAAATTTTGGTCATGCACAGCAATCTGTATAACAAATACCTCTTCTTTGCTGTAAAGTGTGAGACAGTATTTACACCCAACAGTGTACGATAGGGTGCGTAGCTGACTGTGTGGTTTCTTCTGAATGAGACACCTATTATACGGTTGCTCATTTCTTCAGAAGAAACATCTGGTTCTTTGCAGTCCAATATTCTGATCTTGTCCTGGTTTTCCATAGTGTCACACATGGTTGTTCTGGACACGGTGGCATTTGTGTTTTAATTAAGAAAATGGTTACAGAGTTGGAGATTGTGGCATCAGGTATGTTGCAAAAGAGAGAAATGTCATCCAAACATATAAATTCAATTTATAAATATAAAAATGTATAGATACAAATGTAATTAGTCCTACTTCTTTGCTAGAAAGTATTATCATTAAAGTGCTTGTCAGAAAGAATAGAAATTTTTTTAAAATGAAGATAGATCCAAGTCAGATAAAAATATGCAAGAAATTCCCTTTGTTTTAATATTTTACATACTTTTATGCAGAGTCTTTACTAAGTGTCACCTCTACGTGATTAAAAGTAATCATAAAAGCACAGCACTAACTGCAAAGCTTTAATAGTTTGCCATTAATACTAAAGTATTTTCAATCTGAGTGCCTAAAGTGAAACACTCTGGAAATTATCTAGACGCTTAGCTGCTAGACCATCCACTCTGTGCTGAAAATGTTGGCTCTTATCCCGCTCTTTTATAGCATTTTTGGTGAATTGCTCCTCTCTTCTGAGGTTCTGGGTCTTTCCTATTTACCAGAATCAAGCAAACCTTCTACGGGATTTAGGGAGTGTTTGCTCTGAATTTAACAGGAGCAAGTTTTTGTCACAGAATTTGAATGACTTAAAAATAATGAAAATAATTCATTTTGAAGCAATTTCCTTTTTGCTTGTAGTATGCTGCCATGCTTGTCTGTTGCCTTTTAGAGGAGATCTTACTGAGAACTCTTATGCCAGCATGCTTTTATCACTCTGAATGGGCATGGGCAATATGCTACTGAATGGAAATGATGCTTTTTCAGGCTTCACCCAGAAAAAGAAAAGCTTCACATTCTTTAGGATCACAGCTGAGTTTCAAACAGCAGTCACAGAAAAGCTCCGTTACCCTTTCACATGTGGAAAAGGAGCTAAGGAAAGGAAAAAGCCAAAATCCTCAGGGTTATTGATTGTTAAATATCTAAAAATCTTTTGAAGCTCTGGCTTGCAATGGTTTAAATGACCCACTCAATAAGTCTGTGAGAAACTGAAGAACTGAGACAAAATACTTCACATTGGACCATCACCCACTCAACTGTTCAACTGAGTTTCTGGCAATATGATTTGAAGTGATTGAGTTCATTACTCCACTGATTACTGAATGTGACTATCAGCTAGAAGGAAGTAAAGGTTTTCACTGATCTCTCTGGAAACAGCAGTTGGGTATTTTTTTCAGACCCAAGTACAAGCATTTATTAACATTGTACCAGAATTTAGTCGGGAAGTACTTGCTGTCTGTGTATGCTTTTGAGCTCATCTCAGCTTATAAAAGAAGTTAATACTCTTCAAAAATAAAGTAGAACATTAAAGAAGGGGGTGAGGGGTGGGGGGAACTTTTTTTCATAGAATCGTTTAGGTTGGAAAAGACCTTTACAAGTCCACAACTAAACCATGTCCTTAAGCACAACATCTACACATTTTTTAAGTGCCTCCAGGGATAGTGACTCAACTACTTCCCTGGGCAGCCTGTTCCAGTGCCTGACAAACCTTTCGGTGAAGATTTTTTTTCTCAAACACCCAAAACTGTCCAGATTCTGAATTATAGACATTAGAAATTAAAAATATATATATATTTATTACTGGGCAGTAACTCTGCAATGTTCTACTGTAGTCCTCAGTCCTTTGTTTAACCTCTGAGAGGTGTTGAAATACATTGTGATTTGATGTGTGATTGGGGAGGAAGGCTGAAGTAAACAAGGCTTTCTGTAGTAAAGCTTCTGAGCCAGTTGTGATAGAAAAGAGAATTAAAGACCTGAGTTAAAAGGTGCTATTAGTAATTGAAATATTCCCCTCTTTTTTTTTTTTCTGATTCATCTGCTACCATGAAGCAGGTGAAGACTTTAAACCACAACTCAAGAGTGAACTTGACAATTTGTTGAAAAAGTGTTACATTTCAAAAAGCATCCAAATCTGTTTTGCTTTCGCTCACATCTTCCTTAAGGAATTTCAGTACAGACCATAAGGTCTGTCAGAACAATATTTTACAGAAATAAATCTATCAACAGCCAAATAGTTCCAATATGAGAAAAAAAAATTGCATTTGCAAAATACAATTTTATTTCTCATTTTCTGCATCCATTGCAGTTGAAGGGATTTCAATTCCACGTAAAAGCTGACAACATTAAAAGCACTAAAAGCAGGATATTTTCATTGTTTCCCTCATTTCTGGAAGTCCTGGAGGGCTCACTGTTCATGGAAGCCCAAGTGATCCTGTAGATCGGTTGTGGTCAGCACTGTACAGACACATACACACATAAATCCCTGACTGTAAATCCAGTGTCTTCAATAAAAAGGTCCTGCTAAACAGGAAAGAAAAGGAAGGGGTGAAATCATATCCCTCTGAAAACTGGTGGTCCTGCTGACTCACGACAGGACAGTTGAATGACATAGAAGGTTTATGAGTGGAAAGGTTTCCTCCTACCATGAGGATTTCAGGGTACAACCCACTAGTTTATCTACTAATGAGCTAATTTTAACTTTTCTGAGGGAAGCTACAATAACTACCAGAGAAGAACTGAGGGATCCAGGTAGCAATTTTGGCAGATGTAAAAAAGCTGAAGGTTTCTATCTTCACATCTATTTTCATTCTTGGTGTGTTATTTAAAAAGTTATTTTGCATTTCTTTTTCAGAGGGGCTGTCAGTTCACCTTTGAGAGAGATGCAATTGCTGTTGTGTCACCTCTTATGAAAGGTTTCAGCCTGATAAATGATAGCAAAGCAGATCTGCACAAACAGATGTACACTTTGCTTTGCCTGTGTTAGTTATACTCTTTATGGCACTTGTAAATTAAGGAACAGAACGATACAGAAGAATATTAAACAAAAATGCTGTAACATTTGATATGTTCCCCGCACCCATTTGGTTCTTCCTTGATCTGTTCGTCTTCAAACCTGTTCCATGTCAGACCACCTTGTTCCATATTATTTCCTTTTTTACAAATATTGATCTCCATTGATCTGGATCATAGTAATCAAATATTCTCTCGAAGACAGGAATATTTCTGTTTCCACCATGACCTTCCTCATCTGTGCAAGTGTTTTAGGCGAGAAATCTTCTGCTCCCTTTTTGGTGCAAACTTGACCTCTGTTGTCTTAGTTGGAAAATGCACTTGATTTCTAACAAGAGCTTTTCAAAATGTAACACTGCTGATTTGTTGGATAATGAAATCCAAATTGTTCCACAAAAAAAGGTGCAATTATACAGCGTGTAATACACAAATAAATTGACTTAATGTTACATTATAATGAAAACTGTGCAAAATCCTCTACACAAGCACAATAAAATAATAAAAAGTAATAGAACAGGTAATAGATGTAAAATAAATGCTAAAAAAGTAGTTCAAATCATTTTCATACCAGTCAAAAGATACTGAGAAGGGCGCATCCAATCACAATAAAACACCAGAATGAAACACTTCTAAATAGTAATATAAATTTTTGTGGACACTTCATGTCCCATGATGTGGAATTGACATATAGTTTGATTTTCTTTTTCCTAATGTAAGCCACAGTTTTACAGTCCTAGTGAAAACATTTTATTGCTGGGGATGTATTAGACATGGTTCATTTCCCTTCTCAGTATGGCTTTAATTTTCCACATCCATGGCTTGACACAGACCCAAACACCAGAAGATGGTTGTCTGCTATAAAGTGTTTGGTTTTCTTTGATTGCTTTACAATTTAATCTATAGTTCATTCCATTAACCCTTTCCATTTTAATGCCACAAAAGTCTTCCCCCTCTCCTTAATATAAAGATAAACTTCCCCTGAAACAGTTATGCGCTTGTGTCCAGAGGATTACAAAGAGAACGGGAAGAAGAGTGGTACTGGGGGGCCGAGCAGCCACTTTCTTAGTTAACTTCCCAATGGCCATATGTAATCGGCAAAATAATTGAATGCACCACAGCAACAGGGTTTTCCCTTCTGTTTTCATAATACATTCATAATTATTCATTCATTTGGTTTGGTCATATTCATACCAACGCACGGAGCCAAGAAAGTGCCACTGTCATTCTAACTTTCTCCTCAATCCCTGCTCTTCAGAGGGGGAAAGAAAAAACCCCACGTTCCCCGTCTGCAGTGTTGTCACATCCGATATCCCATTCCTTCCGGCAGAGAACGTGTATCTGGGAGGGTCACCAGATCAGCCTGTGCCTCGGGGCTCCTCGCCTCAAGTACAAAAGACTCGACTCAACTCACGTTAGTCATCTAGGTGGCCTATCGGTGGTGACGGACTGCCAGCTCGGTCTGTGGGCTAGCCGTGATAACTGCCTTGAAATGCTAAGTGCTTAATTAAGGACCTTTCATATCAGTTATTGAGGGCTCCATCTCCCATAGCCCAGGGCATTGTACTTTACAGAGGACTCCCCAGAGCCACAGCCAACTTTATTGCAGTGACAAGTTAAAAAAAAAAATAAAATAAAAAAAAGGGGAAAAAAAAAAAGAAAGAAAGAAAAGAAACAAGTGGTTTTAATCCTCTCGCAAGCTCCCAAAATCTAAATACAAGCAGACAGCTGAGCCAACATCATGATCCCCTACTAAAAATACATATTTTTTACTGTTTATGAGAATATTGTTTGCTTGTGTTTTGGGTAAGGTACGGAGTCATCCCTGACAAGACGATCAGACCACTTGTGTTAATCCACAGCGATATTTTGCGGTATATTTTCCCTTCCCCGAGAACGCTCCGCACCAGCTGAAGGGATATGTTTATTTAAAAGCAGAAAAAACAGATGTTTGTGGCTAAACCTTGTATAATTAATATTTGCTTTTCATAAACAGCAGATCCACTTCTACCAAGGAAGGCGAGAAATACATCACAACTGACTAAGTAGCTGAGGTTTGGAAAGAAATACCTTTTGTTTCTGTCTGCGGTAAGAGCCCTGCATAAGAGCCATCAGTTCTGCTTTTGATGACTCGTGAGAGTATCTATCAGCAGTAACTCTGCAGAAGTCATTAAAGTTACATCGCTGTGAAACCACCAGCAGAGTCAGACCCACAGCTTTCATTCAGGAGGTGTACAGATCGGATAAACGCAATGTATAAATTTCTTACTGTACAACAATTTCATTCCAGAATTATTCTTAATTTGCAGCCGTGTAAGAGAAGTTCAGAATCGGGAAAAAGGACAAGATACTGCTCCCAGTTCCTTTAGCACCAAATCAAAGGAGCACACATAGTGTAATCCGAGGTGGAAACTAGAGTCAGCATGATTAATCATTATAATAACAGGCCTAATTGCCGTCTATCTTACCCCCACCATAATGCAGATGGGGAGATGGTCTGAGTGCAAAACCAAAGTAATCAAAACCTGAACAAGGACTGAAAAGCTCTGCAGGAAAAACTTTCTCTGCAAGTTAAACTTTAATTTGTAGAGTCTTTTTGGACCTCCTGACCCTGCAGTCGGGCTGGTCCAGGTGCTACAGACTGGACAGAACCTCATGAAGACATCCAAAGGGATGCACTGCCCCTGTGGGCCAGCGAGGAACACGTGTGCAACGTTGCAATGCAGATGTAGCCAAACCCCTTGCCATCATCCCCAGCAAGCTCATCTCCTAGGAAGCCAAGCAGGTACAAGCAGCAAAGCAACCAAATCAAAACATCCAGCAGACATAGGCTGACAATTCTTCTTTTCATATCTTTTCTACATTATCTCTTCTTCTACTTCTTTTTTTTTTTTTTTAATCAACTCACTTTGAGTTCTTTGATGTACCTGAAGCTCTGTACCTCCTTAGTTGCCAACTGATGTGGAAGCACTGGGTGTCTGAAAACTAGAGACACCAATATGGTTTATTTTTAAAATGCAAATGACTAGTATTAAAAGTAAAATGATGCTTCTCAAACTTAACTAGAGTAATATATTATCAGTACGACTGTATAATAATTTGGGAGCTACAGCACCTTCCTCAGTCTCTATGTATTCTAATACAGACCAAGGTTTGTATTTTATGTTTAAATTTAAGTATGGTATCCTAAATATACTAAATATATATTTGGCATATGGTACTGTATATACTACACTTAGTATACTAAATCAAAATATAGTATACGCAGTTTCTAATGTGTTATAGATCACTTATGAATACTAGGAATCAAAAAAACAGACCAAGTTTATCCTGGGACTTGCATAGGTTTCCTCTAAGTGTTTAGACAGGATTTAGGTAGCAAAGATCAGTGTGATCTGAGCTGTACAGTACTCACTGCATCTAGGAGAGAGATCCTGCAGTCTTGTTCATATGAAATATTCCCACGCGCTTTCTACACTTCACAATCTCCAAATCAAGGAGAAAAGATTAAACCTATTGCCTGCTCGTTGTGGTGAGATCCTTCGAAATGAAAAAAAAAAAGCTGTATAAATGGAAGATGTGATTGCTTCTTTATCTGAATTTGTAATTAAAGTCACTTCTTTTTCAAGGCAGAAATCAGGGAGCCTTCTCCTTGCGTACAGTTTTTCATGCCTAATTTAGCAGATTATATTTCTCCCACATCCTGTGACAGTTAAATAAAGAGGCGTAGGAAATATCTCTAAAATCATTTAAGGTTCTCCATAAAATAAAGAAAAAAAAAAAAAAGAGGACGACATGCCGAAACACACAATACACACCCAGAAAACGGGAATATTAGGGCCATTGTTTAATTTCCGAGACCAGGTTACCGGGAAAATTATTGATGATTCAGAGCTTGAGCATCTGTGCTCACTCAACAGTGTGATACTGGCAATTATTAACTACAAAACCGTCGCAGCGGCGTAAGAGTAAATAAGCTATCACCACCACGGAGCTGCATGCGAGAGCCGCCTGCCTTCGGCCCGTGTTTTACTGCGGCAGGCTCCACCTGATGACAGCTACAATCAACAGTGGCTCCAGGCAGCTGCTTTGCTGCAGGCCACATTCAATTATGTCGGCCTGCATTAGTCCCTGGCGAAGCTGTCACCTTCCAGCCTGTGAAGTGATAGCATGAAGAGTCTCCTGAAGTCTCCGCAGCTCTGCCTTCAGTTCGGGGAGCGAGGGGAAGCGACGTGAAAAAAAAAAAGACCATTAGCACTGTGGCTGCTTGGAGCCATTCGTTTTGCTCGTGGAGGGGGAGTTAAAAAAAAATTAAAAAAAAAAAAAAAAAGAGCTGAGGTGAGCTGGATTCGGAAAGTTGTCTGGTGTTGGATAATTGCAGGGTTTTATTTTTTTTTCATAAAAACTTTTTTTTTTCTACAGGGTTGGGGGTAGAAGCCGAATCTGTTGCCTTTCCTGGACTGTCAGTTACTCAGCCTTCTCTAGACTGGCTCAGACCGTGCTCACAGCAGCAGGGAAATGTGCTTTATATTCCCTTTTTACAATATTATCCCAAGCAGTCCCGTGGCATTTCAGGAGGTAGGAAGTCCTGAAGGAGCTTTAGGTTTTAGCTGTTCAGCATCTTCCCCCCCACCCCAGAACAGCTTCACAAAGCCTCCTGTGGGCAGGTGGGGAAGCGCATGGACCGTGGGGGGCTTTATGAGGCAGAGGAGTGGAGTTTTGACACACGGGGACCAGGGCACCCTGATGGGGAAATGGGTGACTTCTCCATGCCACCAGCTCTAAACCTCTACATCTCCAGCACTGAGACTGCAGGTTGGATGTGTCAGACCCAAGTCTGTATAGCACTCAGCACCATACGAACCCAAAGGTGGAGATTACACGGGGCGCCAATGGATTTCTGTCTTCTTCTCCCACTGCTGCTGCTTTGATGTGGGCTGTGCAGTTTTCCAAGCCAATGGGTAGCTGTGCTCATGTGCAGGACCTTCCAGAAAAATCCAAGCTCCCTCTGCCCAGAAATTTCACATCTCAGCTTTCAGAGGTACAATAGCACTAATATCGATAATAGACTATAGTTGTAGTTTTGCAATAGAGATATCTAGTGTGGATGCACTTGTGATAATAACCTACTAACATCATTTAGCAATAATACTGAAGACAAATAATCAAGTGACAATCCATGAGGATGGAAAAAAATTTTCCTTAGATAAAATGAAAGTATATCAGTTGATTTTTTTCCGCTTGAAGAAAAACAATATAAGCCATAAACCAGGTGGGTTTTTTTTTCCCCACAGTCATCTTCAACTTATAATATTCCGTCAGCCTGATATATTTGATTAAGATTCTCTATATTTCCTTTCAAAACATTGTTCTGCCTCTCTGCATATTTTCCTTCATCAAAGAAGACAAATCCACTGCATTATAATTCCGATTTTAAGGAGTGGTTTTCAAAACTCCTTAATTCCTTCATACGGATTACCGAATAGTACAATGGGGTAAACTCCTGACACACAACCTCCTACCTAAAAGATCTCCTGGAGCTTTTACTGCCCTCTTTGAGAAATGTTACTTGGGACTGTAACATGCTTATAATATTTATTAATGATGTATTAGCCCTTTTTCAATTATTAATACAGGTAAACCTTAATAGGAAACATGCTTGGAAATGACTTGCGCTTGAGCTGTAAAAGAAGACACGTTTCCTGCAGTGCTGTTCTCCTTGCAGCAGAGGGGTGGTGCAGGAAAGACACTGGATTTTAGCATCCTGCCTCTGCCTATGAAGGTTTGCTGCTGTGCGCCTCAGTTTCCCTGTCTTAAAAACGAAATGGTAGCACAACTCTGCTTTGCACTGCTGTTGAAAAAATCTCAATCCTTTCCTCTCTGAGAAATCCCACGGCGAAGAAGTCCAATCTCCTTCCACGCAATCTCCCAGGCACGGAAACCTTCCCCTTCGCAGATTTTTAGAAGGGAATCATAACCATTTGCCTCAGCGCAGCAAAATAAAACTCTTAAAAGTCCTACTAAGCCCCCAAAAAAAAGCTGCACAAGGAACAGATTGAGCAAGTGCACCTGGGGATAAATGCATTATGGACTTAGATCCATTATCACACCTCTTCTCGTCACAGCCACTATCCGAACCCCACAGGAAATCATTCATTGAGACGCGGAATGTCATTTTAGTTGTAGCATTAATTTCCCAGCTGCTGGTAAAGATATATTGTGCCCCTTCATTGCGTATAAAAGAAAATGAGCACAACTCCATTTGATAACTTCGCTACTGGATGTAGGTTTTATTAAGGGCCAAGATCTCTGTAGTGTAAATGTTGGTAACATGCGTGTTTCTTTCTAAAGATGGGCCTTTTGATTTTATTGCCTCTCCAAGCAGTGAGTAACATGCATTGACATGCTGATGAGGAGGTTCCAAATGAAGAATATGGCCATAACTAAAATGATATTATTCTGTCCCCTCGAGGGAAGGTTTTGCTCTCAAATCCCAGCAGGAGGCACTTGTGATAAAACTCAATTTGGGACATTATCCTCCTCATGTTTATTTACTTTTCCCCTTTTTTATATATACAATCAATATGAAAATGGAGCCAAATGTATGTAATACCACATAAAACCAACTGTTTTCTCCCTCTCTCTTTTTCTTTATGCAGCAGATTGAATCCTAAAAGCTTTTACCAATCTGAGCACCGTGGAGACAGGTTTTTTTTCTCCCGCAGTAGTGCAGATAAAACACGGAAAATATACTCGGTGGCAGTGACTGTTCTTTAGTTTGATTTGCTTGGCCTATTTTAGACACCTGAGTTAAGATGAAACCTGTAACAACCAAGAGAGTTTATTTATTTCCACTGATTACTCAGAGGCACTATAATGAGTACCACAGATTTATATTTCCATGCTGTAAATGTTTGAATTTCATGAGAGGAATTCTCATCCTATTGTCCAAAGGACTTGTGTTCTTGGAGGACAAGACCTAGAGCTGCATTCCATAGAAACTAGAAGCACCTGTAACTGGTAGATATTCCTAGTATCTACTGTTACGGTTTTGTCTGGATGAAAGAAACAACATCTCTCCGACTGGTTGGGGTTCATTCAGTTAGCGTAGACAGAATTGGCCTCAGCCCTGTAGTACTCTGCCAGTCTGGTTCTCTTTACTACCATTTTAAGCGGATATTTAACAGGAAAAATTAGTTCACACCCAAATATAAGTATTACCTTAAAGAAACATGCTCTCTGAAGAGTAAAGTTTACTTTTTTCAAGGAAAATATCTGGATGTTTTACAAAGTTCCTTGCAAATGTGGGTCTAAGTTTTTGCATTTGTCTTTGCCTGATCAGTCTTCGTTGTTTAATCTTGACCATAGACCTGCATAACTAAGTCCCAATGAAGTTTCTGTGTTCAGATGCATGCAGAGCTAGAACAAGTTTCACTGTTCTAAACAAAGGGTTTATTTTCACAGTGAATTTATGGCAGTCTAAGGCTGTTTTGAAAGGGGAGATCCCATGCTGACCACCAGCTCTCAACAGTCTCCATTGTGGCATCACAGAGCTTCTGAAATATCAGAATCCGGATGTCAGGAAAATAGTTCTGAGTGCAGAGGAGATGAGTCTTTCTGATCTGCTTAATCATTCAGCCACACAATTGCCAAATTCAGGGTAAGGAAAAGGAACAGGAGAATTGCTCCAGCATTGCTTCTGAAGGAATTGCTCTCTTTATTAGTTGCTCCCTTTATTAGTTGCATAGGCTTATACTGAACTGATTTGTACTCGTCATTAAACCATAGTCTTAAAACCAATTCGGAGTGGATGTCTTTTCCAATACTCAGTCTTTCCATATTAAAAAAAAAAAACACTTTCAGAAAAATCAGAGTCAAATCAATGCGAATAATTTAAGCCAGTATTGTAAGAATGTTGTGAGCTTTCCTCTTTCCAGAGGAGGAAATTCTATCGCAGATGAGTGAGTCAAAAACATTTATCACTACCTGGCTGGAAATTGCGATAATGTGATGTGCCATCATAAACTGCCTTCCTTTCAAAAGCCTGAACAATATCCGTTTTTAATCTTCTACCTTTACAACTTTTTACACAGAAGTAGAAAAGTAGCCTAGCAAGAGGAAGAAGTGACAGATACTCTGGGCAGTACATAGATGACCAAACTGAAATAATACAACTGGAACTGTAGCTAATGAAGACCCTTTCACTTAGCCAAGCTCTATATTTACTAATAAATAAGTATTTAACCATCCAGCTGGCCCAGAAACTACATGGTCGTTAGGACTTTCATGGTGCATTATGTAAAAAACAGATATATTAACATAACTTCATGCACCAAAATGCCTATGCAGATGTATGGCTATGGTTAGAAGCCCAGCTACCCTGCACCTAAGTTAGAATAAATGCCTAACAAAGTAAGGATCATTCCCTCTAAATGTATATATATAGTGATAACAACAGTTATACTCTTCAGAACAATTATCCTATATTTAAGGAAAGGTTAGACGCAGTACTGAAGGACATGGTTTAGTGGTTAATAGGTGGGGGGAGGTCGGTTAGACTGGATGATCCTTGAGGTCTCTTCCAACCTTAATGATTCTATTCTATTCTATTCTATTCTATTCTATTCTATTCTATTCTATTCTAACTTATGGTTTGCTCACAGTTAAGGGACACACCCCTGGGAGATGGGTCCATCACCTAATTTCTGTCCCCTTTCCAGGACTGAGGCTCCTGTACTCCTTACGGATTCAAGACATCTTCATTCTAGAGTGTTCAGTAATAACCTTCAGAAACGGCGATGGTTTCTCTTTGAAAATCTCTGCTCATTAGGGCGCTTCTGTGAAATGGAGTTAAGGTGGTTTAGGATCCTCTCCTGCCAGAGAGGGTGTAGAACCCTGTCTGTTTGCTTTCTGGAAAGGTGAAATAATCATTTGATTACTTATTACAAGAGAAAAAGAGAGACATCACAGTAGGCAAATTACATTTTTCAAACTGCTCCAAGAAATCAGAATTTAAGTAGTTCTTTGTCTAAAACTGAAAAAGCACAAAGGAGAAGTCAGACAGCAATGTCTCAGAAGACCAGACATGTTGGTTATTGCTGGGGTTAGGTTCCTACATGAAGAGAGAGAGCAGAAAAGTGGATAGCAGGAGGGAGTTTCTGCTGGTGATATACATGAAATTCAGATGTTTAAATCCCAAAATGAGGAAAATTTAGATTAACTGAATCAACTTCTCAATATTCTACAGTAAATTTTCCTCAGTTCCAAATTGTGATTGTGTCCCCAAAGTGCCTCAGTGCCGACAGAATTCAGTGAGTCAATATACCTATACGACTTTTCGGGTTCACAAATTAAGCCTTCTTCCACTTGTCCCCCTTGAGGTTCTTGCTTTAGTACCTGTTTTCAGAGCACATCTATGAGGCTGGATTATGTTCAAAATACAGTCACATCATCTTCTCCCTGTCCAGGGATCCTCTGCTTTTGAGGAGTCAAATTCCCTCCAGAAGAAGCAGCAACTAAACCCATTTTCCAGGTATGAAGTAAGGTGTAATTCCTTTGATCCATCCTGGAAGAGCATTTTTATTTCTCTGGGCTATAAAAGGACTCTCAGGTGACTCATTCTCACATAGAAACTTGCACAACAGATGTCCAGAGGAGCTTGGACTGATCCCAGACATACTGATTTATGACTAACATAGAAATGCTCCAGTGACCATCTTAAACACCATCTCTTTCCTTTCCCTCATATTTCCTACCCTAAAGCATTTTCTTGTCCCCATTTCAGGAAGTGAGAATGATCCCTTTCGCTGCAGGTTTGCTTTTCCTCCCCCATTTCCAAACTTGTCAGTTTTCCCTAATATTGAAGTGTGATATTCCGCAGATCAATTCACTTAAAGCTAACTGAGAATGTTGTATATTAAGGCAACATGATAGAGGAAGGGCTGTAACAGTGAGCTGCCTTCTAGGGTATGCGTCCTCTGTCAGGAACCATTTGATGATACAGTTCTGGTAGGAGTCAACACCTTATCCACAACACCAGGAAATCTTTCTTGGTGGCCTCATGCATAAAGCCTTAACTGCCTTGGAAAAAAAAATCCTCACACTGTCCCACACACACCTGAGATGGTGGCACCAGGAGGAGGATGCAGGACAAGGGAACGATAAAATGGGCCTAATATGTGGAGTGTACACATCTCATCCTGAAGTGACAGTGCTCTTTGGGATTATGGCAATGCCAGTAAATGAAACACTACTGGGCATGGCCACTCGGTGATTCTATTAATTACATTTTCCATTCACAGTTACATTGTGGAAATCCTCATCACAGGGTGCTCTGGAGACCAAATGATGAGTGGATTTAAAAGATGATGAGACAAATTCATGAAGGAAAAGCCTGTCAGAGGTATCTTTATAACCTGTATCTCAACATCCCCAGAAAAGAAAAGTCCCAGAATCCTGGAAAACGTGACAGGGAATATGGTCCATTTCCATTCGCACATCTATGAAGAACGATCCAAGGCAAGACACCGAGCTAAGTGGACTTTTGATCTGATGCAGATTGTGGATTCCTGTGCTTTTATACTCTGGGGAAAAATCTGGCATATCACCCAAACAACAAACAGTGTACTAAGCCTCTAGACTGCATTTTTAGGCCATTAATCTCTTTACTCGAATTTCCTATAGTAACATACTTTTTTTCTAACTCATGCCAAAGTTTTCTTTGCATGTCCATATCTATTCCTGGTCAAAAGGATTGTGTTCACACTGAGCCTGAAGCATGTACAACTCTTCCAAAGGTCTCCTTATGAATCGTCCATAGGCCAAGAATCTGATAGCATGTCAAATGTAGTGTTCCCTGGTTTGTTCAGCTGCTGGCACTATTAAAAAATGTCTTCCACTGGACAATGTAGCCTGTCCTGATACAGAATCAACCCCTTTTAGAAATTTCAGCTGACAGCACCTTGACAACTGATTCATCAAACTGCTTCATTGTGGAAATGCCAATATGCCCTGGTGCTTAGGGGATTGATTGGAAAGGTAGGAGTGGTTGCTACCCTGTGCCCTCATGGAGACAATAACTGTACCCTATAGTTTAAGTGAATACCTGCAGACCAGGGCTTCTAGGTAGAAGCAGCATCTCCTTTTCCAATGAATCATAGAATCATAGAATCACTAAGGTTGAAAATGACCTCTGAGATCATCAAGTCCAACCATCAACCTAACACCACCATGCCTGGAGTGCGATGTCTATGAGTTTTTTGAAGGTCTCCAGGGACAGTGATTCAACCGCCTCTCTGGGCAGTCTGTTCCAATACCTCACTACTCTTTCCGTGAAGAACTTTTTCCTAACATCCAACCTAAACCTGCCCTGACACAGCTTGAGGCTCTCGTCCTGTCGCTTGTTACTTGGGAGAAGAGACCAACATCCTCCTCACTACAACCTCCTTTCAGGTAGCTGTAGAGAGAGATCAGGTCTCCCCTCAGCCTCCTCTTCTCCAGACTAAACAACCCCAGTTCCCTCAGTCACTCCTCATAAGACTTGTTTTCCAGTCCCTTCACCAGTTTTGTTGCCCTTCTCTGGACACATTCCAGCAGCTCAATGTCCTTCTTATATTGAGGGGCCCAAAACTGGACACAGTACTTGAGGTGAGGCCTCACCAGAGCCGAGTACAGGGGGACAAGAAGACTTGAGAGAGAGTGTCCCTCACTCCAGAAGGGTTATGGACTGCTGATTCTGATTAGACAGAGCATCCAGTCCATGAACCTTCCAAAGCACAATGAGGATGAAAGATAATCTCCTCTTCACATTCCCATCTGGCTGCTGCTGACAGTCCTTGGTCAGAAGGTTAGTTCCCATCCTCAGGGTCCATCCCATTCTCCATCCATTATATGCCCCAGTTGCCTAACACAGGTGTGGTTCACAGGCAGCCAAGACAAGCTCGTGGCTTGTTGCTGTCAGAGATGCATGGCCACCTTCCTGCTTCAGCTTCCCTTGTTTTTCTCTGTGCTCCTCCTCAATCCCACCGCTGTGAACCTTCTCTCCCATCAGTTTTCAGTGCCACTTGCCCAGTTGCAGAGTGAGACAATTCACCTCACTAAACTAATGAGAATTGGCTTCTTTTTGGATGGGTTAGTTTTCAACCTCTTAAGAGGCTTGAGTTGGTATTATTATGTCATGAGATGTATGTGAAGCCCAGCTCAAGGTGAGTGAGAGAGGGAACAGCTCCTAATCCTTTCAGTTGCAGTCAACAGTTAATCCAATTCAAACTGCCTGTGAAATGATCCCTTAAACTATTCTGGAGATGTGTATCTGAGATCACAAGGATGGTGATAGACCAGGGAGCTGACTCCTTGCTGTTCAAGCTCTAAACTAGAAATTAAACCACTGGTCTTCCTTTCTTTTTCATCAGCTTAGTGCCTCTTCATGAGAGATATTTGCCATTTTTGCAACTTTGCCCATGCTGGACAATCTGTGCTGAGTTAAGCAAACCTAGACCGGACGAGGCCACAAAGTTGATCAGACAGATGGAGCACCTCTCCTATGAGGACAGATTGAGGGAGTTGGGTTTGTTCAGCCTGGAGAAGAGAAGGCTCGGGGGAGACCTATTTGCCACCTACCAATACCTAAAGGGGCCTACAGGAAAGCTGGAGAGGGGTTGGTTACAAGGGCAGGGAATGACAGGACAAGGAGGAATAGGTTTAAACTAAAAGAGAGGAGATTGAGGTGAGATATTAGAAAGAAACTCTCTTGTGAGGGAGGTGAGGCCCTGGCACAGGTTGCCCAGAGAAGCTGTGGCTGCCCCTGTGTAGTGGTTTCACCTTGGCTAAACACCAGGTGTCCACCAAGCCGCTCTATCACTCCCCTCCTCAGCAGGGCAGAGAGGGGAGAGGGAAAAAATAAGATGGAAAAGAAAACTCCAGAATCGTGGGTTTAGATAAAGGCAGTTTTAATATAGCGAAAAGCAAGGAAAAACAAAAGATTATTCTCTACTTCCCATTAGCATTCCCGTCATCTGGTATGGAATATCTGTTTGGCCAGTCTGGGTCAGCTGCCCTGGCTGTGTCCCCTCCCAGGATCTTGCCCACCCCCCAGCCTACTGCTGAGGGGGTGGAAGAAGGGTTGGAGACACAGCCTTGATGTGTGCCGGCACTGCTCGGCAGTAGCCAAAACCCTGGTGTGTTATCAGCACCTTGCTGCTACCAATGCACAGCACTGTGAGGGCTGCTACGGGGAAATTAACTCCAGCTCAGCCTGACCTAGTACACCCTGGATCCCTGGCAGTGTCCAAGGCCAGGTTGGATGAGTCTTTGGGCAAACTGGTCTGGTGGAGAGTGTCCCTGCCCGTGACAGGGGATTGGAACTAGGTGATCTTTGAGGTCCTTTCCAACCCAAACCATTCTATGATTCTATTCTATTTTAATCCGACCATTAGAAATGTATGTGCCCCTGTACAAGCAATGAAATGGGTTCATCCATGTTGTTCAACATGACTGGATATTGGATGCACCATGAGGAACGGTTTCCCATTCAATACCCGTAGTAGTTCTTTCTCCCTTTCATCATTCCCATCCTTTGCACAGAGATTTCTGCCGTCACTACGTGGCGGACTGATGTGTTTGTAAAGCAGTTTGCAGTCCAGAATGTTAAAATTAACTTGCTTTGGTGTTCGTCTTCCACAGTAAACCATGCTAGAAATTGGTTAGTGATGCATAATCATTCACAGACTGGAGCAAGTTGTGGACAAAGCCTACCACAATACCTGAAAACAGAACGCTCTTTTCCTGAGTCGTTGTCCTCACTTTACCCAAATATTTAACATGGGTGAACTGGAGGGAACCTGCACCAGGGAGTTTTCAGTAACCTAATTAAGTCTGAAGTGCTTATTTAGCCAGATTCAGAAAAAGCCATAAAATCTTGGAAGAGCTGGAGTTCTGAGTCTCCTCATATTGCGCATTAAACGCACATCAGTTATTCGGGAATGTGAGAGCCCTGTAGCTCAGCCTGAACCTGGAGAGCTGCACTTTGATAAAGCTCATGCAAACGAGAATAGAGGCAATTTCAGGCCAGGTATTTTGCTTACAGGGAACTAATTAGATCTTCCAGTTTAGGACGGGGGATCTCTTATTCCAGATTCTTGACTTCTCCAGTGGTTTGAGGCAAAATATCTAGGCTCAGCTACTCACACATATAGGATTGCTCGGACTCCAGTTATTTCATTGGGAGTTGAAGGCCTTTGTGTTTCCAGACCTTGGTTGCCTTAGCTCCCCAACTACAAAACTAGACATAACAATAGTACCTACCTCCTTGGGCTGCTTGGAGAAAAATCCTGAACAGACTGAGGTGCCTATGTTGTTAGTACAGACATACAAGCCCCTATGATAGGCAGCTCGTATAAAGCGTCAAAGTACATATGCTTGATTTCTACAGTCTTGCAGGCATTTTCACCTGCACAAAATGAGTGCCAGATAAAAATAAAACTCAGAGTGATATAATTTGTGTGCACTTTTTACAAAGACGAATGACTACACAAGCTGCAAAGCACTGGCGGTTGAAAACAGAGACACAACTCCATATCCAGGAGCCTCATGTTTTCAAACATTGGTTACAAATATATCTGGAGACTCAGTTGGAAATAAAGAAGATTTTCTTTTCCTTTTAGGTGATTTTTTTTCTTAAGGGGGATGTGAACAAAAACTTAATTTTATTTTGCTAATTACTTTTGAGGACACTCAGGCTTCCATGTCCCTTTTTACGATATATCTTCATGGTAGCTACTCTTCCATTAATTATCCCAGTAGGAATAAATATTCTCAACGTAATAGGATCATATTCTATTGCAGCAGGGAAAGAGAATATTTTTTCTGTATTTATGAGTGACAAAAAGAAAAACCCTGAGAAAAGTAACATTATTGCATCTTGTTTAACTAGTGCCCCCTCTTGTGGTACTTTGGCAGCAATACCAAACCCCAAAATCATTTTCAAAAATGAGTAAAATACAGGGTATAATATAGGTTCGTTTCAGAGGTAGTTTAAATACAAGGTGTAGTAAGATAGGTTAAATGCATAATCAAGAGGAGATCTATCAGCTATCAACATCAGAGAAAAGAACAGTGTTAAGGGGACATGGTAGACAGGATGCAGCAAAGAAGAAAATATGATGTGTGTAGCTGTTAAAATCATTACCCTTCCTTTCTGAACTGGACTTCTTGCTCGTGAGCAGCTAGCTGACATTTTAGATACAACTTTTTTTGAATACACAGCTCATTTGAGCATCCTGTCTCTGCTTTCTGTTTTAATTTTCCCTCTTATCTCTCCTGACCATCTTTTTCTTAGTTTCTGTTTCATCTTTATCATTAGCTCTGCAGTTTCTCTGTTCTCCAACTTTTTTTTTCTTTGTTATTATCTCCACAAGCCACACAGACACCTCAGGTCCAAAACAATGTCCTTTTTTTTCTTTCTGGTCTTGTTTGCCACTCCCAGCTTGCCTTTTCATAACCACTTTTTAAGGACTCTCTGCTGATGCAGCACTGATTTTTCTTTCAGATTAATTGTATTTGTGCTTGCAGGAGCAGGTGGAAAAATAACCCCAAAATGATGATTTTGAACAGCGACTTGCAGGCTTCTTCATGGAGAAGTTTTAAGCCAGTAGATGTATCTTGTTCTACAGGGATCTCTGTCAACTTCTCTTTTTATGCATTTAATGTTCTTCCCTAGCGATAGCCTAAGGGTGCTTTCACTAAACAATTAATGTAAGGCATCTCCTGGGAACCTAATGGGTATTTAGCAATAAGTTCACTTCCAGTGAATTGTATAATGTGATATTTTGACAATGGATATAGTAAGGTTCTTGAAAGGTGAAGTTTTCTCCAAAGAAGCAATAAAATATCTAACAGAACTTCTGATAGCATTTTGCGGGGTGGGATAGGATAGAGAGTGGGTCAGAAGGAGCAGGTAATTTAGCAGAGTGTTATGTGCTGTTGTACAGTATGTTCTTTAACTTTCGTGTCATCCTGTAATAATGTTCACTTTCACTAATACAATGTACAAGTCGTAATCTATTAGCGAAAATAAAATTTGCTGTGACATTTGATATGAAAGCCGCTAGCAATGAAGGATGTAGTACTGCAAGTGATATTTGTATTATGTTAATAAAAAATGATATTAACATATGAAACTAATACTCGGCAAGGAAAAGTGTTTAATATTAAGGCTTGAAATGCAGAAAGTAACACGAAATCTCCAGTCTGGTCTGATAATGTCGTGCTCAGAACCACACTCACTGAGAAGACTGTAGGCAGTAAGTAAGTTTTTTGAAGGTAATTTTTAATTGTTATTAAAAATACTGCCAAGAGTTATCACAGCACCAATTTAGTATATTAATCCAGCCATTTAAGTATAGAAGGTGTCATTTTAAATAGAAAATATTATAGGGCATGCATTCAGAATTGAGTATTTCCCTACTAGAATTATGCTCCTTGCTTAATCTAAATAAAACTAAAACTTCAAAGGTGTGCTGTAGGATTTTGTGGCATTTATCTGCAATGTGACGGCTTGCAAACTGCAAAATCCGTGCAGCAGCTTAGAATTGTGTGTGTAACATTTTTACAGTCATCTGTGGGGTACAGCAGGATGTGGTTTCCTAAAAAATAAGATGCATGTAGGAATGTACATAAAATCAGCTTTGCTGTTTCTATTTATTGATTGGAAGAAGAACAGGTTGGGGGGGTGTTTTATTACTGCTCTTTTTTCTGAGGAAACAATATTATATTGGAACTGAGTAAATTTGAGTCTGTGACACATTTCTACCAAACACATACACACATACATAAAAACCGACAAATAGAATGAAGAGGAGATGGATTTGAAAGGAAGATGAACAATATTTCTGCATAGTTCCAAATGTTATTGTAAAAAGCAAAATTAAAGTTTTACTTTAACCTTCCATTGTTCTCATGCACAAAATAACGAACGTGCTAGAACAGTAGAACTACAAGAAACAAAGCAAAAGGCAGAAAAAAGTTCTCTTAACCCAGTTAACCCATTTAACCCAGTTTTACTGATTATCTTTCCTTTTGTTAATTAATTTAAAAATAAGAATTATTGATCAAGGTGAACTGTATTTACTGATTCACTGTAGATTTTCAGTTATGATGTACTGTTGATTTTGTTTTCCTTCTAAAACCAAATTTTGAAAGGTAATTGTACTCAGAGTGAAGTCTACACGATATCTAATATCAACAGCATACAGTAAACAGCTCTAGAAGTCCTTTATTTCACAGGGTGGTGTCTGCTCTTCTCAGGCTTTATGGTAAAATTATGCTCATTATCATATTTTTCAAATCTATTTTTTGTCAAATATGGGAAACAGAATATGTTAAGATTTAACATGTGCATTTCTAAGCAAAGAAAGCATGCAGGTTCTCTTTTCTTATTTTTTAAACGGAGCTATTGCCATTAAAGCCACTGACAATTCTAATATTTAACATCCATGGCATTAAAAAAAAAGCAATAAAACATAGCTTACACATGTATATTTTTTTTGCTTTACTAAGCTTTCAAAATCAGATAGTAAATTATAGTCTTACAGCAACCCTCAGACCGATCTCTAAGCTTCTAAAGCTAAACTAATATACGGTCAAAGTAACAGTAAGCACACAAAAAAAATGCAGCAAGGGAAAATAAGTGCAGAGGCTTTTTCGTGAGCTAGGTACGTGGTTAGTAAAGTAGCCCTCTTACAGCACCTGTTCAATAAATGTAACCTGAGGATTTCCAAGTAATGAATTTTAATAGCTGCAACTGTAAATAAACAGTCATTACCTTCTATGAGAAATGTCAGGTTCTCTGCCTATGGAAATTAGTGCGGTTCTTTTAACATCACAGAGCTCTGCTGATTTACACATATCAACAAATTTGGTCCATTTGTCTTAAAAAACCCCGTTCTATTTGCAGGACAGAATACAGCAGGGTTGTCCTTTGCAAGATAAATAGTTCTTAGGATGATCAGGCTGATTTATCAGCTTCGCATTGCAGTGTATTGCTTTAACCTACAGAGAGGTAACTGCAGCATTAGCTTATGTGCTAAATACAAGTATAAATGCCAATTTATGCCCAGAGCCTTAAACCTGTGTATATATGTATTCAGCTTCAGCACCTGACCTTAATGATCTACTCAGAACTTCACGTGAACACAGCATTTGTAGCCTTATGCAGGAACAGATCTATGATTCTTAGCTGTTTATTTTTCTAGAGGCAGAGCACAATCATAGTTCATCAGGGTAAATAAGGGGTGTCTTAACTGAGGTCTGTAGGATTGCTCAGGATTCATACCTGAACATACCAGTTAGCATCTGGCCTTTGGGGTCTATATTTCAACGCAGCCTGCTCAGTAATATAGGGCTTGCTGTTCAGAAAGTATTTGCAGAGAGATAACAGAGATGCTTTTGTGCTTAAAATTATCTTGTTGAACTTATTTTAAAGTTATCACTCATTATTCTTTCTTCCTTCTTCTTTCTTTATTCCCTAGCAAGTGCTAGAGTCCAAGGTGGACTTCAGACCTATTGCAGCCCACATCTACCAGCGTTTGGGTTCACTCAACAAGCATCCAATGTCATTTAAAGCTCTTCTTCATGGCTGTTCCCTGGAGCATTTCCACCTTCATTTTTATTTGAGTCTCACTGAGTCTTTATGCTGAGTCTCTCAGAAATTAGGCAGAAAAATACCCAAATTATCTCACTTACCTGCAAACCTAGTAACTCGGAAACCCACTTTACTGAGAGGACTCAAAAGTAAACTTCCTGTCTCTCTGGAGAACACTCAAAAATGTCAGCAAAGATGAATGAGTGAGTTGGGTGCAGGACGCGGTGCAGAAAACACTCCCCTATGACTGATGTTGTAGGGAAATATGAATAAGAACGACTTCAGTGGGGCTGGAAAGACTGCAAGCAAGAAGGGGCATGGCTATTAGTCTGAATGCTCCAAGAAGAGGAAGACCTGGGTTCTGGTCAACTGATACTATCTGTATCTTGTCGGTCAGCCTTTTCTCCTACACTCATCAAAGCATCGTAAATGAGGACCAAAGTTCACAATTCTTGTTTTGAGAAAACTGGTTTGTTGGGGATTTTTTTACTAATAATTTTGTAAACTTTACATGCCAATTAGTTTCAGAATGTGTCTGCTTTTTGTTAGGTAACTAAAAGATGTTTCCAACAAAAAATAAAAAAATAAAGCCCTTAACTAAGAATACTTTCTGTTTTTCCTCTAATTTTGGGAACAGAAGTTACATTCTCTATGGAAAGTACTACATTATTGTCTTGCTTATGATAATAATGCTGTTATAATATTCCTTTACTACACAATGGAGTTAGAGATATTGCTGAGCAATGCTTTTATTGTTCTTGCAGGAAGATGAAGACTATGTGAAATACTACATTTAACTACCAAGCTCATAAAAACCAAGTTACCAGTTGTTGAAACCAAACCAATGCTCTGCTCTGTCCATTTTTATCAATACTTAAGTACTTAAAAAGAAGCATTACTGGAGTTAAAACAAAGAAATACATTGCTGCAGTTTATAAAGAGCAGGAAGAATCATACAAATAGGCTGCTGGTATTATTTTCTCTTTTTCCATTACATTGGAAAAGTGGAAAAAAATTGCAGATGAAATTTCTGCTTATTGAGCATATCCATCTGTGATTTATTTTTAAAAGACAGATGAACCACTTTCTCCATTAAAGACACCGCAAATTCCTCAGTGTTACTGACTGCAAGTTGCCCTCTTTGAGGCAACAGCGTCACTTACAAGAACATACTGCAAAGCTATTTTCTCATCTCACGAAAAATATGGGAATTTTTAAAGCTAGCTACTTCCTATTAGGACTCGTACTTCTGATGCATGCCTTCTTGTCATAATGTGGCATGAAAATTTGATCTAGTGTGATAACTCTCAGTGAATAAGTGGCTCTTGAGTGTAAAACCAGTTAAAACCAGTTTGACAGTTTATAGTAATGTATTGTAAATTTATTTATACATTTATTAATTTACTAATAAAGAAAGGTACAGATAAAAAGTGGTTCAAAATTATTGGAAAATTACAAAATAATAGATGTCAGAGAGAACCTAAAATGTAGTGAGAAAACAGGACATGGGTTTTTTCTAGCTAAGACCTGAAAATGCACTTTTATGCAGGGTGTTTTTCCAAAAGCAGCCTTCTCAAGCTTGTAGCCATAAAAGCCTTCATGCTTTAACGGAAAATGTAAAAATAAATCTGAGTGCATTCCTAACTAAGCCGCTTCATAATTAAATCTGCTTCTTTTTCCTTTTGAAGTAATTGAAGACTTTGGGAGTTTCCAGAGGGAAATGTCCCACCTTCGGTTAACCAAGGCATCAGATCACTTACTTGAAACACAGGAAGAAAAATTCAAACACCTGGGCTGAATCAGGCAGCGCAGAGACAACCTGGGTCTCCCCTGTCTCAGGTGAATGCCTTAGCCCTGGGCTATTGGCAGTTCTCCAGCATGCCTATAGCTGGACAGGAATTCTCCCTTGCACCTGAGAAACCTTTCCCAAAGCAAGACATGTTGACAAAGTTATTTTCCTACAATGTTTTTTTGTTATTGACAAATCACCATTTTCTTAATAACTGTTCTGACTAGCTCTGCTATCCATTGTGCCTGCAGCTAAGAATATATTTAAGTTTTTCCAAACTGTGACTAAAAATGATGGCAGTCAGGGC
This sequence comes from Psophia crepitans, assembly GCA_013399095.1. NCBI lineage: Eukaryota > Metazoa > Chordata > Aves > Gruiformes > Psophiidae > Psophia > Psophia crepitans. The sequence continues at coordinate 14,259 of VWZZ01001355.1, read as the reverse complement.
CCTGATAATGATGTCTATGCACTGTGAGTAATCTCATTGCCTTTAATGGGGCATGTAAATTTTCAGATGACCAAAGGCTTAATGAGTTATGACTTACACTTTACAAGTAAAAGTCCATCCTGCGATAGGTCCAGTTATCCTAGCTCTTGGGCTAACAGCAGACACTCTAAGGGTGGTGTCAACAAAGGCTAATGCTACCCTACAGCACTTGATTCTGTTGGGTCAGAGGAGAGAAATATGCTTTCCTGGAAGAGGTTCTCCTTAATCGCTCCCTGAAGGATCATGTCTCTCTCGTTCTTTTTCCTGACTATGGGGCAGCTCAGAGATATCCACCTCTTCAGGCCAAAATTAGCCTTTGCAAATTCTTCCCCCCCCCCAGATCTGTTTAGATGCACACACATGCATGAACAGAAATGCTTTTGCTACTTAAAACCCTGAGAACGTCAAGCTACTTTGCTTTCCTCCACCTGCTGTCCTCCCAAAAAACTTTACTAGTGAAAACGTAAAGGCAACTGTTACCAGGTCACATTGACCACTGCTGAATCAAGATCACTTTGACTAAGCCAAACTTTGTCATATTTGCTGTTGTATTAGCTGACAACACGGCAAGAACTGACCTGATGACTCAGGCAGTGTTGATAAACATCTTGTGCAAGAGGTACTGGTCAAACATGGGATCCATTTCTTCCTATATATCAATTAATTGATTGAATACCTCAAATCCTATAAATTATATTCTTTTTCCTCCAATGGCTGCAGCATGAGAGAAGACTCAAAATAAGATACATTTTCTGGAGCCTTAAAATAAATATAACGCTAATGTCTTTGACAAAGACAAAATGCTCACAATATCCCTGAAAGAACACACAAAAAAATTATTCCATTAGATGTTCAGCCTTGTACAGTGAAGAGCCCCTCTAAATCTGGTCCGGGAGAAATATAGAAAGACAGGTAGCTAGATAACATACTTAGAGCTAAAGACGGACTCTTTTTCCAGCTGTCAACCCCACATACTCAGATTTAGGATCGGACAGTCAACCCATGCTCTTTCCATCCCAGGCATCATGAGAAGTGACATGGTTTCTGAAACTGCAATTGCTGACTGAAGTCAGTGGGCAGCTTGCCACTAACTTTATTGGAAACCGAATCGACTCTAGTTAACAGACCAGTTCATGACACTGGTGCCAGCCCACAGTCTCAGAAGTTGGGTCTGCAGGACTAACAGTTATCAGAGGCATTCAACGGTTAGGAGGTTTGGGTCAGCAAAATAAGAAGGCGCATGAAAAAGTTGCTATTATCATCTAATCAGTTGCTAACCAGGACCATTAAAAGGAGATTTCAGTTCTCCCATCCTGCTTGCCTGCCCTCCCTCCCAGAGGCAGGTCCTCTCAGCACTAATAAAATGGCCAGTTACATGTGGTATCTAACAGGTCAGAAAACTCTTTCTGAAACTAGTGGGGTGCCTTTTTTTTCCTGTCCTCTCACAACAGCAAGTACGAACTCTTGTTCGCCTTCATTACTTCACTTAGCTCTCTCAGAACTCTGCAAAGCATAGCAGGTTACCAGGGTGCCAAGAGCTGTCACCAAAGACGGCTGTAGAAGTGGCTCATCTGAAACCCATGTCTTTTAACAGCCTTCCAGAATTTGCAGGGATGGTGCTGCTGTCGTTATCCTTCCCAGTGATCGCTCTTGTTTGTGCCTATGACAATATGACATTTGAGGGGACTCAAGACATGAGTCAACTTGTTAAACCAGTTTGTTGCTCCCTGTATAGACATGGAACTGACAGACCAGATCAGTAATGCTACACATATGTCATTGTGCACAACACAGGAAACATTTCCCGAAAATTCTTTTGTGGAATTTGAAATGTTAATAAAAAAGAAAAAAATGTTGTGGTCATTTTGCATCCCTTGTGGTAATGCCATGCATGTAAACTGCTTCTCATGGAATGCATACAAGTATGTTTTCCTGAGTCTGCAGGTAGTCTACCCAAAATATTAAACCAATATGCTTGAGAATAAGAACTGCCTGCATAAATATATGTTGAGTCACTCAGTAATTTGTGCAATGTTTATAACCTGTCATTAGCTACGCATTGGTGATATTTTGTGTGGAAGGATACAGCCAATGGATTTAGAGAAAAACCCCAAGCTGCCCAAAATAAATCAGGAGTCTGCAAAGGTTGGAGTGTTTCTTCTCCACTTCTCAAAGCTGCTCTATCATACAACAGGTTCCTGCAACGAACTTTTGTGTTCTGAGCACAAAATGAGTATGTAGCACAAGTGAAACTGAAACATGAAGGGCAGATCAAAGCATAATGAAATTAACTTCAGATTAAATCCTTCCAGGGATGTATGGCTCATCAGCATTCCTAATTCAGTAACAATACTGAACTACAAGGAGAAATTCACTCCTTGGAGTGAATGACTTTATTCTTACCTCATATGGTAGGTGTGATTTCTGGAGGTCATTGATTTCTCAGTGGCTACAAAGGCAATGTCAAAGGATATCTTAGCCTTAATATTCGCCTTTTAGATTCCTAGAATTAAATGAGATGACTCTAATGGTTAAAGCTTTATGATTTATGAAAGCTTTATGAAAGTCAGTTATGCCCCATAAGTAAATAAAGAAGCAAATACACAAAATCAATTTGGCAGGATCACAGTTTTTGGTTCTTTCACTGCTGCCTTATCTTCATGCTTTTATCTGTTTAAATCTGCTCTGTTCCATCACATAATTTTATCTGTGGAGGAAGATTGTCTTCTAGTCTGTATCCTTAAGCAAAAAGACTTATACGAGGACACTGTGTATGAACATGTTGTCTCTTTGTTTGCCATCTCCTGACAACTTTGAACCCATCAGCCAATTGCAGTGAGAAGCTTGATATAAGTCTACAGATTTCAAAGTTGTTAAACCAAATAACTTTCATAACTGTGAATGATTCTGCTCCACAAGAAGACCCTAGCATTTTATTAAACACCAGAGAATCCAAACAGAAGTTTTCATTCTCTAATTTGGCACTTTGGTTAAACTCTTCTCTATTTTGCATGTCTAGAGAACTCTGCAGAATAAAGAATTTGTTGTTGGGGCAGGTTATGAGGCCCATACATCTAATCTCTGCCTTTGACCAGCACAGTAGAGCAAAGATAACTTTTAATTCCTTATACAGCAGTTTCTACAAAAGAAGGTGTCAAGATTTATGGCCTAATGATTCTCTTAAATAAGATTTTTTGCTCCTGGAAGCAATAATGACCACTCCCATGGCTGTTCTAAGTAACAGGAGGGAGTGACTTTCCCAGTTCTTTCAGACTTTTGATCCCAGATGCATTTTTTTTCCCATCAGCTCCACTTGAATTACTCTACTGAATAACCTTGCACGGGGTTTTCAGGCATTGCTTCATTTGATAATAAAGTATGTGGTTTCTTGTGTTGACGGTGGTGATTAGGCAGAAAGTTTTGAGTTTTTTCAGAAATACTCTTCTGGTATGGCCACACAAACCAGGCTACCCAGTTTCACAAGTAGTTTCAGATAAGGAGAATGGGATACACTGCATATGTTAAGGCTGGAAAGGAGTATGGAGTTTAAGTACAGAACAAGAAAGACAGACTAGGAAAATGAGAAGGAGGTAATCAGGAAGATGCTGTATGTAGGCAATTCTGGTACTTTAATCTAAAAAGACCATGATTAAAGGCCGGAAGGCACTACTGTGAAAATTTAGCTTTACCTCCAATGAACTTCAGGGAACTCAATTTTGTGTTGGCGTTCAGTCAAAACTGTTGCAATTGGTACACGTTTGCAGAACGTCAGGGTAAATCAAGCTTGATATGAAGATTCCCAAGGTATCTCTTCCTAGTTGGTGTAATTGCCTTTTACTGTACGATGAAAGTTGTTATTTCTCCTTCTAATGGTGTTTTGAGAACACTGAAAGCAATTAGGATTAAGGAAAATGTGAGCAATCAGCTTGTGTTGACTCATGTTGTTGCTTGGTTTTATATTATCCCTTTGTATTTCCAGTATCTGTTTTCTTGTTGAAAAGAAAAATCATAGAATCACAGGATGGTTTGGGTTGGAAGACTACACCTCACCCCGCCATGAAGATTAAGACAGGGCCTTGCAAATCTGCTTTCAACATGGTAACTTAAGATGTGTAATATAAATTATTATATATTTTGCATACAAGATAATGTCATTGAACTTTCATTTCAGAGGGAAATATTGTATCTCTGTAAGGATTTATGCAAGGATGTCTATAAAGGGTATGAATACCTTCCATATTAAATTAATAAAGCAAAGTGAGTTTCATAACAGTATTACTTTTTGTTGTTATTCTATTATTGTGATGATAATATGAAGCACTTCTACCATCTGTGAGATACAGAAACATAATTAAATGTCAACACAGTTGAGAGATAATAATGACTTCTTGACCTTGATTTTACAAAAGATTTAAGTGCATGCTTGGAGAAAGAATTATTCATGTGGCACAGAAGTGCTTTGCTGAAGTGTGGCCACGATTTCTGTTTTACAGCCTGAAAACTGTACTCCAAGCTTACTTCCATCTTATTTCAGGCACAAAATTCCTGTTGAGTTCAGAGGTCTGGAACCTGGTTCACTGAAGGTGCTATACAATTTGCTCATAGCTACAAATAGAGTACTAAATATGAGTCTCGGCTATTCTAACGCTGGTGGCAAGGATGACTCAAGGTATTATGAAACATCCCTTCCAACAGTGTCCATACCTTCCAGCCATGAGATCAAACCATCACACACCATATGTCTCAATAAAATCCTAGCAAGGAACTTCTAAGGTCGATAATTATCTGAGAGCAGATTTCCTCGGAGATGGGAACTGCATCCTGAACCACTTGCTCAATGCAGAAATCCCATCACAGCAGATGACTGAGAGCGTTGGCCAGACGCTGCTTGAACTCAGCCCAGCTCGGGGTGGTGACCACTGCCCTAGGGAGTCTATTCCAGGGTCCCACCACCATCTAGGGGAAGAACCTTTTCCTGATCTCCAACCTAACCCTCCCCTGGGGCAGCTCCATGCCATTCCATGGGGTTCTATCGCTGGGCACCAGAGGGAGGAGATCAGCACCTGCCCCTTGGCTCCCCCTTGAGAGGAAGCTGTAGGCCGCCATGAGATCTGCCCTCAGTCTCCTCTTCTCCAGGCTGAACAAGCCAAGGAACTTCAGGCTCTCCTCATACATAGAATCATAGAATCATAGAATCCCTAAGGCTGGAAAGGACCTCTGAGATCATCAAGTCCAACCATCAACCTAACACCACCGTGCCTACTAGACCACGTCCTGGAGCGCCGCATCTATGCGTTTTTTGAAGATCTCCAGGGACGATGACTCAACCACCTCTCTGGGGAGCCTGTTCCAATGCCTCACTACTCTTTCTGTGAAGAAGTTCTTCCTAATATCCAATCTGAACCTGCCCTGATGCAACTTGAGGCCATTCCCCCTCATCCTGTCACTAGCCACTTGGGAGAAGATGCGTCTATGCATTACATGCCTTGGACGTAGATCCAGTCTTGCAAACACAAAAGCACTGAAGCCAATTTATATATTTATAGTTTGATGGGTGGGTAAAATTTTTCAGAACTGGACCCATAGTTGGTGTTCAGAAAATATGCTGAATATACTTCAGTGTCTCATGTACAGGCTAATCCTAACATTAGGACGGCACTTAAGTCACTGAGGACAGCATATGTCAGCAAGGGCATTCCTTACTTGGGTGAAACCAAGTTTATCGGTTTTTCTGTGTGTCTAGAATTTACTTCGCTTCATTTTAAATGTCTAAGACCTGTATGGCCGATCTAGTCTAGTTATATTCTAAAAACTGTGGAAAGAGATCTGTTTCTTCAGAGGCTGTTTCATCACACCAGTTTTAGAATTGACTTCTGGAAAGATCTCATGTTCCATTGACTGTAAAAAGGACTTAAATGGCAAACCAGAATAGACATTTAATTTACAGATGATTAAATTTAGGTGATAGAAATCCCACCCCCCACCCCCCCAAGTTTTATATAAGTATATAAAAATACCAAATAGAATGCATTTTGAAAAAGTTATGTTATTTTTCTTATTATGAACTAAAAAGACTTAGTATGATAATAATAATGAATTATTTGTTAAGAAAATCAGCTTAGATATTTCTTCTATACTGCTGTTCACCTTCGTTTATACAATTACAAAACTAAAACTAGAAGAATTTCTGAACTATGCATTCTAATTTAATAAATTAATGGGTTTATTTTTTTCAGGTTTTGTTATATTTTGCATTATTGTTTTGTCAAAATAATCCAGTTTTCATGATAATCTAAATCTGAGTAATTGAAGAAGTACCTGATAAAAATGTTGACATAAAATCCATTTTTAGTTGTTTCTGTTTAAAAATCCCTATTTGTTAGGCAGTCCTGTTACCATAGGTGAACAGTCAGTTGTCTGATTGCTTTTGTTGTTCTCTGCTACTGCCTCATTTAGAGCCTCTGGTGGTCCACAAACTTCACGTACAACCAGCAAGAGACTGTTCTTGCTTCCAGGAGTCTGCAAGCTAAAGGAACAAGAGATACAAAAAGCAGTAAAGTAACTAATGCCAAAGCATGGTCTTACCAAAGAACTGAAAGAACCATAGAATTGGAATGTGGTGTTCTGACATGCTTTGAGAACCATGAAAAAGCTAAAGATCAGGAAGATGGAGCCAGGCTCTTCTCAGTGTCATTAAGTGATAGGACAAGGGGCAATGGGTTCAAGCTAGAGCATAGGAGGTTCCGGGTTAACATGAGGAAAAACTTTTTCACCGTGAGGGTGGAGCACTGGAACAGGCTGCCCAGAGAGGTTGTGGAGTCTCCTTCTCTGGAGACATTCAAAACCCGACTGGACGTGTTCCTGAGTGATGTGCTCTAGGTGGCCCTGCCTTGGCAGGGGGGGTTGGACTAGATGATCTTTCGAGGTCCCTTCCAACCTTTGTGATTCTGTAAAGATCAAATACGACTGGGCTAGTGCTGGAACTAAGGATCGTGGAGTTGGAACCAACAGAGAGCTAGCAGGGATTCATGTAAGGAAAACAGAGATTATTCCAAGGTTTAAGCCAAGGGGGAAGAAGAAGTGGAGGAGCTTCCTGAAACTGCCTTTAAAATATCTGTGTTGAAGCTAATTACTAAACCAGACCAAAGCACCTGCACTATCCTCTTCACTGTCTTCTTCAGTACACCACTAAAACAAACATATACTATGCACTCTCTTCTTTAGCTTGAAGGTGAACACAAGAGTGTGTAGGCAAAGCTCAGAAAACAACTGAAATGGTTTTTTCAGCATACCACCATGCTACAATTTGGATCATTTCCCCACTTTTTTCTTGCCGATACTTTTTTGTCCTTCTGTTTCTGCAGCTGGTGTTGTCAGGGCCAGGGACTCTAGAGCCCTGACCCATTTTTATCTCCAGAAAAAGGGCATATCAGAACGAATTCCTCTATTCCGTTGCAAGGAAACATTCAGAAATGGAAAGAAGACAACTTCCCTTTCCATCTAATAAATACCAAAAAAGAATTGTTGATGATTTGTTCTCTGAAGGGATGCCACTAGCATTATTTTTACCAGTAAAAAAATTATTTAAACATTTCGACAACACAAACCTCACCTCTGGTAGTGTTACATGTATCAAATACATGCCCAGTGTCAAATGGCCTAGAGCATCAAGATTGCCAGCGTTATCCCTTCCCTGCTGTAGGAGTGATTTTGTTTTCCTTACACAAGTGGTAGCAGACAGTACTTCAGAGACCACGAATATGTGGACAGAGGTCTAATATCTGTGTCAGTCTGACCCTCGGTTTGTCTGTCACTCAATATAGTGTAAATTCTTCAGCAGAAGTGGCAAGCAAGTTTCATATCAATTTCTGCGGGCCTAAGTTAACAGAAAAGCAGAACTTTCTTGCACGGAATCCTCTTTGTCTTTTCCTACTACAATTAAAAAAAAAAAAAAAAGTAGGAACTATATCAGTTAATATTCCAGCATGTGGGAAGTCCTGTTTCCTTCCTGGGCACAGACCACACTGCCCGTCTCTTCCAGCATGTACCACCGGGAAGTTCTCCGTGATCGTAATAGTGGATCCATCATGAATCTAGCTCAACTGGTATTTCTTTAGTTCACCTAACAGAAATGAGAATAGAAACTATTTTCCTTTGACACCATTTTTTTTCTATTGAAGACATTGCTTTACTCATTATTCCATAAATATAATGCTGAAATATATTCTTCTGCAGAACAAGATTGTGTAGAGTTGGTTATGAGGGTGTTTTGGTATTGAATGAAAATGGTCCTTTTGCTAAGATATTTGTAAATCTAGGCTGTTTAAACAGTAAAGTTTTTAATACAATTTTTGAGTCATATGCCCTCATTAATGTTGCTAATTAAGAAGTGATACTCATGTGAGATGTGTGAACAACGAAATAAACCCAAATATAGTGTATTTTATAAAAGGAGTGTTTGGCAAACAAAAATAACAAATAAGGCCAGACCCTATTTAGTCTCAGTGTTGTCTGATTGTCAACACATTGTCTGCTGTAAACAGTATTTGTGGAGAATTTCGAACTGTTTGCAGATCGTCTACCCTGGTTTTGAAAATGCTGCTGGTTATGTGAAAGTATTTGCTGTGTAACTTGAATTAACTAATTTATTTTTGTTGCCCGTTGTCAATCTTCCAATAATTGCTTTTAGCTATTCGTTGTTGCAATATGTCATTAATAATGGAAATGTGCTGCCACTTATTCTAATATTATGTGAAAGCATTCTAACAATTTGAACAAGACTAAAATTAGGCTATAGAAATTAGCAGGATTCTAAAGAAATTACATTTCTCAATAGAGAAAACTATTCACTTGGCTTAAAGATTTTTTTTTTCCTATCTGTAACTGAGATATTAATTTTTATTAAATTCTGTGTTGTTTCTGAAAATTTACAGAATAATTCTCAGCATTTACTGAAGGGCAGTGTTATCATGAAACTGATCTTTCAAGGAAGATTTCAGTGCTTTCCTATACTGACCACAGATAACATGAAAATACAGAGCAAATCACAAAGGAACAGAAGATGGAACGAAGCAGTACATGAGTCTATACATGAGACATTGGTGTAAGGGTGGAGCTTCAATTCACTTTTTGTTTTAGGCTTTGCTCATGGCCCTGAAATGTGGTACTCAGACTCTTACTGACAGGTCTGATGTTTGTAAGATACAGCGAGAGACTTGGAAATTAGCAAAGATATAGAAGATACATGAGAATTCAGCTGGGTCAGAAAGAGGGCAGGAAGGAGAAGGCAAGTCACAGAAGTCTTGTGGAACAGGTAGGGAACTGATTCTTAGCAGAAGAAATAAAAAGGGAAAAAGAAATTAAGAGGAAAAGCCTCAGAATCCATTATCGCCTGGTAGGTAAACACAATCCTCTTCATTTTATCCCATTTGTTTTTTAACCTTTACAAGGCCTTCTCAAGAATTTTTATTCCCCTTTTTTAATGTGCTTTCTTTCCTCTTTATCATGGCTTGGTTTACTGTAGTTTTTCTCCTCATAAGTGAGCACGGTACAAGAAAATATAGAAGTCATTTTGCTTTGTGGTCATCAGTCTCTTTGCATTCAATCTCCAAAAACATCTATCTGTCTCCCTTTGTGTCTCTTCCTTGTCTTCTACACAAGTTACCTTTATATTTCTCTTATATATTATTCTCCAGACATCTTTCATGATCAATAGATCTCATCTAAATCTATTGCCATACTCTGCAATTATGTTAACCCAAACATTGTTCTCAGCCCTTGACCCAGACACAGTGACTCAGCTTTTGCTTCCTCAGTTTGTTACTTCTTCTATTTCAAAATACTCTGACAAAAATTCTAAGCCCAACAGCCCTAGTTGTTTGTCTTCTTTAATGTTCCGTTCTTATTCAGCTTTAAAGTCCAGTTGTGAATCCCAGAGTCATAGAAGGTTGGAAGGGACCTTTAAAACACATCTAGTCCAAACTCCCTGCCATTAGCAGGGACATCTTCAACTAGATCAGGTTGCTCAGAACCCATCCAACCTGACCTTGAATGTTTCCAGGGATGGAGCATCTACCACCTTTCTGGACAACCTGTGCCAGTGTTTCACCACCCTCATCATAAACAATTTCTTCCTTACATCTAGTCTGAATCTCCCCTCTTTTAGTTTAAAACCATTCCCCCTTCTCCTATTGCTACAGGCCCTAGTAAAACGTCTGCCCCCATCTTTCTTATAAACTGCCTTGAAGTATTACAAGTCTGCTATAAGGTCTCCCCAGAGCCTTCTCTTCTCCGGGCTGAACAACCCCAACTCTCACAGCTTGTCCTCATAGGAGTGGAGTTGCAGCCCTCTGATAATTTTTGTGGCAAATGAAGCAAGTGTTCGGGTTAACAATAGTGAACAAGTGCCAGAATTTTAAGGAGAAAATGGAACAGAATGGATGGACATTTTAACAATTGCTATTTGGGCAAATTAAATTTGAAGCCACTATCAAAGTAGTAGTTAAGAATAGACAAAACGTGCAGTGTCACATCCCAACGAGCATAGGTGACTTTCTGCTGCATTGAAATTAGAGCAGAACAAGCCACTCTGTACAACAATTAGTTTAAACACAGTTCTAGAGACTAACAAAAAGCACCCGAGTACCTTTTTCCAACAATAATGTCTGTGGAGCAAGACACCCAGTTCAGGTGTTAGCATCAGCTAGGGTGTCTGGAAAGAACACACAAAAGTTAGTATAGGTTACTGGAACACACAGGTTTCTACCACCAGCAACATTTGCACGCTTCAGGTTGGAGAAAGCCAGCAGATTGCCTTTTTACACCAACTATCTTCCAGAGATCACTTTGCTCTGTTTCAGATGAAGCTAGCAGAAGGCAAGAACAAAGCACACAAAAGGAAGTTCATTACACAGCCTGCAGTTAAGCTGAGAGACTCCTTACTGAAGGATGCTGCGCGTGGTTAGGTCTTTAACATTGGTTTGCAGAAAGATGGGACACATTCATAGATTACTGAACACATCAAAACCATGTCTGGCTTAGAGAGTTCTGAAGCTACAGATGGTTAGAGGCTGGGAAAGAAGCTGGAGGAAATATGATATGTTTGCCCTGTTTTTATGGCTCTTCCCTGGGCATCTGCTTTTCGACAGCTGTCAGAGACAGCATGCTGAGATAGATGGTGAGATTCAGTAAAATCTCTCTTATGGTCTTATGATCTTAGTGGAACTCAGACAGAATAATCTGCCTGTGAATTAGCTGAGCATTGCTTGTACCTCTGAACTGCTGAAGAATGGAATAGCACTCAGGGGGTACTTTAGACTTCTCTAATGTAGACATCTACATCTGCCCTTGAAGGAAACAGACACGTTCAGGCTTGATTCGTTTGACCTACTTGAACGCTCTACTTTTGGTGAGATCAGTTACAGCCTCAAGATTCCTATTCCTCTCCACTGACCACAAAAGGCGCCCAGGGTGATTAGCTCAGAGGTAGACTTTTACATTTCAGATATCAGCATTTCATGACATTAATTGTCTCTGGTGTATCTTTCCAATGATTTTGAGGCATTTAAGTCATATTTTAAGAGAAAGAAAAATAAGGGCAAAACAAATGAATCATTGATTCCCTCACCACCCTAAGAACCGTGATTCAACCCACAGATGAGACATGTTACAAAATGAGGCAACACGTGCATTTGACAGTCATACAGACAGCAGGTCTAAATGCCCGTCAGTTTTACAGTGTAATGACTTTTTCTGGAACGGCCAGCATTATGATAGAAACAGCAAGTAGAGACAGCGTTAGACTAACATGTTCTACAATGGTCTAACTCCAAGAGTTACAATGGTCATAATTTCAGACACTGTCAAATAGGTGTCATGTGATCGATGCACTGCAATGTGTTGTCCCTTATCACTCAGCTTTAGGGAATGAATGAGACACAGTACATCAGGACTATCACAAACCTGTAGGCTCAGATCAGAAAGAAAGAGCAGTTTATGGGGCCTGATCAAACATGTCCATCCTCATATATCTTCATACGTGTCTCTAAAAATGGCCCGAAAGCGAGTGCCTTGAGAAGAATAGAAGATAGAACAAGAATAGGTAGTACTCTCCTTGAATACTATCACATCCTTCAGCAATTTGTGGCCAATAAAATTCTTGACTTGTATTATCCACACAGTAGGAAACCCCAATGGATTTCTGTGAACTTTTCCAGCCTTTCATTGAAGCCATATAAATTTTTAACATCCAATTAACATCAAGTACTTAATAGAGGTGCCTAGATTTCTCTTCTCCTGTTGGAGAGAGGACTTCTTCTAGACTGCAACTCAGTACTACATATGAAAGCAGAAAGGTAGTAATCATTCCCCTGTGGACTCTTTCTATTAGCTCTAGAAGCGGTCAGCATGACTTGCTTGGTGAATACCTGGTGGGTTTTTGTTGCCAGTGTTATGTGAGAATCACAGTTTGTTGATGCCGTTCCATTAATGACTTACTCTGAGCTCCCAATTTAAGCATCAGGTGTTTACATCTCAAAAATATGATCTTTAAAAGAAAATTGCTGTATGCACACGATTAACGTCAAGAAGCAGTAATTTCTACTGGTTCTCCTTCAAACAGGAGGAATTGGAAGCCATTGTGCAGCAGGAAAACTGTGATATACTTGCCGTCACAGAAGCATGGTAGGGTGACTCACACAGCTGGAGTGCTGTAATGGATGGATATAAACTGTTCAGGAGGGATAGACAAGGAAGGAGAGGCAGTGGGGTGGCCCAGTATGTTAGGGAGTGTTTTGATTGATTAGAGCTTAATGAAGGCGATGATAGGATTGAGTGTTTATGGCTAAGAATTAGGGGGAAGGCCAACATGGCAGATATTATGGTGGGATTCTGTTATAGATCACCCAGCCAGGATAAAGAGACAGACCAAATATTTGATAAGCAGCTGGGAGAAGTCTCACAGTCACTAGTCCTTGCTGTCATGGGGGACTTCAACTTGCCAGAAGTCTGCTGGAAATGTAGTACAGCAGAAAGGAAACAGTTCAGGAGGTTTCTAGAGTTTTCAGCTCTCGTAGAAGTAGAAAGGTCAGCAGAACTGCTACCTTGGGCTTCTGGAGGTGAGACTTTGGCCTGTTTAGGAGACCGGTTGGCAGAGTCCCTTGTGTGGCAGTCCTGAAGGGCAAAGGAATCCAGGAAGGCTGGACACACTTCAAGAAGAACTTCTTAAAGGTGCAGGAGCAAACTGTCCCCATGTGCCAAAAGACAAGCCGGCAGGGAAGAAGACCAGCCTGGCTGAACAGAGCTTTGGCTGGAACTCAGGAAAAAGAAAGTTTATGACCTTTGGAGGAAGAGGCAGGACACTCAGGAGGACTACAAAGGTGTCATGAGGTTATGCAGGGACAAAATTAGAAAGGCTAAAGCCCAACTAGAACTTAATCTGGCTACTGTCATAAAAAAACAATTAAAAATATTTCTATAAATACATTAACAACAAAAGGAGGGCTAAGGAGAATCTCCATCCTTTACTGGATGCAGGAAGGAACATAGTGACAAAGGATGAGCAAAAGACTGGCACACTTAGTGCCTTCTTTGTCTCAGTCTTTAGCAGTAAGAACAGTTGTTCTCCTGGTACTCAGCCTGCTGAGCTGGGAGACAGGGATGGGGAGCAGAATGAAGACCCCATAATCCAAGGGGAAACGGTTAGTGACCTGCTACACCATTAAGACATGCACAAGTCTGTGGAGCTGGATGGGATCCACCAAAGATTACTGAGGCAGCTGACAGAAGAGGTCACCAAGCCACTTTCCATCATTTATAAGCAATTCTGGCTAAACTGGAAAGTCTCAGGTGTCTGGAAGTTAGCAAATGTGACACCCGTTTGCAGAAAGGGCTGGAAGAGGGATCTGGGGAACTACAGACCAGTTAATCTGACCCCAGTGCCAATGAAGGTTATGGAGCAGATCATCCTGAGTGCAACCACACATCATATACAGGACAACCAGCTAATCAGGCCCAGTCGGCATGGGTTTATGGAAGGCAGGTCCTGCTAAACTAACCTGATCTGCTTCTATGACAAGGTGACCCAATTAGTGGATGAGGGAAAGACTGTGCATGTTGTCTACCTGGACTTTAGTAAAGCCTTTGACACTGTTTCTCACAGAACTCTCCTGGGCAAAGTGGCTTGCTCATGGCTCGTCAGTGATCAGAATCAGAATCAGAATC
>VWZZ01001354.1:1936-19837 GCA_013399095.1 Psophia crepitans | reverse complement strand
CTGTATTTTGGGGGGGGGAGGGGGAAACCAAGAAAAAACCCCCTCCCCCAGCTGCAAAAAATTTGAGCATCCTCATCGCCTTCATCACCACCAGGATGCGGCGCCCGCGCGCCTGGTTTTTGGGGTGGATTTGGGTAGAAAAGGGATTTATATTATTTTTTTTTCCCCTATTTATGGTTTTTTTGAAGGCCTTCCTCCCCAATTCCAATCTTTTCCTCCTCATCCTCACAGAGAGTTTCCAAAGCGGAGCGCAGCTCCCCGAAACGCTCCAGATTCGGCTTATCCATCTTTTCGGAGCCATCCTCTCCGGATCTAAGGTAACGTTAGGAAAGGGATCGGAGGAGAATTTGGGATCATCATGGTGGAAATGATAAAATCCCAAAATTTGATTTATTCCGAGCGAGGTGAACCCTGGGGTTAAACCGCTTCATTTTCAAAAAGCTTTTAAAAATCACGTCGAAAAATTCCAGCCCCCAAATTTTAAGGTTTTAACCTGAAAAAATAATTAATAATAATTAAAGTCAAGAGGGGATTGAGCTGCTTCACCACCAATTCGGCGCCGGGGTGGCAGGTGACAACTTCTCGGCCGGATAAATTTGAAGAGAAATAGATTTTAATTAACCCGATGCTTAAAAATCAGGATTTAATTCATAGCACCGAAAATTTGCTTTAAATTAATTCGCCCGCGCCCGGCAGCGGGGTACGGCGGGGGGGGGTAAAACCCCCCCAGCGCTGGAGACGTCGGGCGCGGCGTCCGTAGCGGAAATAAGGGATTTTATATCGCGATAGGCGACATAAAAGCCTGTCTCNTCGCGATAGGCGACATAAAAGCCTGTCCCCCCCCCCCCTCACCCCCCCACCTCGCATCATCCCGACAGGCCAACGCGCTGCGGGCCATCACGCCGACGGCGGTGGAGGTGCTGCTGGGGGTGCTGCGGCGCGGAGGCGGGGGGACCTCCCCGGTTCCCGGCTTGCTGGAGCTGGCGTTACGCGGCGTGGTGGCCGTGGTCCACGTGCTGCACGGCAGCAGCCCCGGCGTCGGCCCCGTGCCGTTGCGTGTCCTCCTGGATGGTTACTTCAGGGTGCTGAATTCGGACCTGCCCGTCGCTTCCTTGGCACCGGAGGCAGCCGGTGGCCTCATCGCTCTCCGCGTCCTCATGCTGGGTAAGTGGTTGGGGACAGGGATGGGGATGGGGACGTGGGATGGGCGCTGAGCTGTCTCCACCTCGCTGTAGATGCCATCCCGGCCATGCTGAGCTGTGAGGACCGGCCGGTCCTCCAAGCCGTCTTCCTCAGCAACAACTGCTTCGAGCACATCATCCGCCTCCTCCAAAACAGCAAGGTACCAGGGTGGCCACGTTGGTGTCCCCACGTGATGACTCCGGGGTTGGGTACTCTCATCTCCATCCTCACCTTTCCTGGCCCTAAACAATGCCAGGATGGGGTGGCCGCGCTGCAGCAGCATCCCCAGGGTGGGGACACTCCGCAACCCCCTTCCCTCTTCCCCCACCCCGTAATGGGTGTTTCTCCTCGGGGCTGACGCCCACCCCATGTCCCACAGCTCTACCTCAGCAACTCGCGGGAGGCGGGTGAAGCCCGGAACGAGGTCCCCATGCAGCCACCGGACAGGGATGGGGTTCAGCAGGTATCGTGTGGGCCCACCCCATAACTAAGCCACCAGGCGTGGTGGGTTGTGTTCCCCCCCAGCCCCGCGGCTCAGCAGACCCACCACCTCCATGTCTCTGTAGGTCTTTGATGGCTGCTCCGACGCCATCGCAGTCCACGCCATCGGGGTGCTCACTGCTATCATGAGCAACTCTCCCTCAGCCAAGGTGGGCAGTGGACCAGGGTGGGGGAGACACCCCAGAAATGTCTGATTTGGGGGATTTTCATGCTGCAAGGTGGGCTGGGGTGAAAGCAGCACGTGGTGGGGCTTGGTGCAGGGTCCCATGTGCCCGGGTGGTTGCAGGAGGTGTTCAAGGAGCGCATCGGCTATGCCCATCTCTACGAGGTCTTGAGGAGTCAGGGCCAGCCCACCCAACGTCTGCTCCAGGAGCTCCTCAACATGGTGAGCATGCCGTCTTCTCCTCCATGCCGAGAAAAGTGCTCGGTGCTCGTGGTTTGTGGTGGAACTCAGCCCCCGGCAGCCCCATTTCTCAACCCCTAGTCCTCTCCACCCTGCTAGTTTCCAGTCGGCTTCCTCTCAAGGGGTATTGGGGCCATGTTTAGCTTGGAGTCATGCTCAGCTTTGGGGTGATTTGAGCCCTTTCTGATGTGGTAGTGCTTGCTCTGGTACTGCTGGATGTGCCAACATCTCCAAAATGCTTGATAGCATTTCAGCACAGGGTCTCCAAGGCACTTGATACATGGGGGTCTCTGACATGCTTGATGCGTGGGGGTTTCCTAAACGCTTGATGCATGGTGGACTCCAGGGTGCTCAATGCACAGCGGTCTCCAAAGCGCTTGATGCACGAGGGTTTCCAAAACACTTGATACATCGAGGTCTCTGACATGCTTAATGCATGGGAGTTTCCAAAATGCCTGATCATGGGGCTCTCCAAGACCCTTGATGCACAGGGGTCTCCAAGACTTTTGATGCAGAGAGTTCTACAAGATACTTTATGCACAAGGGTCTCCAAGATTCTTGATGCATGAGGGTCTCCAAGACGCTTGATGCTCAAAGATCTCTGATAGGCTTGATGCACAGGAGTCTCCAAAGCACTTGATGCACAGGGTCTCTCACCAGCTTCGGGTGACCAGGGGGAGGATCTGTCCCTCTCCACAGGGTCAGGGCTACACCGACCAGCTCTTGTGTTTCGGCAGGCAGTGGAAGGCAACCACAGCTCCTTCCCGGTGCGCCCCATCCGCAACGAGCAACCCCTGCTCATCCTGCTGGCCTGGCTGCCGGCGTTGGCGTGCCGGGAGCTGCAGGTCTTCCTCTCAGGCCAGCTGCGGCGGCTCTGCGAAGCCTCCCTGCCCAGCCGCCTCACCTGCGTCAAGGCGGGCATGGTGGGTTGCCTGCTGGGTGCCCTGGCCACCGAGCCGGCGCTGCCGGCTGCCTGCACTGAAAACTTACTGGAGCTGCTGCGGGCGTTGGGCAGCCTCTCCATCCGCCCCGGGGAGCTGCGGCAGCTGCTGCGGCTGCTGCGGCACGAGCGGGGTCAGGGACCGCATCCCTACGTGGCACCCGTCATCCGGGCGCTCTCGGGGATGGCGCGGGACGAGGGACCCCCCCGGGCGCTGCAGTGCTTCGACCTGACGCCCGGTATGGCGGGGATCATGGTGCCCGCCGTCCAGAAGTGGCCCGGTGGTGCCTTCGCCTTCCACGCCTGGTTGTGCCTGAGCGAGGAGGAGCCCGAGCCGCTGGTGAGGCCGAAGAGGAGGCAGCTCTACAGGTGATGCTCGATGGAGGGACCGTGGGGGCTGAGCTGAGGTTGAGGAAGGGCAGCACCATCATCGCTGCCGTGCTTCTCTTCCACCAGCTTCTTCACGGCTGGTGGAACGGGCTTTGAGGCGTTTTTCACCACCGGCGGCGTGTTGGTGGTGGCCGTCTGCACCAAGAAGGACTACATGACGGTGGCATTGCCGGAGTTTGCCTTCAATGACTCGGCTTGGGTGAGCATCATCCCCGTTCCTGTCCCCATTCTCATCCCTGTCCCCATCACAGGGGGCAATGAGGACACCAGGATGCCTGACACCCCCGCTCTGTCCCCCCAGCACTGCGTTGACATTGTCCACGTGGCCGGCCGCCGACCCTTTGGCCAGAACATCGTCAGCATCTACGCCGATGGGCACCTGCGGAAGACGGCGCAGCTCCGCTTCCCCTTCCTCCACGAGGTGGGGGACCCTCCGGCGCCTGGCCAGACCCCTCCCCATGGCATGGGACTGGTGGCTGAGCATGAATCCTTCTCCCTTCCAGTCCTTCACCTCCTGCTGCATTGGCTCTGCGGGCCACCGGACCACCACCACCACTGCCACGACCGCCAGCCACCCGCCAGCATCCCACGGGCCGGAGCTGGTCTTCACCCAGCGCCCTGCTCTCGGCCGCTCCCAGTCTGTCCCTGCCGCCCTTGGCCCCCACGCCTGGACTCCCACTCAGCCCCCCACCGAGGGAGTAGTGGCCACCACGGCAGCTGGCAGCCAGGACACTGAGTGGGGCAGCCCCACCTCCCTGGAGGGTCACCTGGGCTCCGTGGCCATCTTCTGCGAGGCTCTGCAGCAAGCCCAGGTCAAGGCACTCTTCTGTGCAGGTATGTCGGGAGGAGGCCTGGGGGACGTCTGTGGGGTTGCTGGTGGCAACCAGAATCTTCCCCACCATGCCCCAGCTCAGCCCAGTGCTCTTCCCCCCCGCCCCAGGGCCAAACGTCACGTCGCCCTTTACGCTGGAAGGTGACTTGGTGGAGCTCAACAGCAAGCTCTTGCTGTACTATACTCCACAGGTGAGGAAAGCCAACCCCTTGGTAGACCCTCTGCCATAGGTGACATCCCCATGAGCATGAAGATGCTCCCATGGTGCTTTCTTCTAGGCTTGCAGGAACAACATCTGCCTGGACCTCTCTCCCAGCCACAGCTTGGACGGGAGGCTGACGGGGCACAAGGTGGTCAACTGGGACATCAAGGTATGCTGGGCACAGGGTGGTCCATCCTGACCCATCCACCCCATGACGTGGAGGCAGCTGGATCCCTCTTTGGGAACAGGGCCAGGGCAGTACCCCCACAGGGTGGTGGTTGTCCATGGTGGTTCCCCTGGTCCCTACAGGGACTCTGCTACATGGTATTGGGTCCACCAAGGACCTGCTTGACCCATGGGGTCCACCAAGGACCTGTCTGCTCCGTTAGGCTCTCAGTGTCCAGGGTGGTCATTGCAGGGGAACGTGTACTTTTTGGGGACCCGATTTAGGTTTGTGCTGTAGGATGGGTCTGGGCACACCCCAGTCTTTGCTGGCCACAGGGTCTGGCTCTCCCTGGCTCGGGCTGAGCCTGTGAGCTGGCAGGATGGACCCTGGATGCCTGTGCAACCTCCTCCTCTATGCTGCCCTCACCACGCAGCACCTAGCAAAGCCTCTCGCCTCCCTCCGGCAGGATGTGGTCAACTGCGTGGGTGGGATGGGCGTGCTGCTGCCCCTGCTTGAGCAAGTGTTGTCCAAGAAGGAAGAGCCCGAGGATGAGCAGGAGACCAATAACCTGGTGGGGCCAGAGCTGACATCCTCCAGGAATGCCCAGGGCATGCTCATCCCGCTGGGCAAGTCGTCAGGTGAGGACCTCAGGGGACATGGAGTGGGAGCCATCCTGCTCAGGTGGCTGGAGGTAACCCCGCTGCCACATGGGTGCTGCCTGCACCAGGCTGGTGTCTACCACAGGCAGGAGAAGTCTTGCCTGGGGCACCAAGAATTACAGGGAAATGGAGAAACCGTTGACATCTTTTAATGTTGTCATGACCCAGTTAGTCATAAACAAGCAGTTCTGGGAAGATGCTTACCTCTGACTCGCCTTTGTGTGGAGTCTCTGGTGTCTTGTAGTAGGGCTGGGTTCATGCAGGAACCTTCTCCTGCACAGGTGAAATGGGCTTTCTTCTGATACCTGGCTGCTTATTTTGAAGAAGCTCAGAGCAACGGAGGTTTCCACTAGCTTAAATTTTGGGAAATAGGGGAAAAGTTTGCAGAGAAAATTTGATGGTGGGGTCTCCAGGATGCCCTTTGCAGGCAGATGCAGGCAGCGGTGTAGGAAGGTGTTTGGGTGTCGCACAGGGCTCACGGCTACCGGTGGGGCTCTGCCCTGTGCCTTGCAGAGAGCAGGCTGGAGAGGAACAGTGTGGCTGCCTTCCTGCTGCTGGTGAAGAACTTCATCCGGAACCACCCGGTGAACCAGGAGAGCCTGGTGCAGTGCCACGGGCCGGCCATCATCGGGGCGCTGCTGCAGAAGGTAGGGATGCTACCAAAGGCTCCGTCCCCCAGACCTCAAGGCCATTCCCTGAGGAGGGTGCTGGGGCTGCAAGCCTTCCCTCTCGCCCATGGCAGGTCTCCGGTCCACTGCTGGACATGAACACATTGATGGCCTCGCAGATCCTCATGGAGCAGGTGGCCTCTGAGGGCAGCGGGCTCCTGCTGCACCTCCTCTACCAGCATCTCCTCTTTGACTTCCACATCTGGAGCAACAGCGACTTCGCCGTTCGTTTAGGTGGGAACTGGGGGTGCTTGGGGGTGTTCTCCATCCCAACCAACCCCTGTAGCGGCTCACGCCATCTCTCTGCAGGTCACATCCAGTATCTGGCCAACGTTGTCAAGGACCACAAGCAGCGCATCCGCAAGAAGTATGGGGTGCAGTACATCCTCGACTCCATCCGGACATACTATGGGTGAGCTGCCACTTGTAGCCTGGACACCTGAATGCTGACATGGTGGTGGGCTTCACCCCTCAGAGCTGTGGTTTGGACTAGACACCCTTTGCTTGGGGCAACATCCCCCCTGCAAGCACCTCATGGGATGGTGCATGAGCAGGAGGAGTGGAGGGTGCAGGGACATGGTGGAGGGTGCAGGACCTTTTATTCCCCATGGCCATGCTCCATCCCCAAGCCTCCATCCAGAGCTGCAACTGCTCAGCCCCAAAATCCACCACCACCCAGAGCATGGTGGTTTCTGCAACAAGCTGATGACTTCTTGTCTGACCCAATGCATTTCTGCATCTGGGGATGCTTGCACCCTACAGAAACCCAAATGCATGGGTTGGACATTACCCAATGGACAGGGTTGACCAGAAGGGATGTTCACATCAGGCTGCCCTGTAGATCCTCAGGCTTTGTGGTGGGATGTCAATGGGTGACAAGGGGCAGGAAGGTGGCTGTGCATGTCCGCAGAGAGAATCACAGATTGGTAGGGGTTGGAAGGGACCTCTAGAGATCATCGAGTCCAACCCCCCTGCCAAAGCAGGTGCCCTACACTGGGCTGCACAGGTCGGCATCCAGACAGGTCTTGAATATCTCCAGAGAAGGAGACTCCACACCCTCTCTGGGCAGCCTGTTCCAGTGCTCAGTGGGAATGCCCATGCATGTCTGTCCATCAGCACCTCCAGGGAGAAGACCACAGCCACTGATGACATCAAAACTGTGCAGACATCCCTCTTCAGTCTGGTGAAGGATTTCTTCTGCAGAAGCTTCTCCGTGGAGGAGATGCAGAGCTTGCTGAGCTATGTGGCTGGGGCGCAGGATGAGCAGCAGGTATGGCACCCAGCCACCCGGGTCCCCGAACACCTTGATGTGCCATGGGCTGGCCCAGCACCTGGCAGTGGGTGAGGAGAAGCTGCTGAGGCCCTGATGGGGCACATGGAGGGCAGTGAACAACCAGCCCTATGACCTGCAGGTCTGCGGTGCGCTGGAGGTGATCCACAGCCTGCTGAAGGGCTCGCCTGCCCAGGAGCAGCTCTTCACCTTCCTCTTTGAGCCGGGCCAGGTGGAGGTCCTCTTCTCACTGCTGGTGCAGAAGAAGTTCTCAGATGAAGTGCGGGAGAGGGTCTTCAAGGTAAGGCGGGTCTCCAGCACCACCCTCTTGCTGTCCCCAGCGGCCAGGGGCTTTGCCGCAGCAGGGTGGCCACCCCTCTCTGCCTCTCCAGATTCTCTACAAGATGCTGAAGTATGAGAAAGTCCCTGAGCGTAGCAAGAACCGCCTGAAGCTGAAGGACATCGGGTACCAGGGACTCATCGCCTGCCTTATGGACGTGCCG
This sequence comes from Psophia crepitans, assembly GCA_013399095.1. NCBI lineage: Eukaryota > Metazoa > Chordata > Aves > Gruiformes > Psophiidae > Psophia > Psophia crepitans. The sequence goes on along the minus strand of VWZZ01001354.1, from coordinate 12,121 downwards.
GGCTCCATGCTTCTCTTCCGCTGCCTCTCAGAGCAGGTCCTCGGGGCAGGTACCGCGTGCCCTGCCAAAACCAGGCTGGCCTTCGCCGCCCATCCCAAACACGTGCCGTGGGCTCATTACTGGTGGCTTCCCATGAGGCTCAGTCAGTCTTGGGGCTTGGGGGTCTTTGCTGGCTTTTGGGAACAGAAAGAGTTGTCCCACCACCATACTGTCTCTCCTTGTCCATAGATCCTCCCAACTACAAGGACCTGGTGGCTGTGGTTTATCTGTCCCACCGGACTGAGCTGACGGTCCGGCTCGACATCTGCCGCAAGGTGAGCAGGACCTTGGGTCCAAGGGGCTGTAGCCGAGTGGTCACTTAGGGGCTGAGCTCCCTGGGCACCCAACCATGCCTGAACATGGGGACCATGGGGATGGTGGTAACATCTCATGCACGGGGCTGTCAGCATGTGAACATGCCAGCATGGAGGTGGTGCAGCCCCAGCACCCTTTGGCGATTAAGGGAGATCCAAGATCTCTAGGCCTTCGGCAGCCAGACCAAACATCCTGCCCCTTGGAGGAACCAAACCCCCAAGAGGTGGCCAGGAGCCGGGGCAACATCATCAGGTCTCCCCGCACTGCTTCCTCTTGCAGCTCTTCCACTTGATCTATGCACAGCAGGACATGGTGAAGCAGCTGGCGAGGTTAGCTGGCTGGCAGGACACGCTCACCAAGCTTTATGTCAAGGAGTCCTACGAGTCCCGCCAGCACAGCCTAAGCAACGCAGGCAACGGGAGCAGCCTGGAGCTCCTCCGCCTCTCAGACCCCCCTGGCAAAGAGGGAATGAGCCCACCACCAGCTGAGCTGCAGGAGCTGGACGTCTTTCTGCCACTGGGCTATGAAGCCTCAGACCAGGAGCTCTCCGAGGGCTTCTCCGACCACTCCATCTCTCCAAGCGGCCGCACCAAGTCCTTCCACTCCTACAACTTCAAGTCTTTCGACTCTTCCGACCGGGCCAGCCGCTCATCCTCCAACCCTGGTGATGGTCCTCCCTTCGATGGTGTCTACCACCCACTCTCGCCTTTCTCCACCTCACCCTTCGACCTGGGGCTTGACCTGGCCAGCACCAGCTCCATTGCCGAGAGCGGCACGCAGACCCCTGCCAGCGGCCCCGGCACCCCCTCACCCCTGGAGAGCTTCAAGCCCTTCCCGGGGATGCGAGCACGCAAGAGCTCCAGCCTCTCAAACGTCCTGGATGAGAGCAGCTACCAGGATGCTCTGCCCAGTGACAACGTTTCCAACACCAGCAACCCCCAGGTGAGTCCAAAACCATCGTGCCCACCACCTTGGGCTACGCTGGACACCAGACCTCTCACCCTTCCTCCCCATTGACAGCAAACACCCGAGGAGGAACTGTGCAACCTCCTGACCAACATCGTCTTCTCGGTGACCTGGCGTGGGGTGGAGGGCTGGGACGATGCAGCATGGAGGGAACGTGGGCAGGTTTTCTCCGTCCTCACCAAGCTGGGGACAGCGTGTGAGCTGGTGCGGCCCCCTGATGAGATTAAGCGTAGGTGAGTCCTGCCCAGGTCTGGAGTGAGGTCTAGTGGGTGCACCCCAAGGGAGGACCACCCTATGGAGCCACCTGCTCTCCCACAGCCTGCTGGAGATGATGCTGGAGTCAGCGTTGACAGACCTGAAGGAGTCAGGGCCTGCCACCCTGCCCGGTCTCACCCACAACGCCCTCAAGCTGCTGCGGCTGCTCCAGGACTTCTTGTTTTCCGAGGGACACAACAACCAGGCCCTGTGGAGCGAGAAGGTGGGTGGCCACGAGCAGGGGTTCCTGATCCCAAACCCGAGCTCTGAACCCTAGTGCTAACCCCTGATGCTACCCCTAATCTCAAACCCTGCTCCTACCTGCAGAACTTGAACCTAACCTTAGGCAATAACCTGTGCCTTAACCCTAATTTGTAACCCTAACCCATGACCAGTAAATCAAACCCTAGTCCTAAACCTAACCTTAAACCTGAGCCCTACGCCCCTGCCGTAAGCCCCCCCTCCAGCCCTAAGGCTTACCCCTAACCCTGCGCTCCTGCCCAATCCTATACCCTAACCCCAAATTCTAACCCTTAACCCCAGTCCTACAACCTGACCACAAACCCAAAGCCTCTAACCCTCTATGCTACGATCTAAGCCCAAACCCTATCCGTAACTCATAACCTGTAAATATAATCCTAACCCTGATCCCAAACCCTAATCCTCAACCTTAACCCTACATCCTTGTTGTAACCCTCATCCCCAGACTTAACCTTTGACCCAAACCCTACACCCTTACCGTAAACTGAAAAACCAAGCCCTAACCTTAACTCATAGCCTGTAATCTAGCTGTACCGCCTAAATCCAAATCCTAAACCTTAACCCTACATCCTTGCCATAAACCTCAAACCTCACCCCAATCCTGTACCCTAACCCTAACCCTGACCCTACAACCTTACTGTAAACCGAACCCTATATGATAAGATCTAACCCAAACTCTATCCCTAACCCATAACGTGTCAGTCTGACCCTAACCCTCACTGTAAACCCTAACCCTGATCCTAAACCTAAACTTTAACCTTAACCCTACACCCTTCCTGTAAACCCAACCCCCAGCCCTATAACCGAAGCTCTAACCCTAAGCCATAACCCTAAATCGTAACCATACCCCCTAAACCCCAATCCTCAACCTTAACCCTACATCTCTGCCCTAAGCCTCAATCCTGTGCCCGAACCCCAATCCCGACCCTTAACCCTGACCTACAACCTTACCGTAAACTAAAATCCTAACCCTCTACCCTAAGTCCTAACCTTAACTCAGCATTTGTAAATCTAACCATGCCTCTCACCTCCTGATCCTAACCCTTAACCCTATGTCCTGGCCATGAACCTCAGCCTGTGGTTCATCCTCACCCTTCACCCTGACCCTACACCCTTCCATAAACCCATACCCTAACCCCCACCCAAAACCCAACCCCATGTCAAGCGAAGCTGAGGGTAGCTGGGTGATGGGGACAGACCTGGGTGGAAAGGTAGGGGGATGCATGGCCGGGCGGGGGGCTCACTGTGCCCCCTCCAGATCTACGAGGGGGTGAGCAGTCTGCTGGACAAGCTGGGTGTCTGGTACCACCTGGGCAACGGCACCTCCGACCTCAAGGAGATGGCTCAGACGGGTCTACGCATCCTCGTGGGCTACATCATGCTGCAGGACCCTCAGGTGGGTCAACCCTTCCAGGGGCTCAGGGTGAGACCCCAGCCCTTGGGACAGAGCAGGTGGCCCCATCTGATGTCTCGTGTCCCCCCCTTCCCCAGCTGCACTCGCTGGCGTACGTGAAGCTGCACAGCCTGCTGCAGACCGCCTCGGCCCCCAAAAAGGACGAGGCTTGCTACCTGCTGGGCAAGCTGGAGACCCCGCTGCGACGCTCACTGGATGCCAAGTCAGAGACCTTCTCCTGGTTGGTGCCGATTGTCCGGACACTCATGGACCAGTGCTATGAGACCCTGCAGCTGCAGCTCTTCCTGCCCTCGCTGCCTCCAACCAACGGCAGCCCCACGTTCTATGAGGACTTCCAGCTCTTCTGCACCACCCCAGAATGGAGGGGCTTCATTGAGAAGCATGTGAGTGCTGTGGGGCAAGGGGTGGCATTGCTGTTGCAGGAACAACTTCCCAGGTGACCCACATCACCACTGAGTTGGGAAGGCCTGCAGGAGTGGCCTCCAGGGTAGGGATGCTCATGGATGATGGTTGGTGGGTGCCAAGCCCGGCAAACGCCTCCCCTCTCGTCCTGGTTCTCGGTAGGTGCAGCCCACCATGGCCCAGTTTGAGATGGACACCTTTGCCAAGAGCCATGACCACATGTCCAATTTCTGGAACGCCTGCTACGATGCCATGATGAGTAGTTCACAGCGGCGGGAGCAGGAGAAGGCGGCCAGCCGCAAGATGTTCCAGGTACTGCCTGCTCCTCCCCTCTGGGACATCACCCTGGAGATTTGCTTCTCATCCTGGGGACATGTTCCTCACTCCAAGGATGTCATCCAGGGGATGTGCTCCTCACTCTGAGGACGTCATCCTAGGGACATGCTCTTCTCCCTGGGGATATTAATCCTAGGGATGTGCTCCTCATCCTGGGGACATCCTCCTCACCCTGGGGACATGGTCTTCATCCCAGGGACATCATCTGGGGGTCATGGGGATGTGCCCCTCACCCCAAGGATGTCATCCTGTGAACATGCTCCTCGCTCTGAGGACATCATCCTGGGGACATGCTCCTCACCCCAGGGACATTAATCCTGGGGGTGTGCTTTTCATCCTGGGGATGTCATCCTGGGGAGATCCTCCTCACTCTGGGGACATGCTCCTCATCCCAGGACCATCATCCCAGGGATGTGCTCATCATCCTGGGGACGTGTTCCTCACCCAGAGACATCATCCCAAAGATGTGCTCCTCACCCCAAGTACCTCATGCTGTGGGATGTTCTCCTGCCCTGGGGTTGTCACGCCATGGACATGCTCCTCACCTCAGGGATGTCCCCAAGCCCCAGTCCTGCTGTCACATCACTCTCCCACTCCCTCGGCAGGAGCTGGTGCTGGAGCCGGCAGCAAAGCGCTCCAAGGCGGAAAACGCCCGGCACGCCAACGTGCTCAAGCAGGCCAACAACCACCACAGCACCGTGCTGAAGCAATGGCGGTCCCTGTGCCGCCTCCTCACCTCACCCCGCTCCGCCTGGGCTGACCGGTGAGCCCCCGCCTCGGTCCCCGGGGAGGGGTGGCACAGGTGGGTGTCCCTGGGATGCCTCACCCCCACCTGCCCCCCAGGAACCCACCGGAGGTTCGCTGGAAGCTGTCGAGCGCCGAGACCTACTCTCGGATGAGGCTGAAGCTGGTGCCCAACCTGAATTTTGACCAACACTTGGAGGCCAGTGCGCTACGGGACAACCTGGGTGAGGCTGATGGGAGTGGGGCACCCAGGGGTGCCCCCATACCGCAGGCACGGGGGTGCCACCAGTTGGATGCATGTGGTGGGGTTGAGCTGGGAGCTGTCATGGACCTCATTGGGGTTGGGGGGTGGGATGGAGAACCCTCGCAAGACTTGTCCCCCAGCCATGAGTGGCTGGAGGTGTCTGCTGACCCCTCCTTGTTTCAGGAGCCAACCACCTCCACAACCCCACTGAGTCCCTCCCACTCGCCATGGCCAAGGAGGCCAAGGTGAGCGAGCTGGAGGATGACCAACTGGCTGAGGAGGACCTCCCTGTCCTGGACAACCAGTGAGTGTCTGATCCCCTGCCATGGCACTGGCTTACCCAGGATGGGGGTGTCACCGGGGTCTTCTCACCCTTGGTGTCACCCAGGGCAGAGCCCAAGGAGCAGAACCAGCGGGAGAAGCTGGTGGTCTCGGAAGACTGTGAGCTCATCACAACGGTGGCCGTCGTCCCTGGCCGCCTGGAGGTGACGACCCAGCACGTCTACTTCTATGACGGCAGCAGCGAGAAGGAGGAGACGGAGGGAGGTAATGGCATGTCCTCCTCAGGAGGAGTGAGGTGGGGCGAGGAACCCCCCACCCATCCCATCTCCCCCAGAAGCCCACCTCACCGGGTGCTGGTCATTTTGGGGGTGGGCTTCTCCCAGCCCCAGGGCGATGCTGGCCCCCATCCCTGCCTTAGGAATTGGGCTCCAAGTGGACAAGGATGCCCATGGGGTTCTGTGTCCCCTCTATCTCGGCAGGAATCGGCTACGACTTCAAGCGCCCCTTGTCTCACCTGCGTGAGGTCCACCTGCGCCGCTACAACCTGCGCCGCTCCGCGCTCGAGCTGTTCTTCATCGACCAGGCCAACTACTTCCTCAACTTCAAAAAAAAGGTGGTGGCACCCTTTCCCCCCCTGAAACCCCTCCCGGAGCCACGACACTGCCCAGGCTCCGGCTGCTCCACGCCCTACCTACGTCCCCCCAGGTGAGAAACAAGGTGTACTCCTGCATCCTCGGTCTGCGTCCCCCCAACCAGATCTATTTTGGCAGCCGGTCGCCACAGGAGCTGCTGAAGGCCTCGGGGCTCACCCAGGTACTGGCTCACCCTGCCCATCCCCACTCCGTATCCCCTCTTCCCAGGGAGGGTGCCAGTGTGGGATAGGGATGGCCATGGGTTGGAGATGACCATGGGACCTGGGGTGGCTGTGGGATGGCGATGGCCATGAGACCAAGGATGGCCATGGAATGGAGATGGCTGTGGGACGAGTGATGCCTGAGACCAGAGATGGTTGTGGGATGGCGATGGCCATGAGACCAAGGATGGCCATGGAATGGAGATGGCTGTGGGACGAGTGATGCCTGAGACCAGAGATGGTTGTGGGATGGGGATGGCCATGGGACCAGGCATGGCTGTGGTACCAGGAATGGTCTGGCACCGGGGTGACCCTGGGACAGGCACAGCCATGGGGTGGGGGGTGTCCGCCCTGTCTCCTGCCCTCCCCCAGCCCATCTCAGCCATCCTCCCTCCGCTCCAGAAATGGGTCCTGCGGGAGATCTCCAACTTCGAGTACCTCATGCAGCTGAACACGATCGCGGGGCGTACCTACAACGACCTCTCCCAGTACCCCGTGGTGAGTCCCGTGTCCCCCCCACTGTCCCCCCAGTAAGCCTGCATCCCCCAGCCTCACCCACCTCCCATCCCCACCCAGTTTCCCTGGATCCTGCGGGATTACGTCTCGGAGACCCTCGACCTCACTGACCCAGCCGTGTTTCGGGACCTGTCCAAGCCCATCGGGGTGGCCAACGAGCGGCACGCCCGGGACGTGAAGGAGAAGTGAGTACCGCAAAAACGAGGGTTGGAGGATGCAGGGAGTGCCTGCCTGGTTCCCGGTGGAACTCCCCCGCCTCGCCCCCAGGTACGAGAGCTTCGAGGACCCCACGGGCACTGTGGACAAGTTCCACTACGGCACGCACTACTCCAACGCAGCGGGCGTCATGCACTACCTGATCCGCACCGAGCCCTTCACCACCCTCCACATCCAGCTGCAGAGTGGCAGGTGGGCGCCCAGCGGGTGGACCCTGGGGAGGGGACATCGCGGTGGGGACAAGTGGGATCCAACTGGGTGTCCTGTGCCACCAGGTTTGACTGCTCCGACCGGCAGTTCCACTCGGTGCCAGCGGCGTGGCAAGCCCGCATGGAGAACCCCGTGGATGTCAAAGAGCTCATCCCTGAGTTCTTCTACTTCCCTGAGTTCCTGGAGAACCAGAATGGTAAGGGGCACCCATCATCCCTACCATGGGGACAGCACCCATGGGAGGACAGCGAGGGTCAGTGTCCCTCACCCCCTGCCTGCTCTACCTGCAGGCTTCGACCTGGGCTGCCTGCAGCTCTCTAACGAGAAAGTGGGTGATGTGGTCCTGCCCCGGTGGGCACAGTCCCGTGAGGACTTCATCTACCAGCACCGCAAAGCCCTGGTGAGATGGTGGAGCTCACCCCAACCCTTCCTCCGTTCCCACCCCGGGGGTGTTGTTATGGGGGGTGGTGGGCGTTCCCAGGCCTCCCTGATGCCCCATCCTTGGACAGGAGTCAGAGTATGTCTCAGCCCACCTCCACGAGTGGATCGACCTCATTTTTGGGTACAAGCAACGAGGCCCAGCCGCTGTGGAGGCCCTCAACGTCTTCTACTATTGCACTTACGAGGGTGAGCCATGGGGCAGGGAGGTGGGGGGGCACCTGCCAGGTGGCCCCCTGTGACCATCCCCATCCCCAGGGGCCGTGGACCTGGACGCCATCGCTGACGAGACACAGAGGAAGGCCCTGGAGGGCATCATCAGCAACTTTGGGCAGACGCCCTGCCAGCTGCTCAAGGTAGCTCATACCCTCTGCCCCCTGAAAAATAGCCCCTTTTGGGGGGCCACCCCCCTTCTCATGGGTCCCCTCGCTTTCCCACAGGAGCCCCATCCTGCCCGGCTGTCCACGGAGAGCGCTGCCCGGAGGCTGGCCCGCCTCGACACCCGCTCACCCAACGTCTTCGAGAACCTGGACCAGCTCAAGTCCTTCTTTGTGGAGGTGAAGACAACCCTAGGGGGAGCCCTGGCCAGGACTGGCGAGTTGTTGGTGGCCAGGAAGGTGCCCACCAGTTGCTGTCTCCCCGCAGGGCATCAGCGATGGGGTGGCCCTGGTGCAAGCCGTGGTCCCCAAGAACCAGGCACACTCCTTCATCACTCAGGGATCACCCGACATCCTGGTGAGTGTGGGGAAACTGAGGCACGGGTGCATGCTGCTGACCTGGGAGGGGACCAGGACCGAACCCCAGGACAACTCCTGGAACTGCATCACCTCCATGTCCGTCTCTGCCCAGGTCACCGTGAGTGCCAACGGCTTGTTGGGGACCCACAACTGGTTGCCCTATGACAAGAACATCTCCAACTACTTCAGCTTCACCAAAGACCCCACGGTCTCCAACGCAAAGTGAGTTGACAGGGATGGTCCCCGGAGGTGCCACCATCCCACCCATGGCTCTGTCACTGTCCCACATCCCTCCCCACCAGGACCCAGCGCTTCCTGCAAGGTCCCTTTGCCCCCGGCGCAGACCTCTGCTCCCGCACACTGGCTGTGTCCCCCGACGGGAAGCTGCTCTTCAGCGGGGGACATTGGGACAACAGCCTCCGCATCACCTCGCTGGCCAAAGGGAAGATCATTGGGCACATCACCCGGCACATAGGTACATCCTCTTCCAATGATGAAGATGCCCCAGTGAGTTTGTCGGGCCATGAGGGGGAGGTGGGACACATGAGTGGGCAGGAGACGTCTCCCAGTGTCTCCCATCTTCTGGGGACAGTCCAAAACACATCTTGGTGCCATCCCATGGGGTTGGGGTACCAAGCTCTTTGGGACAGGACCAGCAGCTCATGTTGTCCCTCTGGGTGTCACAGACGTTGTCACCTGCCTGGCACTCGACCTCTGCGGCATCTATCTCATTTCTGGGTCCCGGGACACCACCTGCATGGTGTGGCAGGTCCTACAGCAGGTACGGGGTTGACCCTTACCCTGTGCTCCGGCCAGGGGAAGCTTGTGGTGGGGACTGCCACCAGGTGACTGAGGTCCCCATGTCCCCAACGCCAGGGTGGATTTTCCAGCGGTTTGGCTCCCAAACCCGTCCAGGTCCTGTACGGCCATGACGCCGAGGTGACATGCGTGGCCATCAGCACTGAGCTGGACATGGCGGTATCGGGCTCCCAGGTGAGCTGGGGTGGTGAGGTGGGCAGCGGGCTGGGCAGTGGCACCATCATCACCCCACGTCCTCTTCTTCCTGTAGGATGGCACCATCATCATCCACACCATCCGCAGGGGTCTCTTCATTCGGTCCCTGCGGCCACCCGGCGAGAGCTCACCACCCGCCGTCCTCTCCTACCTGGCCGTGGGGCCGGAGGGGCAGGTGGTCGCCCAGACCACCGTTGGTCAACGAACCTGCTTGAAGGTATGACCAGGCGTCCCTGTGTCCTCCTCCTCCTCACAGTCAGCGTGTGTGTCCCCCTCTTTGCTCTGTCTTCCAGGACAGGTTTGCGCTGCACCTCTACTCTGTGAACGGGAAGCACCTCTCCTCCGTCCCACTGGATGAGGAGGTGACGGCCATGTGCCTGACAGAGGAGTTCGTGGTGCTGGGGACCATGCAGTGCGGGCTGGAGATCCGTGACCTCCAGAGGTGAGGGCTACCACCCACCTTATCCCACCCCAACCACCCCCTTGGGGTGCCCAGGGAGCTTGAGGGGTCCCATCCCACCACTCATCTTCTCACACCCTCCCACCACTCGTCTTCTCACAGCCTCAAGGCGGCCGTGCCCCCTGTGGCCATGCGGGTGCCCGTCCACAGTGTATCTGTCACCAAGGAGAAGAGTCACATCTTGGTGGGGCTGGAGGATGGCAAGCTCATCGTGGTGGGAGCTGGACAGCCCGCTGAGGTGAGTGCGTACCGCACCTCGGGTGGTGAGGGGGCTGGGGAGAGCCATGCCTTGGTGACTACCGGACTGGGGACCTCTGCTTGTCCTCCTTGCTCTGCCAGAGCAGAGGGGGGCAGAGGTGGGGTGGAATGGGGGAGATATGGAGAAGGGGATGGAGGTGCAGATGAAGGTGGAGAAGGCAATGGAGGTGATGGGTGGTGATGGAGATGAAGAAGGGGATGGTGGATGGTGGTGGTGTTAGAGAA
>VWZZ01001352.1:328454-356734 GCA_013399095.1 Psophia crepitans | reverse complement strand
AAGGAACTGGGCTTGTTTAGTCTGGAGAAGAGGAGGCTCAGGGCAGACCTTATTGCCCTCTACAACTACCTGAAAGGGAGTTGTGGTGAGCTGGGGGTTGGCCTCTTCTCGCAGATAACTAGTGACAGGACAAGGGGGAACGGCTGCAAGTTGCGCCAGGGAAGGTTCAGGTTGGAGATGAGGAGAAAATTCTTCTCTGAAAGGGTGGTCGGGCATTGGAACGGGTTGCCCAGGGAGGTGGTGGAGTTACCGTCCCTGAGGGTGTTTAAGGAAAGGTTAGATATGGTACTTAGGGACGTGGTTTAGTGGGTAATAGTTGGTGGGGGGATGGTTGGACTAGATGATCCTTGAGGTCACTTCCAACCTTAATGATTCTATTCTATTCTATTCTATTCTATTCTAAATTAGCTGAGGATCTGCTCGTAGTGTTTAGGGATGCTGGTGAAATTGATAAGATGAACTTTGTCACTTAGCTTTTCTAATTCATCAAATTCCTTTTATATTGTGCTGCTTCTCAGACATTTCATACCTATTTGCTGTGCATTAATGTATCACAGCTGAGAATATGTGCAGCAGTAGTTGGCTTTTTTTAGTTTGCTTTTAAGCTGACTTTTCTTCAATGACTGCTCCGTTGTTCAGCACTTCTATTTTCTTCCAGTATGCACATACTGTCTTACCTTATGCCAAAACTTAGCAGCATTTCTGAAGACACCAATATATGTGGAAGTGGTACTGGAGTTAAAAATCTGCACTTCAAAAGGCACCTCAAAGCTCTTCTGATTTTTTCTACTGTCTCTTATACTTCCATCATTTGTGGCAAGAGTTTGAGTAAAGCCAGTATATGTAGGCACCTGCCCTACAGCTTCTGGGAGTTGAGATTATTCCCTTCTGTTCTGTTCCAGACCACCCTACCTTTTTCTATCCTATCCTATCCTATCCTATCCTATCCTATCCTATCCTATCCTATCCTATCCTATCCCATCCCATCCCATCCCATCCCATCCCATCCCATCCCATCCTGTCATTGTTTTGCACCATGGCCAATAAAACATATTTTAAATGACAATGATGTGACCATATATATTTACTAAACTTTTTTGTTTGCAATAAGAATGGGGTTTTTTTTTTGTTTGTTTGGTGGTTTGGGGTTTTTTTGTTTGTTTGTTTTTAATCGATTACTTCATATAGAGACAAAAGAAGTCACACCTGATTCAGTACAGAAATTCTGTTTCCAAACTCTTAGTCTCAGTATTCCTATACTATGACTTCTGGTAAACTTCACTTTCTAGTTTAAACAGAAGCACTACCAAAACTGTGGTATTCCCCACTCCTCCCCAAGATTTCTCCACAACCATGGATCAAATCCAGCATCTCTAACATTTTTGTCCTTTATGTCTTATATATGTATGTGTGTGTGTATACGTAAAAGGTTCCAAAAGTTTCAGAAGTTCCCTGTATGACAGTATAGTTTTCCATAACACCAAAACAGATCCAGTAGCAGAAACTGGTAGAAATTTTTCCTTCATGTTACAGTAGCCTTCCTATGAGTTAATTACAGTTTTCCACAGCTAGTTGTTTCTTTCTAAAGTCTGTGAGGCATTCCATATGTTCTCACTAGCTCACACTGTAGCTGGGGATTTTATTTTGGTCTATATATAGCAAGTAAATAGTCCAGATATGCTCAGATTTGTTTTGAAAACTTTAGTCTGGCTAAAATGAAGGATGTGACATTTAGAAGTGAATTTATGAAGCTAGAAACAACAGCAAGGAGCAGCTGGGAAGAGATTCAGGGACAAGTATTATCTCTTAACAGTCTCCACTTGTACAGAGTGCTGATTACTTCAGAAAAAATCCATGTGCAGCTATCACTTGAACTTGGAGCAAGAAGGATTGGAAGAAAGGGGCAATGTTAGGCTGGGAGCATTGGTTCAAGTGCTAACTGTGGAGCTCATTGTCTGGGATCATTTCTGTGAAGTCATACATTTAATTTACAGAATCACCAACACAGCTACATGTCTGCAAGCACCCCCATGCAACCCACCCTGGGATTATATACCCATATGTGAAACTATACACAGCTGTTGCAGAGGGCAAAGCTTGTGGGACGGTTGGGTAGAGGGCAGAGGGGACAATTCCAGGAGGGGCACTGGCAGAGAAGTAGTCAGCAGGAGAAAGAGAAAAAGCAGCTTTGCATAGCAGGACTGCAGAAATGGGGTAGGAAACCATACTGGGTCAGGCTGTGTCACTAGGAGAAAGACTGAGGACACAAGAGGGGGAACATAGTTATTTCTTACATGTTTAATAAAACCAGTGGGGAGTAAGCAGGAGGGGAAACAAAAACGGAAGCCCTAGAAGCAGATGATATGACAGGAGGGGAAGTCCCATTTAGAGGAAGACGAAGTTACAGAAGGCAGGAAAGCAGTGGTGAGTTTGTTTAGGGGAAGGTATGGCATTACCCAATGGGAAAGCCAGGATGTGTGAGATCATAGAATCATAGAATGGTTTGGGTTGGAAGGGACCTCAAAGATCATCTAGTTCCAACCACCCTGCCATGGGTAGGGACACCCTCCACTAGACCAGGTTGCCCAAAGCCCCATCCAATCTGGCCTTGAACACTTCCAGAGAGGAGAGATCCACAGCTTCTCTGGACAACCTGTTCCAGTGCCTCACCACCCTCACAGTAAAGAATTTCTTCCTAACATCTAATCTGAATCTAAATCTCCTTCAGTTTAAACCAGTTACCCCTTGTCCTATCACTGCACTCTCTGATAAACAGTCTCTCTGCATCTTTCCTGTAGGCCCTTTTAGGTATTGGAAGGCTGCAATAAGGTCTCCCCGGAGCCTTCTCTTCTCTAGGCTGAACAACCCCAAGTGTCTCAGCCTGTCCTCATAGGAGAGGTGCTCCAGCCCTCTGATCAACTTTGTGGCCCTCCTCTGGACTTGCGCCAGCAGCTCCATGTCTTTCCCATACTGGGGATCCCAGAGCTGGACCCAGTACTCCAGGTGGGGTCTCACCAGAGTGGAGTAAAGGGGGAGAATCACCTCCCTCGACCTGCTGGCCACACTGTTTTTGATGCAGCGAGGACACGGTTGGCGTCATGTCATTAGTCCCCATTCTGCTGTATGTCCTTTTCTCCACAGGTGCCTGCACACCTCTGTGTGTTTGTATCCTTGCGTTGGGAAAAAGGCTTAGCATAACCCAATTGTGTTGCTGTACAAAGACAGGAAGCCTGTGAGGAACCAGCTGTCCCTTCCATGTTCCTCTTTTGGAGGAGCCTCCCTTTATACCCCTGTCCCTAACCGAAAAGGGCCTCTGAGATTTTCAGATTTATCTCTGGAGAAATAAAAGCCCTAAATCAAATCAATAAAAAAAATATAATACCAGTAGGAAGGATATGATGGGAAGAAGTTAGAGAAACTTTAGCTGACATTTCATATCGTAACTGGTAGCTCCAAAGTGTTTTTTGCTTGGTGGTGAAGGCTCAACTGCATATAGTGCAAATTGAGTTTATAAAACTTCGTAGTGACTACTGAAGTTTTCTTTTGCACTTGTACTGAAGTTAAGCCAGGTTTTATGTGGTGCATGATGAGTTTGAAAAAATGCATTGCAACTGGCATAGGTTTTATTCTCTAAAGCCACCCCATCTGTGTACAAAGAGAGTACACACTGCTATTATAGCACGATTGCTACTGTGCACACCAAACTCACATCCTAGCTCCAGACCTGGGCTTTCCTATCTATGCGAGCCCTGAAACACAGTGCTGTCTTCTTGTATCAGCCTTATATAGCCATTAACTATGAATCTGGCTTTACACTAATCTAACTCCGTCAACATGTATGGAGTTGCTTCTGATGCCTTTCAAAGATGTAGCTAGCCTTAAGCATTGTTGTCTCTTGCCAGAGTCTTAAAAAGAATTTAAATGTTCAATATGTGGCCCTGGAGCTTTTGTGAAACCATTTTAGTTCTTGTTTTGTGGTACTTTTAAAACATAAAGGGTTGATATTGCGAAGTGTTACAATGATCCTTTAAATTTTCTTTGAATGGTAGAGTTGGTAGTAATATTTTTTTAAAAATAATTTGTAATGTAATACAAACAGTGTTAGTTCAGCTTCTGAAAAAAACAAACCACTTTTAACAAAACTTCAATTGGGTTTTAATTTTGAACTTTCCATTTCAACTGTTATCAAGCCCTTTGCTTTTGCCCTCCCTATGACTTTTGCACAAGCTTTTGTGGCATGTTTTTGTGAGGGCAAAGACTGTGTTTCCAGTAATTCCCAAGTGGATGGAGTCATCTCTACATTTACAAGTTGCCAAAAAAATCTGAAAGTTTATAGTAATTATAAATGCTCATATGGACAGAAGAATAACTTACATTTTTGTAGCACTCTCGATGTCTTAGTGGCACTTTGATTGGGATTTAGTTGAATATAGAAACCAAGAAAAAAAGTATAGTACTGAAGTTATTATGTAATGTTCACAACATTAGGTATAGTGAAGAAATGTAAGCTGACAGCCAAAAATCTCAATTAAAAGCAACTTAATGTGGCTGTCAAAACACTCCACCCTTGTGAGCTCAAGTAGGTAAACCTTTTGGGCTATAGGCACAATGGGAGAAGACTCATTAAGGAAATTAGGTTAGATTTCTTAGTATTATACTAGTGACATAAAAACGCTCCATGCCATCCCTTCCATATGAAACACTTCATTTTCCTGGAGCTCCAAATGGCTGATACTTCACTTAGGTTCGTTTTCAACCATATACTATCTCTGTGCAGTCGTTCAAGTTGGCTCTGGTGAACTGATTGCACAATGTATACGTGTGGATATATACACACGTTTGCATACATTAAGTGTCCATACATTTACATCTGTGTAGGGAGAGAGGCTGAAGCAATAGGATCTTTTGGACTGGAGAGGCAGGGGACGGCCATACAGCTGTGACTCCAACACAGGATGCACAGCCAGGCTGAAGAGATCAGTGCTAAGAGGGAAGCCAAAGCCCTTGATAAATGTCCACACTCTTAAATGCACGCATACACTTCTTTCGTATGACATGTTTCACTGGATAAGGACTCAATGTTAGGAAGAGTAAACAACTGGGCAAACGGAACCGTAGCAGAAGAGATTTCTGTGCTCTGAATAAGGCTAAAATACTGTATGGAAATGAAAATATATTGTAGATTACCACCTTAAATTTTGCATTCAGAACTCTTATGGACACAGAGAAAGAATATGCTCTTGTCTTTTCACTCTCTAATGGGGCACATTCCATTGATTTTCACCTACTAAGTGCTATGTTCTGCAACATAAATAAAATTGCAGCCTTTGTGGTTTAGTGGGGGTCGTTAAGAGGGTTGTTGTGATTATTAATTTTGGTGTTGTCTTTGTCCTTTGTTACAAAGTCTTACTTGTATTTTATTTCCTAGATAACAAAGACTACCATGTAATTAATGTCATTTGACTATAACCAAGAATTAAAAAAAGGTGCGTGATGAGGAATGTATGATTAATGTACAAATGAAAAAGCAGTCCTTCTCTTTCCCTCTCTTATCAGCTTTTAATCCTTCTGACGTACTTAACTGGCTCCAATTGATGTCACTGGTAGTTTTATATGGCCTATGAATTTTTCAAGGAGCAGCTTCAAATTTCCTTGAGTTAAAGGGAGGGAAAAGAACAGAACTGCACGGTAATAAAAGCGCTATCACGAGAATACTAACCATAAAGAGTGTATAATACCTAATGTTCTCAACAGTAGTATTTTATTCAGGCACAAGATCTGAGAGCAATGAGATGGGGAATAGATTTTCTTAAGTGGATAGCAGCAGATAAACCCATGGCAGCATGCAACTAATTATGATTGTACGAAGCATGAATGGCTAATGTACTCAGACCTAGTGGAAGTTAGCAAAAGAGCTGGAGAGAGAACTAGTGAAAAAAAAAAGACATCTCTCACCTGATGTATAGGCAATATAGTATCACTTCGTATCTCCCTCCAAAGAATGAGTGGGGAAGAAATGATCTCATAAGGTCTGTATTACCCTTCTGAGGGATTTTCATGCATCTTGGGGAAAGTGCCAAGTACACTGGAAGTGGGGGAGTGTTAGTCATCTCCAAAGCACCAAAAGCAAATGGAGAAAAGGGATAAACTGGCCCAAACAAGCAGAAAAAAATACGATTTGTGGCAGGTTGCTCTAGGTCTCATTGACCTTGGCAGTAATGCAAAGGTCGTATTTTATATGAGTGAAATGTCCTTGAATATTTGCTCCAACATCTACAAACAAGATTTTCTTCCCCATCAAACATGCTTGTCATGTTTTTCTTTCCAAAAAATGACAAATAAAAAGGATTTTTTTTTCTTTTGTATGCTGGGAAAATCCAGCTTTTATCTATCATTCTTTCACTTAGACCATTTTAAAAATATTATCTAGGCACTAGCGCATTAAGCATGTGCTTCTATTTTCTCTTTTGTGGAAAAAAAAATGACAGTTGTGGAGCAACAGACTGAATGCTTTGTGAGAGAAGTTTAGCTTTATAAGCAAACAAGGAGTATGACATGTGAGACCAGAGTGAAGTAGGAATACCGCGTATTTGGTACAAATACTGGATTTGGCCTTTCAAAAAATATGAAGAACGTCTAAGGAGATAGTCACCCCTTCTTGTCCCTGCTGGCTTTCCACCCCAGCTGCCAGCTTTTTCAGAATAGAGACCTAAAATTTAGGTGCTCTGAATTGCCTTCCGGAAGTCTCTCTGTTGTTTGACTGCACAGGAAGGTAATCTTCTAAATTAAACACCTACATTAGTGGCTGAAAATGGCAATACTTATTGATTTTCAAAGGGGAAAGTGGCAGCCTAATTTCCTGTATTCCTTTGAGCATTTGCTTTTGAGTAGACATGTACATTTGGCAATGTGTGGAACAGGAGAGTTGTATGAGCCATCCTGCTCCACCTAATGTTTTTTACCTTAATTTAAGGATTTTGTAGAAAATGGCTACTGGCTGTTACACAGCGGTATCCAGGGCTAAAAGACCATCTCCATGATGATTTTAATCTCTAAACTTACAAGGACTGAGCTGTCACATAAGGATTGATTGTGTGCTGAGTGGCAATACCATACCATATAAACAATTGTTGAGGTTCCCAGACTTGATGGCATGGGAAATGCTGAAGTACTCAACACATTTATTTCCTCATCCTTCAAGGATAAAGCCCTCTCCCAGACCTCTGTGCATACTGGTATAAATTGAAGTGGGAGGGGCAGCCAAAAGCAGGGGGGTAAAAAGTTAGAAGGACTGGTGGGATGCACCTGCAGGTGTTAAGGTTGCAGCCATGATTAAAAGATTGCTGTCTGTCTCCAGTGAAAAATCATGGTGGCCGAGAAAGGTCCCTGGTAACTGTAAAAAGATTAACATAATAATAAGCCCGTCTTTACAAAGGGAAAAGGAACATCTAGGGAACTACTGGTGTCTGGGAAAATCACGGAGTACATCCTCCTAGACTCTATTTCCAAACACATGAAGGACAAGAATGTAATCAAGAGCAGCAGACATAGAAATACCAAGGGCATCATGCTTCACCATCCTGATTGCCTTCTATGACGAAATGGCAGTGGATGAAGGAAGAACAGTGAATGAAGTATATCTTGGAAGGCTTTTGAGACCATCTCCCACAGCATTTTCAATAGTAGTTTGAGGCAATGTGGGATAGATGAATTATTAGAAGAGTTGAAAATCAGCAGGATTGACAGGCTCCAAGAGTGGTAATTGATGGCTTGAGGTTGGCTTGGTGGCCAGCAACAAGTACAGTACCCAAAGGGTTGATACTAGGACTACTTGTTTAATTTCTTCATCAGTGACCTGGATGATTTGACAAAAGGCACCCCCTGGAAAATTGTGGTTCCAGGGGAGTGTTTGACATGCAATGTGGCTGAACTACAAGGGCTGAAGCAAACTTAAAATCTGGGCCAAAAAAAAGCTGCACAAAGTGCACAGTTGTGCACCTGGAGTGGTGTAACCCTCTGCATCAGTGCTGGCTGGGAACTGACTGGCTGAGAAACAGCGCTGTGGAAAAGGACCTGGGGGTTACGGTAGGTGCCAAGTCGCATATAACCCAGCAATATGTTCTCAGTGTAAATATGGGAAACCACATACTATGTTAGGAGGAGCTTGGACAGCCGATTGAGGGAACTGTCTCTGCTTGGCATTGGTGAGGCTGCACCTGAAATACTGTGCCAAATTGGGTTTCTCCAGTTAAAGAGAGATACTGAGAAACTGGATAAGGTCCAGTGGCAGGCTACAAAGATAGTTAAGGATGTGGAGCACATGGCCTGTTAGAGAAGGTGGAGGAACATGGGCTTGTTTCCTCTGATAGAGACAAAAAAAGGGGTGATCAAATATAGCTTACAATTTCTGAAAATAAAATATAAAGATAAAAGAGTCAAAAACTTTTCAGACAACTGGTTGTTAGTTACACAACAAGTAGGCTAGTTATACAAGAAAACAATTAGACTTTCAAGGGGAGATAATTGCAAGTTGTGACTAGGGAGGTTCAGACCAAAAATTTTGAAAAGTTTATTTGTCAGCAGGTAGTGTGGCTCTGCAACAGCATATCTGAATACGTGGTAGAATCGTCCTCTGTAGAGGTTTTCAAGACTCATCTAACAAAGCAATGGCTGACCTGACCTAGTGTTGGACATGGTCTCTGGTTGCCCTAGACAACCTCCAGAGGTTTTCCCTCTAACCAACATTTCTAAGACACTATGACGACACTCTCCTCCAGTATATAGGGGAAGGGAAGCTGACTGGCATTTAATGGTTTCAGTCTGCAGTCCTATAGAGTCATAGAATCATAGAACCATAGAATGGTTTGGGTTGGAAGGGACCACAAGGATCATCTAGTTCCAACCACCCTGCCATGGGCAGGGACACCCTCCACTAGACCAGGTTGCCCAAAGCCCCATCCGATCTGACCTTGAACACTTCCAGAGAGGGGAGATCCACAGCTTCTCTGGGCAACCTGTTCCAGTGCCTCATCACCTTTGCAGTAAAGAATTTATTTCTAATGTCCAATCTAAATCTCCCCTCTTTTAGTTTATACCCATTACCACTTGTCCTGTCACTACACTCCGCAAGAAACAGCTCCTCTCCAACTTTCCTTAGGTCCCCTTTAGGTATTGGAAGGCTGCAATTAAGTCTCCCTGGAGACTTCTCTTCTTTAGGCTGAACAAGCCCAACTCCCTCAGCCTGTCCTCATAGGAGAGGTACTCCAGCCTTCTGATCAGCTTTGTGGCCCTCACAAAGTCAGTGTTGTTCAAGAATATTTTGAATCTTCTCTGATTAAGGACAGGGCAGGTTTTCTCACAAATGTGCAGGTACCATAACAGCATATAAAACATCATGGACACATGAAGAAATGAAAAACATCTGGATGGGGTTGAGAAATGGAAAGCATGACCTCTCTTTTCCTGGGAGGCCCAGAATTATTTTGGGGGGACTTTTTATCATCATGCTAGAAAGCAATTCTATGAAGTGGACTTGGTATAGCGGGTAGATGGCTCACGGAGATATCTTGCCTCTTGTGCCTTCTACTTTATACACTGTGAAATATTATTTGCACTTTTACCTGTTCATCAAAACACACCATATAAGTTTGTATTTGCTTATTCTGCTATGTATTGCCCTATTAATATCTGCATCGTGCTCAGAATCCTTCAAGATTTATTTCCTTGTTTCCCTCTTGCACATCTGATTGAATAATTCCACCTTCCTCTACCCCTCTAAAAATCCCCAGTCCAACAATCTGGACCCATGGTGTTTGAGCGCATCACTCTTCTCTATGGTTCTTCAAACGACCGTAACCAACATCAAGGCAGAAATACGGTTCAGATGTTTTCCTGGGACTTGACAAAACCTTGTTCAGTTCTCTGGGCAAGCTGCTTATTCTCACATCTGAAAGGGCACGCAGACCTTTGGATTTTTACAGAAATTTAGAGACAGCACCCTAAATGTGTCAGTCCATACTTGTTTTTACAGGAAGATATCTTGTTTGTTTGTAATCTTTGTCATATAAGACAGCTTTTGGCTAAAATCATTAAACTGTGTAATGGTCTGATATTATGATTTTCATATAAGTAAGAACAAATGATGTAAAAACAGAGGTAAGGATGTCTGCCATCCTGGGGTCCTAAATCAGAAGAAACGTAGGCCTCGCCTCCCCTCCCCTCCGTCCCAAAACATATTTTCCCTGAAATCCTTAGCAGGAGAATATCCCTTTGTACTCAGTCGCAAATTTTAACTCCTCAATTTTTAGCTGCTTTGATTTCTTTTTTTCTTTGAAATTCCAATAGGGATTAAAGCATAAACTGGATTAACTACTTGTCAAATGCAATTTTGTTAAGTGAAACTGTATTTATGAGGATGGGATGGCTCAGTGGATTGATGATGAGGTACCATCCTAGGTCACTCGTTCAAAGTGATGTTAGTCTGGTAGTGACTGAAAATACATCATTTGCCATCTGGGAGCTTTCTAGCAATGAAGCCAGTAAGGAACTAGTTACAGCCAGGTCCTGAGGGAATCTCCATATCCTAATATATGCACCAAAATAGCCAGTAACTGCCTCTCCCTATCACAGGCCTAATGGAGAGATAAAGTCCTAAGGAGGGGTAGAACGAGATCTGACACAATAGACAATAGCTTTAAAGTAAGGTCTACAAATCATACTTGAGATACTTCGGCAAGGCAATGTCAGGAAGCTTGTTCTGTGGAGTTCATAATCCAGACTTATTGGTCTAGTATTTCCCTCAAATGCTAAGATGCTTCTCACAAAGGCTAAGAAGAGAGAATGAAATGTCTTTTGAATTGAGAAGAGAACAAGCTTTTTAAAGTCATCTGATTGTCAAGAAAAACATTTGAAAAGCAAGGCTATTAGGCTGAGTAATTTCCAGAGAAAGGCAGTGGACATGTCCTTACTTGAATCATGTTAAAGAAAGATGAACTCCTCCCATCACTGTTATCTAATTACAAGGATGAGTAAATAGGTATGGGCAACATTTTCAAACCTGGGTTCTGAAAGTTTGACACAATATCCAAAGGAAGATATGAAAAAGGCGGGGTGCTTTTCACAGAGACTGTCATTAAGAGTAGTGAGAGCTCAAGGTCTCAGCCCTGATTCTGAGAGAATAATTGAGATTAAAAATTAAAATTAAATTGCTGAAAAGTGTAGGCTAACCCCCCCTACTCTTTACTGCACTGTACTACATGTAAAAAAGCCCCCACCCAAATTATTATCAAAGCAAGAGAAAATGGAGTTATTACATGGTTGACTGAGAACACTCAACATAGTTATTGGAATTCCTGACTGGAGACATGGATTGAAGGACTGTTGGTAGGAAAGAAAAGGTCAGAGCTGAAAAAGTGACAGTAGGAACATTGTCACCAAGAGGTCCCAAAAAAGGGAACAGTGACTGTTCCTCTGCAGCTTCCTAAGGTGTGAACCTGAACCTAGAGCCACCCTCAACACAAGCGGGTGGAAAGATCAGGAAGGGAAAACGTTGATTCAAACTTGAGAAATTTTGCATTTCTGAAAGAAGGGGAACTGAGTACCTTGGTTTCCAAAGCAGGTGACAGAAGTCAAAGTAAAAGGTGACAACCAGACCTCACAAGGGTTCAAGCTTCCTCCCTTCCTGCTTCAGTCAGCCTCAAGGGAAAGACCCTGGTGGGGTTTTACCTGTTGGCTGAAGCAGCCTTCCATGACGGAAGACTGTGTTGTGGCTCCCTACTATTCCGGGGAAAGGGAAGCCGTGTCCAAGAACACGGCCTGATTCTCTACTGTTTCACCCCAGCTTGCTTCTGCTGCCATTACATTCAGTTAGAGAAAGAGCTCATCCAAGCTTAATTCAGGATATCACAGTCAGCTGAGGAATTTTGATGCCCCCCGTGCTTAGAAGCTGCTTTGACACTTGTGCTTCCTTTCCCTGTCGTTCAGCGTCAAAGAGCACAGCTCTGCCGAAATCAGACGTGAATGGCGGTGGTGACTCTCACTCAGGTGCTGCCATTCACACACTAAGCTCCTCTGCCTCAAAGGCTGGCCAGGCAATGCTAACAATAAACAAACCATAATAACTCACAACTGCGGCTGAACCCAGCCCTTAATGACATTGTTCAATACAGCTCCAACACTGTGAAGAGCTCCATCGCTTCGTTCCCATGCCCCTAGGAGCATTTCCAGATGGGCTTTACCAAGGGTGATTCCAACAGCTTATTCTAATTGTTTTGCTTGTACGGTAGAGGGAAGCTAACCTGCCGTGCAACCTGATGCTTTCTGCAGAAACAGGTTATTGCAGGGTAACAAGTGGCTTTTCTCTCCTAAGCCTCAGCTGACAGTACAGTACCACAGGGGGGCACTCACATTAACATGTACACCTCCCCGAGCTGCACAACACCTTGCAGGTGTGCACAGCCGTACAGCGCAGCTCAGAGAGGGTTTGCAGGGAGCCACAGGCTTGGAAACGGGGCCAAAGCCACCCTTCCATCGTCTGCGTCTCCACGCAGCCAACTGTTGGTTTACTGCTTTGCCTTTTGGGTAAAAACAAAGCAAAAGCTAAAAAAAAAGGGCAGAACTCTGAAAAAAAACCCCAATATCTGCTAGCACTGTTAAGTTTGTGTGCGTGTGCTAATGAGTTTTGACCCTGAGAAAAGGTATCAAGAAAGTCTTAGAGAAGAGCGGTGAAGGCATAATTTCTGATTTCCATCAATAAGAAAACGACTTATGGAAACTGCCCGCTGATCACATGGTGCGGCAAAGGAAAGTGTGCTGCAGGCAGATATAGCTGGCAAGGCTTGAATAATCACTGTTTGAAAGGGTTTATCTGCCAGTGACTCCCGAAGTGTCTGAGAACACTGTGACTGATTCAAAAGACTGCTTTCTGGCAAATCTTTGGCTATTTCAAAGAAAAGTGTGAACTTACAGTCAAGTTGTTTCTCATTGTTGCTGCAGATGGGTTGATCAAATGAAAGCATGCACCGCAACGCATACATTAGAGCTAGAGGAGTCAGAACTTTGATGTTTGCCTCAATATTTTAATTCTGTTTAAGAGATGCTTCTGGATTATTAAGTGATGCAGAGAAAGGAAGCACAAAATGTGGAATATTTATTTCCCAAAGTTTTGTGCTTCTCTGAAGCTCAAAGCCGGTATCACAAGGGTTTGAGGGGACATCTCAGTGAGATGTTTCCAGCTTCTCAGATGCGCCTGGTCAAAGGACAATAGCATGAGCAGCCCAACTGAAACTCTGGCAGAGATCACCAGGGAAAATGTCTTGTTTTGGTTTGTTGTTGTTTGGTTGGTGGTTTTTTTTTGTGTGTGTGTGTGTGTGGTGTTTTTTGTTTTTTTTTTCTTTTTCCCCCAGCCACCCCCTTATAGACACACCAGCAGCCTCAGTCTCTTTCCTGAAAGTCCACGTTTTCCCTGGAAGTCCACTTTTCCTCTGGC
Organism: Psophia crepitans; assembly: GCA_013399095.1. NCBI lineage: Eukaryota > Metazoa > Chordata > Aves > Gruiformes > Psophiidae > Psophia > Psophia crepitans. Next base: position 343,248 of record VWZZ01001352.1, on the reverse strand, counting down.
TGCATCACATTCTGTCAGAAACAGCCCAGTGCATATTGTAGCTGGGGAATGAATAGACTTTGTCAAAATTTTGTAAACTACTTAGCTTCAGCTTCACACTGGTCCCACTGTGTAAGCAGTTTAGTCTATTATTAGTGTCTTCTGAAAATTTCACCTCTAGAGCCAAGCAGCACCAGATGGATAAATGAGAGGGGAATGCGACAGTGATCAAAATCTGTCTGGTCCAGACAGATAAATATCAGGCTAGCTTGAAGGTTTTCAGCTCTTTGCTGCCGGGAGTTATATTTTTTTCATGGCAGAGCACTGTGGGCTAATTTCGTAGCTGGTGTAAATCAATGTTGCACAATATACCTTGGTGTAATGATGCTGATTTATGCCAGCTAAGAATCTGGCTGCTTGTACTCTTACCAGTGCTGTGTTGACTTATAAATCTTCTTTTAAAAACCTGTGGATGAACCAGAGGAGCTGCTGCTGAGAGCTGCATGTTTCAAAACTAGCCTCAGGAAAACAGGAGAGCCCTGAGCTTCAAACCAGGACACAGAAATGTAGACATTGAAGTGGGCTTTTCCCCTGAGGTGCTAGTTTTACTTCTGTGGAGACGAGAATCCCCCCAGCACCTGTGAAAATTTGGTTTGGAATCAGGAATTCAGCTGTTCAAATGTGCTCATCTTGTATTTTCTTTGAGGTTTGAAGTGATTCACCTTCTTCCCCTTTAAACATATACTTTTAAAAATTGTCCTATTGCTTAACCACTGCTCCTTCCTTCTTTACTGTCTTTCTTCCCTTTTTTTTTTTTATGTACGTATGTATACCTGACTCCTTGGAGATCACTTTGTCTGTCTCTGTGATTGCTGGAGTCAGCCAGGAACACGATAGGACTTGCTTGTTTACATAGCTCTGAGGGTTATGACAACACATCAGAATGTACAGGTGCCATGTAGAGATGCAGCTTGCAATTAAGATCAGTAAAGCTGACTATTTAATAAAGAATTCCTTCATTTTATAACAACCTGATCTCATTATTATGCACACAACAAATCAGCTCCGTAAAGCTCTTAAAAAAATTAGTTCTCCTTTGGTATTAAATATTTGAGCTAAAGTTAAGAATTAACAATTGCAAAACAATTGCATTAATTGAACAGAAAATTAAACCCATAAAACGTGGTTAAATGCAATTTCCTTGTAATTGCAGTAAATGTGCTGCCAAGATAATTACAAAACAATTTTTAGTATTTTTTTTCATCCATTTGGTGGCATTTCACCCCTGTGATATATCAGTTAGAGATGAGCAAATCAGGGAGCACTCTTCAGACGCCAGTTTGATTTGGGCCTTTGGTTAAAGTTTGGCTTTGAGGCCAAACCAGTGCTAATACTGCTCACTCAGCAGAGTGGAGAAGACTTCTTGCAAAAACCTTTCTTCAGATTTGAGCACTAGCTAGGGGAAATTTCAGGAGTAATCTGCCTCTTTCAGCAGTAAAAATCTTGTCAGAGCTGCTTTTCATAAAAAAAAAAAAAAAGGGTCCTTTTGCGTTGCTTTTGAACAATAGCTTGAGAAAGTCTAATTTTCCTTTTAAATACAGCTCAGAATACCCACCACTTCCTACTATCCCAGGATCTGGATGGTCTGATGGCTATCTGTAAAGTAAAATGGGGAAACTTTTTATTATTTTATTTTTTTTTTCCCACCTGGAATTTTCTTCTCACCATGTAATAAGTACAAGTGGATACTGCCTTTATAAAAAAAAAACAAACCACACATAAGGCTGTCCTTCAAGAATCACATTTTCTGCTAAAAAATGCAATCAGGTACACTGTTTTTACCTACAGTCAAGTGGAATGTGTGGTGTCTGCAGATGTCAGTCCTTTGCTAGAGGATGGGACATTCCTGACCTGTGGTATGCCCTTTATCCTAGAGGAAGGCAACAACACGTTAACATTTCACATCTTTATCCCTTCATCTTAGAAAAGTGCAAAGTACACTGATGACACGTTAGATACATACTCCTCTTTTGGGTTTATTATTTTGGAATAAGCTTTTCCTTTTCCCTTGAGTTTTTACTTTCTACTGTTTGCCTGTGTTGCCTCTTCTACAGTGTAATTAGAACAATTTTTCTCTGTAGCTGTTCCTTTCATGTATCAGCCAATTCATCCACAATGGATCAATTTCCTATTCCCTGGAAAAGGGCTGAGTTTATTGACATAAAATGATCCTTGGCCCAAGTGACTGAGTGCAGATAGGCAGGCTGGGAATCTGGATGGAGAACCTGCTCTGAGAAGATCTTGGATCACAGTGTAATTCTGAGTCCAGTATTTTCTCAAGTCTCCTCTGCCAAGCTATTCTCCTTTGTGCTGAAAAAATCCCCATGCTATCAGCGAGGGTTCACGTCTTCCTTACTTGGAGGAGGCCTCACTGACGTATCATCTTATTTATGCTGTAGAGAGTTCTGTACAAAAGTGATAGGAGACCTTCAGAGCTACAGACACGTTAGTCTCTCATCTGCAAACACGGCTTTCACTGGTGTCCTGTTCTCAGTCAGTCTGTTTACATAATTTCTAAGCTCTTGTGCCATTCCCTCTACTGTTCTTCCATGTCTTTATTTATTATGTATCTTTTTTAGTGGTTTATTAATGCTTTTTTTCATAGTGCTGATCAACATGTGTGAAGATAGTAATAAACACAACTTTTAAAGGCATTTTATTGTTTCATGTGCTTATCCCAATAAGGTTGGCCAAATAAAGATGTTTTCCCCTGGATTTGTGACTTTGAATTAGAATCTGAAAGCGTTGGAGTTTGAAACCCCACATAGACCATAAGTTATACCTACACGCCTTTAAGAGCACTGAGTCTCACATGGAGTAGACCTACAGCAGTGCAGCAGCTCCATTACCTCGAATCGACATGACTGTAGGCTGTACACCTTTCCTCTCAATTTACTTGCCTGAGCTCTTTCCATCCACGGGCTGCTCCTTGCACTACGCTGAAGCTCTGTTCTCAGCTACAGCCCTTGGCTTATGACAGACGGCTCAAGTCCAAGCAGTCACCACAATTGCTTTCTAGCCGGCTGGTAGCTACAAGCTTGTAGGCTGTAGGGCTTTGCCAAAAGAAAAGTGGTATTTTTGATCTCTTTCTCCCTTGGCCCTATGGCTTATCTGGCTCACAGAGGGAGACTCTGATCAGTGAGTTATTTCAAAACACACACCTGGAGCGGAGAGGAACTCGGGATGGGAAATGAGGGGAAAAGGATGGCAGGGAGGTAGAAGTCGAGAAGGGTTTGGGTTTGATGTGGAGAGATCAAGTGTGCTGTGGCCTGCCCTGCGAGGAAAGGCGCGTGCCTTGGAGGCTGGTGAATGGCAGGCTAACAGGAAACCGCTGCAATAACCGTGCCTCTCCCCTGCACGCTGTCTACCTGTAGGCACCAAAATTCTTCTCTCTGGGGAAGCGCTCGGTGATCCATTTGCTTCGGTGGCTGCCAAGGAGAGCGAGGAGCTGCTGGGACAGGAGGAGCTGCATTACCAAAGGGCTCTCCTACACAAATCTGCTGCTGGCTATGTGCGTGAGGGAGGAAGGGAGAGAGACAGGTGTGTGTTTGCCTCTGTGGGCATCAGTCATACAAACAAACAAACAGAACTACCTCCAGGAGGGAATTTTCTTCCTGGCTGAAGCACCTCTGCCATCTGCTTTGTGAGGAAGTTTGCTAGATTGCACGGTCCTCGGTGCATGGCAGAGTAAAACTACTCACTCAGGCACTTCTGTCCTTTGAGCCTGTGTTTTTCAAAGCTTCCTCTGTTTTCCTGTCTCTTACTCATATCATCAAGGGCTGGGACTGGAAAAATGCATGCAGGTCAGTGCCTGCTTCTGAGTCTTCCAGGTACTGCTGAGCTTGAGCAATAAGGTATAACATAAATTTGTCTGCTTCCATTTTTTTCCCCAATGATAGCGAGAAGTTGAACTTGTTTTTAAGTACCTCCAATTTCCAGTCCAAATTAGTAATTTCCTTTAAATTCAATCCTCATCACTTCTTGCTTTCAGTGGGAGTCTAACCATTTCAAAAGAAGGCAGCTAGCAAAACAGGTATCAATGTGCTATCACACAGTGGTGGGTTTGGCCGAACAAATTGGCATCTCTTGACTACTCTGATATCAAACAAGTTCTTTTGTCTGTTTCTGTGTTTTCTGGCAACTTGGAGAGGTTCTTCATTCAATGATTCATCAAATGTTAAGCATTTTGCTTTGCAAGATCTTCCACCGCTTCCCGTGTGTCCTTTCGCCCTTGCCTTACAGGCACTGACCTGAACACAAAATGCCCTCCTGGTGTTGGCTGTGATCTCTGTTGAGTGCACGTGAGAGCTGGGCTCAACCAGCCATAGGGGATGGGTGAACAGCATGTCACCTGAAGACAGCTGGGCCTGAACTTTATGCTCTTTCTTTGGAAAGCCAAGGGGGTGAGAGGGTCCTGCTGGATATGTCGGTCCCTTCAGTCCCCATGGGAGCTGTGTGGTATCGAGTCATCGGCAGGGTTCTGCTGTGGGGGCCTGGCTCACACCATGGGGACCCAACTCAAACCTGTACCAAAGGTAGAGGTCGGACCCTGGCTGGCTCTGTCCTCTGACTTCCCCAAGCAAGGGGGTCTACTTACCCCCTGGAAGGTGAGGGGGCCAGGAAGCTGGTGCAAACCAGGGTGTGCTGTGAGATGACAATATGGATACATGCTGAGAACAATGGGCACAAGTGTGTCCCAAAAGCAGGAGGGAGGACCTGAAAACCTAACAGCAAGGGGAAACCAAGGAAACCAAACACAGAGTTTTCAAGTGGCAGCTGAGGTGAGGTTGACATTTTTGCTTCAACCCATGAACAGAGTCAGACAGACGTGAGTCAGCCTCAAATATTGTCCTTTCTCTGGTTTACAGCAGACATACTTTAAAGCTCTGCCATATCATCTTCGTCATGAAAAGAAATCTCCTGATTCAGAGACTTCTCTAAACCACTCAAGATTTTTGTGTGTGTTCTCCCTCCCCAGTTGCTTGGAGCCTGAAAACCACAGCCTTTGCTGGCAGACAATAAAGATACGACCTAAACGACCTAAAGTATTCAACAAGGAAAAAAAAGAAAGGAAAAAAAAAAAAAAAGAGAACGGCTGTTGAGGAGGCTTAGAACATGTCCCAGCATTTTCTGCAGGTTTTTTCCTTTCTCGAGGCAATCAGAGCACTGCCTAAGTTTTGCACCTGCCATGGGCAAGTGCCTCTGTCTTTTAGTGAAATAACTTTATGCATTTTTAGTGCAAGCCCTGGCCTGCTTCGTATCCTGCTTTACCTGAATGATTATATCTTCTTTACTTCGTTAACTTTTCAATAGGCTATGAAAACAAAAGCTGTCACTCTGATACCTGCCATTTGATATTCAGCAATGCCTTCAGTACAAAAAGAGCCCCTCCGTCTCCCAGCCCCCTCCTCCAAGCATCACTTGGCATGATCCTGCTTGTAGCAGTTCACTGTATCAATACGTAAAAATTTTCTCTGTCAATGCTTCTCTCAGCAACAACCTGATCCTACGTCTGCAAGTATAAGCTTTGCAACGCTGACATGAGTGAGTTTTGATAGAGAAATCAAAACCCACCGTCCAGTAAGTATCAGTTTGCTATGATCGTTAGGGCGTCCCAGGGAAGTACTCAGCTGGACAGACACAGCCTCAAGGCCCAGGACACCTTCTGACACACAATCTAAAATATTGTAATGTGGTATGGTTGGACTTAGGGACTCTGAGGATTCCCAGAACTATAAGTTGGATTTGCAGAGATCATAAAGCTTGGTTCCGAGATTAGCTCCTGTTCTGTGGCAAGAAAAGAAGTCTTCAAAAGTCTATTTTTCTAAGATATCTGGGCTTTATTTGCCTGTGTATCTGAGTTATTAATCTGCAAACCTCTACAGATAATCATGTTAGTAAAGGAATCCCTTTAGACTTTTCCAGTCCAAAGACAAGCTCTTGGCTCTTAGTAAAGGCCAGCTCTCAGAAGCAGATAAGGCATTTAGGGTGGGTGGGCTATATCATCCTCATTTAATCAAATGGCCTTCACTTGAGAGATCCCTTAGGTGGGTAGAGACTCCCTGAAAAACACAGAGAAGACATGATAGAGCAGTGTACAGCTAAACAGGCAGGAGGGTAGGTGAAAATAAACAAAAGGATGTGTGTTTTGGGAGAGGAATATTTTTTGCATGGATTCAAGCTGGAGGTGTAACACTACACAGAAAGCCACAAATTGCTGAGGACAGAGCAGTTTGCAGATCAAACGAAGCTAATGTTCCTTTGGGATGTAATGGCCCCGATGAAGTGATTTTTCCACCACCTTCTCCTGAGAAGAGATGAGAGAATGACTCTCAATATGTTTCTGGCGGCCTCAGCTCTGGCGATTCAGGGAGCAGCTTCTCCAGTCCCTGACTTGTCTTCTACTCTAGGTTCACGCTTGGGTGCAGAGACTAGGGAACTGAAAGTCTGGGTTTTCAAATGAAATGAATGCTTCTGGGTATCCTAGTTCAGGGTGAGCAGGGATAACTCCAGACATTAAGGGAGCTGGGGCCTGGGGGAGCGTTGAGCCTCTGTCCTCTGAACATGAGCCTTTTTATGTCCTCTCAGTTTGGGCATTACCACAGAAAAACAGAAGGTTTTGATAACCTGTATTCTAGTGCCAAGGTAAGACAGTTATGAAAATGTAAATTCAAATGATTTTAGTGTATCAAATTTCCAGTGATGTGAATGGGAACTAATAGGACCCTGAGTTCTCAGCACTTTTCTTTATCTGGCCATTTCTACTTACCGGTTTAACCATGGATCTAACTTTCAGCATTCCTGCTTCTCTGTTTCACATGTTTCTCTGTATAATACATTTTTCTTGCATCTGTCAAAGAAGGTTGCAGACATAGTAACAGCAAACTGCACCTTAAAACAGATGTCAACCAAGGTCATTATTTCAATGAAAAAGATTTCCTATACTTTAGTTCATTTTTGGGGAAGTTGGAGGGTCTTTCTGGAGAAAGTTTAGTTTTCTTGTGTGATTCTGCCCTACCCAGAACCCCTTGAGGACTTTTGGATAAGCATCAGTGTACCTCTGCAAATCAAGCCCTACTGTGAGACTGGGAATGGCGATTTCATTTGGTTTTAGGACATAGCCTTTACAGTTGCATGCTCTAAGAAGGCTGAAGAACTCTGAAACTGGACTTTGCAAAGGTTGTATTTGTTCCTTGCAAAAATATCTCTTAAAATATTGAAATTCTTGTCCACCTTATTTCACTGGAGTTAGCACATTGTAAATGGTTCAGACATGAATCAAACATCTCCCTTTCCCCTTGGCTTTGAAACTCTCTTCCTGAAATTTGACTGGGTCTGTATAACCAGTGCCATTAATTCCCAGTATAATTCTATATAGTGCATTTTGTGCGAAGAACCTGGCAGTTTGACAGTGAATAATAATTCCAGGTCAAGAAATATGCTCTTAATTATTTTATGATCTCAGTGTCTTTAGGGAGGGCATTGAACAGGCCCTGGAGCAAGGAAATAAAATGTTTCTTTAATTCCAAAAACCCCTGAATTAATTTATGTGTTTTTGATAGATAACAGCTATTCAGTTCTTTAAGGTGTCAAACGTGTTTCTTTGGCCAACTCTGAGCTGAACCACACAAAGTAATACAAAGAAAATCTTAATTTTCTAGAATAGTGTGGGCATCTAATAACTCCTAAAATTGGGAAAATAGGCATATTTCAGGTGCTTCTACTTGAGTTTGGAGGATCAGCTTATGGCACATGTTTTTGTAAGCGTGACTCTAGCATTTCAGGGGAATGTGATCCTAGGTTTCAAGCTCCACTGTTAGAACCTGTTGCAAGCTGGTGGTAAAACTCCTCTTTTGGCCTCCCAAATAGTGGCCCTACCTACAGTACAAAACATTCCTAGTTCTATCATCTTGGCATTAATTATCCTAATCTCTTTTCTAATGTTCAAGCTGTTAATTTAACCACGTTGTCTAAACTTGCATTGGAAGTGGGGCTGGATTTATTTCCTTGCATGTGCAGACAGAAAAGCTGAAGGTAACTTATCAAAATAAGTATAAGATAACAGAACTCTGGGTTGGAGGAAAAAAAAAAAGGAAAAGAAAGAAGATGTTTGTAAGCTATTTTCTCAAATTGCAGAATTCTGTGTTTATCCAGAGCTGGCTTTAAAAACAGGTGGAGCTGCAAGAAATCTGCCCTCTTGAATGTTTTCTCTGGTGAGTGTGAGGGTAATTTCTTAGCTCTGTCTGTGAGTATTTAAACACAGAACACTGAGCTATGAGCAGGGCTCATGAATGTCAGCTTTGCACATCTTACTCTAACTTTTATACACCATGAAAAATTGTTCCTGTTCAAACTGAATTTTCATACAAATCTCAGTTTGCTCACAGGCATTTTGTAAGTGTCAGTGAGATAATTAAGTCTCCCAATTGGCTGGCTAAGGGCTCCAATGTTATGCAGGCAGAGTAACTTAATCTACAAGTAACTGGTAAAGTTCCGTAAAAATCATGGTGGACAGGTGGTTGTCACAAGACTCATTATATCTTGTGGGCCACCTTAGCAGAGGTGGCAGTGTGTGGGGTGTAGGGTGACCTATCCTCTTCCTTCAGAAGATGACATATTACCTCTGATTCAGCTGTCCTCCAATTACGTAAATAGCTTCAGTTTTTAGTACTGGCAAGTCAATACCTTGCCCATGCATTAGTCTAGAAGACTGTTGGGTTTTGGGGAGTGGGACTTCAGAATTATGATGGGTGCAACTGAGGAAATTAGTGTGTGAGAGTGCGAGAGTTCAGACTAGATGGGGACAAGGATCCATTCTGGCCTGAGATGGTGTAAACTGGGAGGAGAATGTGATCTCCCCTCTGCTTGTTTGACAGTAGAACAGTACATACATCTGTAGTCCTATATAAATAATGGATGTTTCTAATAATAATGCATAAAATATATGTAACACACACCTATACTACCATGTAAATAATAGCTTGTATCAGTTATACATAAAACACACATTCACACGGAGCTGCCTATAGTTGTTATATAGAATATATTTTTTGCCAACAGTATTGACTGAAAATACATGAGGATAGGAAGGAGCTTTTAAAATTAAAAACCCACATGTAATTCCCTTCTTTTCCCTTTCTTCTTTCTCTGTCCGAGACCAAGGGTACAGGGTCTGCCGTAACGGTCCGTATCCTAGCAGGGCTCTTTGAACGCAGGTTTTCGCTCCTTCTGTGCACGCCTCACTTGGCTGCCGTTCCATCTGACTCCGAAAGAAGCGAGTACAAATTAAAGAAAGAATGCAGCCTTAACGCCTACACCCAGAAGCTTTCAAAACAGAAGGCTGCTACACCTGTGGGGATAGAACAAGTGTATCAGTGTCCCGGGCTCTGCCCCGGCTCGTCCGCCTTTGTTAGCTGGAATGTGCCGATGAAACAATCAGGTGCAGTAGGCGCGTGGCAGCCTGCTTAAAAACCGATTCTTTGGAGACAGGGAGTGGGCTGTGAATCATGCATCCACATAATCTGATGATAACAATTTTAAATGTGGTGATTAGTGTATAATGGCAAGTATTGTGCTATTTGGTATGATTTGTCTGCCACTGCACTACCCAGTATTCAAAAGGTCCCATCTTCTATGCAAATCCTGATTCATTCTAGTAGAAAACACATAAGGTGACTTTAAGAGTGTTTAGGTGCTTATGTCTTTCTCCCTCACACAGCACAGACATGCATGTACACATACACACTATTCCCTTTTGGATCACTGTGCCAGCCTAAAATCATGGACGTGCTGCTGGGCAGCACACAAAGCAGCATCCCTTGCTGTGGAGCTTACAGGCTCAGTTGTAAACTCTTAAGTAGGGGAAAAAATGGCCTCCTAGCAGTGGGAGTGCATCTAGAAGTACACAAGTGCTGTTGAGAATATCAACCTAGAAATCAAGATGCACCTAGCTGTTCAGCTTAATGAATATGGCCAGCAAGATGCAACTTCATAACTGGTCCTTTCCTTCAGGTACCTCCACCAGACTACATCCGCTCCCTGTGAATGCCAGGAGAACATCAGTAACCATTGGTGCAGCTGAGGGACATCAGTGTTAAAAACATTAAAAGTAGAGTGGGTCTCTCTAGGGTTTCATAGGAAAAGTATGAGGCAGCAAGGCTGTGTTTTGAGTGTGACAATAATTAAAAAGTGCAACAGAATAGTTTCACTTTGGGACTAGAGATGTGTTGTTCTTGATTTTGGCGAGATTCATTTTGGTGGTGTCTTGTAGCATCAACTTTCCATTTCCATCTTTAGCTCACTGGGCATTTGTAATCCAAATAGATTCAGGGCAAATATCTGTTGAGAGGGAAGAAAAACAAAGGAAGAAAACAAGAACATAGAAGAAACGTCATGGCAAAGCCAGGTGCCCTCGTAGAGAAGTCCTGTGACAAGATGAATCATGACCTGAGAGAATTAATAACTGTAGACAGCACTGGATTGGTAAGTTTTTCCTTTTCTTAATCACTGAACCTCTGCGTGTCCTTGCTATGAATACATAACAAATAGGATCAGGAAGTGAATTAATAGATCACTTGCTTCTATTTACTCATGTCAAGGAGTCCAAAATGAATAGCTGTTTTTCACATAGCTTTAGTGCCAGACCTAGTTCTTGCCTTGGCCAAATTATCCATCATGTATGACGTGCATAGGAAACCTGAAAGTGAAATTATTTTTGTTATAATGAAAAGATAAATATAATACATGAATGCAATTTCTGCTTATAAATTTCATCTCAGTTTTAATTCTGAACCATGTAAGCTCAAGTGGAAGGTCTCCATCCAGCTTTGGCATCCTGCTTCTGTTTGACTGATTCCTGTGCAACACGCTCAAAATGATCCTGCTCTAGAAGGGGGTTGGACTAGAAGATCTCTAGAGGTCCCTTCCAACCCCTACCAATCTGTGAATCTGTGACTGATGGGGCTAAAAAGATGTCTCCGTGATGAGGCTTTAGATAACCCACTGAACTTGCTGGCTGGTTGCTCATATGAATCCAATTAAAACTGTAATCCGGTTTGAAATGTCAGTCGCCAACTCTTATACAAGTCACTTGCATTGTAGAGAGAAGTGTTACTTTCCTGGAAGCATTTGCAATGAAGCAAATCTTCAGTGTACACACATATACATGAAAAAAAAAAAAAGAAAAAAAAAAAGAGGAGAAAAAAAGGGAGAGACTCTGTAAAAAGGGCAGCTGTTGTTGGCAACGAAAAAGCCTTCCAGGCTCCACCTGCCTTGCTCGTGCCAGTATCTTTAAGTACCACCTCCCCTGACATGCTGAATACACATTACTGTCAAACCTGAGTATTAGGTGGATAGATATGCAAGCCCACACTAGCAGCCAGCACATTTAGGGGAAGTGTCAACAATTTTCTGCAAACATCGTACGTGGTATCTTGCTGGGAGTTTGCTCAGGAGCACATGCACAGTGTGAAGTAATGTGCTCTTATTTTACAAGCTGCAAGTTGAGAGCCAGTCAAACGCACTGCCCAGCAATGGAAAAAGTGATATAGATGGGGGATCTCTGACAGCTAAGGATCAGACTGCCGAGTCTGATGCCAAACAATAATAAATGTACAAGTTGAGAAATCTCCCTGGATAACCGAGGTTACACTCTGACCTAAATGATAGAAAAGTAAGAGAATAAATTCTTCCGCACGCTAATCTCTAAATCCCCAGACCTCATTGAACTGTAATAAACCTGACTTGATAATACCAACATTGCTTGAGATCCTGTTACCCATTGAACGCGAGGCTGCAGTTGCACAAACATTTCAAGCAAGCGGAGGTCAGCTCTGCTGCTGGAAGAAGCGATCCTGCAACCCCTTGGCAGCACCCCAGAGCAGAGTCCAGCGCATGGCACCCCTGTTTTGAAGGAGCCCCACAACCACTTGCCAGGACCATTAAATACATCTCAGTCCTGCTTTGTTCATTGGGTTGTGAGAGTGAAGGTTATGTGTCAGGAGGTGTATCTGACTCCAAACTTTGCTGGTGAGGACTTGTGAGCGGGACAGAGCACAAAGTGTAGTGTTGTGAAGCGAGGTGGTAGTTAACCTCGTTTCGGGACCCAGCGGGAGAGGTAGGGTGGGGCAAAATTGTGATGGGCTTTGAAGATAAGGCCAAAAAATTTGTGCTGGATACGGTGAAAAAGGGGAAGGGCTTACACCGAAGGCAGCACATTGCCACAAGTAGGAAAGAAGAGGTTAGCAGCAACATTTTGAGTTAACTCAAAGGGGACCTTTTTAAGGCTGTTGATAGAGCAGAGCGGATTACAAAAATCTGACGTAAGTTGTCCAAGACTTGGACGAGAGCTCTGCCTTTAGAGTTGGGACTGGAAATCCTTGTCAGTTATGCTTAGCAGGCATTGTAAACATGCAAGGATAGACTTGTTTCTTAGCCTGGGGAGCTCTAACAGATACACAAAAACACTAACAGCTTTTAAGTGTGGCTCCCCTGTTTGTACTAATCACTGCAGCCCACTCTCACTGTTTCAAACCTAATAAAATGAGGAAATGAAAATGAAAACTAGCTCTGGTCATGACTATCTTATCTCCTTGTCGACTACAAGGGTAACCTCGCATTTTAAAACAATAGTTACTTGCTTGCAAAGCCCCTTTTAATTAATGGAACTGGAGAATCTCTCTCAGAGCATTGATGTTAACTGCTTCGAAGTAATGTGAGTAAATTCAGCTGCTCCTGATGAGGCACAGATCTCCTGGTTGGACAGAACCATACACACTAAATACCAGGGTTCAGTTAAGCCCGAGGTACGGAAATAAATCCACATCTGGTTCAAACTCCTCTCTGACCACTCCGCTGCTTTGTTGTCCTCTGAGGCAGAAAATCATCCATAGAACAGAGGCAATTTTTTTTCATTTAATAACAGTGGTACTACTAATAATACTTCCCTTCTATTATATAAAATAACTATCACAGGGGAAATCAGGATGATATTGCTTTTGCATTTGGAAGCAATGGATTTTAGTTCCATTAAAAGAACTAAGACGATCACAGTTCTCTCCCTACAGATATTCCAATGAAAATGAAGTGGGATGCATAATGTTGCAGTCTCAATGCGTTACTTTGATGAAGCCACAGAAATGCCACTAGCAACCTATGTAAAAACTTACACCCATATTTTTGCATAAAATTTTCTCAGTGGTAAGAGTTATTCAGTATTTGTAGCAGTACACAGGGAATGTAGTAAGTTAACAGTCGCTATAATGCTATAGAGAAAGATATTTCTATGGAGCCAACTCATTCATTGTGTTAAACCCTGCATTATATTTTGCACTACTACCAAACCATGCCAACTAGCACCAACGGGTATGTAAGCTAAGGTGGGGAAAATGAATTCTTTGTTTGTGCTGGGGTAAGTGGAATGGAGAGATCATACTGAGAAACCCTGTAATACACAAGTTGAATAGAGCCGATGCAGTTGAGATGTACAGCAACAAAATTCTCAGTAAAGTCAGACCTTAGGGAAAAGTTTGAATAATAAGCCAGACTTTGCTAGGTCTGTGGAAAATGAGATGAGTAGGACAAAAGTGTCTACACTTCATATAGTGTAGTGCCTAATTTGTACAGACCTGGTCCCTAGAGTGAGACCTAGACCCCTAAGTTAGTTGCTGAGGCTTCAGAAGCAAGATCAAAATTCTCAGTGATGGACAAGGTACAGCTCTTTCATGGTGTCCCAACAGGGAATACTGAAACCACAGTCTCTCTGCCTGGAGATTAAACACCCAAGCTGATGCGTCTCCATCACCTTGAATCCATCAGCTTCTTGGGTGATTAATTTTCCCATCACAGAGGGGTTTTTTCACATAAATGCTGATACATGGTACCCTTTCCAAAGAAGTGTGCAGGGCTTACCTTTTTCATAATAAATGTGGTTCTCACTGTTGGTCCTCTCTTCTGCATTTTTGCATGTTTTACATTAAACAGTCATTTAATAAGAAAAAATAAAAAGGAATAATGCTAGGAGCAGAGACTGTGAGCCAGGAAGGATTTCTAGATACCATCAAGATGCCTTCATAAATAGATTTATAGGCTTATTTTTCAACTTACTTCTTTGTCTTACTGTCTTATGTTGTTTTATATATAGCAGATCACCTTCAACAAGGGAAAGTAAGACACCGCTTAGCAGAGTTTGAGTTAATAGGACTTCATCTTGTGAAGTCTGGGTAAGGGAGCTCCTCTGAACTGGGTGAATTCAAGCCTCCTTAGGATGACTGCTAGGGTGAGCGCTCAGACGGCTAATCTAAATGAGTGCTGTCAGTTCCCGCGTCACAGTGCATGCTTAATGCCCCTCTGAGGCTCTCAGGATGTTGCGGTGGCTGTTATTCCTGTAGGCATGGGGGACCCTGGCATGCTGCAGGCCCCAGCACTGTCCCCACCAGAGGCAACGGGCAGCCAGGCAGCTCCAGGTGATGGCCCTGCCACAGACCTGCGTGTGGCGTTCACCCCAGCCCCGGCTGCACTGCCTGCAGCAGGGCTAGATACCTGGCTCCTCTGGCCTGAAGGCAGGATGGCACCTTGGGTCCCTGGGGTGGGAAATGGGAGATGCCTAAATAGTTCTGGTATTCTGGGTGGCTGCTAAGTGGGGAATCCCAGGGTTGGACTGAGGTGTCACATCTTGTTGTAGGTGTTTAAGGCAGGCTTCCTTCCTTCCTTCCTTCCTTCCTTCCTTCCTTCCTTCCTTCCTTCCTTCCTTCCTTCC
>VWZZ01001352.1:287558-328070 GCA_013399095.1 Psophia crepitans | reverse complement strand
TCCCTATTTTCTTCTCCCTTGCTTGCTTGCTTGCGTGCTTGCTCCTAGCCTCTGTTGCCTGGATAGAGAATATGAAATGAATTTCCAAAGGAAAACAGGTATTTGGTGGGCAGATCAGCGTTATCCATGACAGGATAAAAGAAACAACCTGGGTGAACAAGTACCAAATAGATTCCTTGTTTTCCAGATTTAGGCAATGGTAGCACATTAGGGTGGATCAACCTTTCTGTAGATGGCCACAGTTCTGAGGCGATCTTCTTGCCCCGACCTCCCTCTCCCCCCCTGCGTCAAGTCCATAGCAAGGTGGTGGGTGGGGTGCACTCAGAGGCAGCTGCACACCCACAGTCCCGGCCCTTTTCCCTCTTTGAGGGAGGCAGAGCTTCTCCTCTGGAGGAAAAGTGGCAGCTCAGAAGGAAGGGACCAAAGGCTGGCGGACCTCAGGGTGCCACTTGAACCACCTGCTGGCAAACACCCTTCCTCATATCAGAAATAAAAAATACAATTGCTTTGCTATCTTTTGACTGCAAGACTGTTGTTTCGAACAATAAAATGTAAGAAAACTACTTGTGCTGTTGGTTTTTAACAGTTTAGCTGCCTCAACAGGAATATTATTTACAGGTGGCTGTGCAGTCCAAGGCCCCACGGAGGAACCGCAGCATTGCACACGTTGTAACTGGTGACAGACTTATGGCCCACTAGAAACAAATAGAAAATTAAAATATATTCTCCACTTTCTTCATGCCAACCCATTGTTACAGCAGAGTGACAGTAACAGTCAGGAGGGGCACTCTTGAATCACTTAATGCTGGTGTATGACTACACTGTACGGTATTTCTTTTGTTGGGCATGCTATGTTTGAATGCCATATTTTTCTCTTCAAATGCTTGTATGATTTTTTTCTCTTTTCTTTTTGTTTTGGTTATTTTCCTCTGGGCTTTTATATCCTTCCTTCACCCCCCACTCCTCCCCCCTCCAAAAAAAAAAAAGGAAAGAAAGAAAAACCCAAATCCCAGCAGGTTGCAAACACTACTAACCCTAAATGTAAAATTTCATTACAGAGGTTCACGAGCAGAGCTCTTTGTTTTCCTTATCTTTATATTCATTCCACATATGCGTTGTCCTAGGTTTTGATTTCCGTCACACAAAACCATTTGCTCAAAGAAACAAGCTGTTCCACGTATTGTGTTCTAGTGAGAGCTGCCTAATTTTGGGTTTGCTATTTTGCCGATTTAGTGCCCTTAGGAAGTATGATACATATCCATTAATGCATCATCTGTAAAAACTTGTGGATGTACATCCTAGCCTTTCATTAAAATTAATGGTGCCCAACCCCTGAATGTACGCTATGTCTCAGCACTCCACAAGTTAACTGAGTTCATGCCACAAACATCTTGTTCTTATGCTTTCTTGGTGGGCAGAAGCTGAGCACAGAAGTGCAGCTCTGCAATCTCACTGTGCACCTGAGAAGTTATTTCCAGCTCTTAAGCTGAAGAGTTTCCTATGGATGAAGGCATCTGCTGTTCTCTGAAGAAAAATGCAATATTGTTTGCTCCCATTCCAAGCATCTCCTTGCAATCTTGTTAATTTAGTTGGTAGCAAGCATATTAGGTATGTTATTTACAATGCTACAGTAATGAGATGAATGCTTAGCATCCTCTGCAGAGTGCTCCTTGTACTAGGGCAGGATGGCATTCTCAACTGAAATAGTCTGTTTAAATTGTATGTGGCGATTGCAGTATGAAATACCCGGGGCTGATGAAACCTTGAGAAGTTTTGAGTCATAGAATCATAGAAACTTTAAGGTTGGAAGAGACCTCCAGGATCATCTAGTCCAACCATCCCCCCACCACCTCTTACCTGCTAAACCATGTCCCTAAGTACCACATCCAACCTTTCCTTAAACACCCTCAGGGGTGGTGACTCCACCACCTCCCTGGGCAACCTGTTCCAATGCCCGACCACCATTTCCAAGAAGAAATTTCTTCTCATCTCCAACCTGAACCTCCCCTGGCGCAACTTGCAGCCATTCCCTCTTGTCCTGTCACTAGTTATCTGTGAGAAGAGGCCAACCCTCAGCTCACCACAACTTCCTTTCAGGTAGTTGTAGAGGGCAATAAGGTCTGCGCTGAGCCTCCTCTTCTCCAGACTGAACAACCCCAGTTCCCTCAGCTGCTCCTCATAAGACCTGTGCTCCAGCCCCTTCACCAGTTTGTGGTCACATGATACATTTAGACAGTTGAAATCTGTAGATGTCTTGGGCTTTCCTCCCACCCAAAAATAAATGTTTTTTATCAGGCTTTCAGAATCTCCCCCGGGATTCAGCCAAAAATCAGCTACAGCCGCAGTTCAGTGCAGACATAACCAGCTGCAGTATCCCCTATTACAGTGGGGAAGTATCTAGTGTGACCATGCCACTGAGAGCTTATTTGGCACAACGTTAGGGTGTGTAATTCAGAACTTCAGCACACAGTTTCTTTAATAAAATATTGATTCTACAGGGGCAAGATAACTTCTTTGCCTTGGTTAACATTGGCCTGATGAGAAACTGGAATACATTTTCCCTAATCCTCCTTCATCTCTGCAGAAATCACTTTTTGATTGAGGTCAAACCTTTTCTTTGGCAAGTCACGCAGGCTCTCATTAGGCTCTGATTGCATGCGTATGATTGTCCAAAATGCACAGTAGGCGAAGGGTCAAGGATACAAAGGCTGCTGTTGTTTTTTTTCTTCTTTTCCCCAATGCACACAGCATGTGGAAAATGTTTATCAACCTTTGGTCTGTGTCCCTGAAGCTTCGCTCTTGATGCGCCTTTTTAGTGTCCCCCGAAGAATCCTGTTAAACTTGGATCCACACATCCATGAAGTGATGTGCGGCTAAGATTATTTTTGAAATGAAATGGGTGGTAAGGTGACAGTGGCTCAGAAAAGTTAAATCTCTTCATACTCCAAAATGTTTATGTTATGGAGTAACCACAGCACATGTGAATATCTGAAATACATTTAATTGCTGCAGATAGGGATACTCTTTAGGCACGGGCTCTTGCTACCGAGGAGCAAAGGTGTTGACACTCCCAGGAGGTATTTTGGGACTGAAGCCTCCATAGCTGAGGAGAAGGAAAGGAAATAAGACTCGTGTTAGTATGTGGGTCCATGGCATCCACTTTGTTACATGAACATCGACAAGATGTGACTCGCTGAATCTTTGACAAAGCCGCAGATAAAACTGTAAAAGCCCACTGGAGTGTGTTTGGCTTGGCTTGGCCCCGTCCCACGAGCTAACGGGAGGAGAAGGAGCTTCCATATGGGAGCAGATGGGCATATTTCTCTGTCTGAGAAATTTTAAACTGTGCAGCACACTGTACAAGGTGTTCACATCAAATACATTAAGAAATACAATCTTCACCTTTCTCTAACTGGGGTTGACGAAAGAGCTACATTTTAACTTATTCAGTGTAATTGTTACCAGATAAGCTTTATCTGTTTAAATGAGGTCTGTTCATTCTCCAAATGGCAACTGTTCTTTTTATACTATTATTAGCTTCTATTTTTTTGAGGACAGGATATAATGTCCTTCAGAGCAGTGCTCTGGAGAACTGACAAGCTCAATACAGCACATAGCTGGTGGGGAAAAAAGAGCCCTTCCAGGTGCCAGTGAAAAAAATAAACTACAGCAACGCTGCTTTCTTTTTTGGGTGCTGTTTTGGGCATTGTATCAAAAAGGGACGTGAACTTTTTGTGATCATAAATATGTATATTTCAGACTGAACAGAAATACTTTCAAAGCACATCTTTTGCATCTATGTTCTCCTAACAGTTCCTGAAAATTGTCATATAAGAAGAGGACTCCAAAGGGAAATTTAAGCCACAGTCTTTCCATAAATGAAATTTCTATTCCAATATCTATTCTGTGACTGCTGTCATTTTTCTTTTCATTTCTCCTTTCTTTTCTTCCTTTCTTTATATTTTTAATGGAATTTGATAGGTTTTTATTTTATCTTAGAACCTCGAGATATTTGCAACAATAATAATTATGCCTTTTTTGGGATTATTTTTCTAATTCCTATTTGTTGTATGGATTTCTGTCCTGTTTTCCTCTGCAGATCTTATACCTGTGTGTACCATAGATGTGCTCAAACTTTTGAAAGTAATGCAGCTTCTCTGTTCCTTTGTTAAAGACAAAGTCTCCAGCACCAACTCACTGATATAGTATTCTGAGTGTGCTGTACTGGCAGCCAAGACATTCTATAATTTCAAGTGGAAATCCAGTCCTGCAGATTTTTCTCCACAATTTCTTCTCACAAAATGATTTTGAGGCAAATTATAGTAATAAAAAAGTACACGTTGTCAGTGAGTTGGTCCTGACTTAGCACATGGAATACATAGTCATACATGTGTGGTGTAAAGAAACCTTGGTAGCATGAGACTAATGGGTATTCTGCAATTTGTAATGATTCACTCAGTCTTGCATTAATGTGCAGGCTTGCATCAAGTAAATAAATAAATAGGTTCCAATTTTTTCACTAATTTAAGCTAATTTGAAAGACAGTGCTTTCTTCCAAAATGAGGTGATCTGCAGCCCAAATTTTACTCCCAGAAGGAAAATGTATGTTGCTTCGATGCAGTTCTGTTTGTCAAAGCATCACTTTGATTTGCAGCTAGGAATCCTTGAGTGCCTTTAACTTTGACAGCTACTGACAGGAGTGGAGAACACTCAAGGTGACAGCCTCCTTTAGGCTGACACAAAGGGTTTGAATGCAGCTACAAAGCACAAGCTGCCATAAAACTGAAGCCAAAACTCTTTAGCTGGCTGTTTTAAAATCTCATAACCTCTGTGGATCAGGCTCTTGAGACTGGGAGAGTTTGTAACGCACACTAACTAGAGGGTTCCCTGCTCCAAGGTGGCTAATCCAAGTAGGTGGGACCACAGGAGCCTGAGTCTGGAATCGGTCCCGGTTTGTATGTCAGCTGCCCTCTTAGTTGATATATCAGGGACCCAAGGTGAACAGCACAAGTTTTAGCACCTGAGCTAAGAGCCAAGGTGCTGTAGCTGGGGGCTTTAGCAACATATATCCAGGGTAGATTGACAAAAGCAGAGGATTCGTAACATCCTTCTTAGTGGTTACCCTGAGAACCTTGCAAAAGTCCACGTTTAGAAAAAAAGAATGTAAATATCCATGTAGAGGATTTTAAGGTGATTAATATTTTCATAGAAAATTATTTCTTAATAGCATAACACCCTTTTTTGCTTCACAGTTCAAATTCACCAAAACAGTTATGCCCATACTTAGCGCTAAGTATAGTGTTTCTTGATGGACAAAGTGAATGGGCTTGAATATGCCTTTCGGTGGTCATTAAAGGATTTCATTTAATCAGAGCCTTTAAATGAGCGAGATTATTAGAATGGATTGTGTCAGACATCTTTCTGTCATACAGTCCATAAGGGTTTTAATGCTATAACTTCACTAGATAATGACCGTGCTTTTGAATTCTGTAGGAAAAATACGTATATAGAAAAATCACAAGTACCTGACACAAACAGCTAAAGCCATGTTGATGTATGTTTGACCCCTCCCTCCCTTTTTTATAAATCATGAACAAGAGCCTTTAATACTGAAATTCATAAGCAATGCTCTGTATCTCTGGTAGAATAGAAAATACAATCCATGGTGTGTTTAACTAATATAGGCAATAATGTAATTTTTTGACGGAATATCTGCTTTTAAAAATTAACTTCTCAATCTACGTATATTCTAATGCCAACAGGCAGGTATTTTAGCCATCATTCATTTTTACAGATCTCCTTTTTGAATCAAATCTGAATATTTGGTCCTTGAAGATATTTGTTCATTTCCACTGCACGTGATATTATGATTTATGAGATTGGTTCTACTTGAATGGGATTTTGCATCTTCTTTTGGGAGATTAGCAGGCTCCACTTCAGAGAAATCTTAGTAATTGAAAGCAAATATCCATTGCTTAGTATGCATTGTTTTTATATTCTCTTGGGACACCTGGAGCAATCCTGGACTAAAGATGGTAAATTGTTGAAAACATTATCCATCAGATGGCTTCTCTTGGGGAAACATTTGTGCAATCGTCTGAATTGTATCAAATTCGTGTATCGTTTTTGTGGAGGCATTACCTAAAATACGTGGACAGAGAGATACTATCCACCTACTTATTCTGGAATACATACCTAGAAACAGGAAGGGAGTCTCAGCTTTTCAGTGTATGACCACAGTTTATTGTTCTTTTTCTGCTATACTCCTTTTACTATCTACTATGGAGCTGATTTATCTGTAAGTGAGGTGGAACTAGAGCAAATACATTTCTGAATATTTTGTTGATCAGCTGCTTCTGAGAGTGGTGTCTCATGTTCCCTTTCTAGATGCTGTAGTGACAAGCTTGAGAAAAGTAGTTCTCTGTCTGAATATTTCTCCTTGGTTGATCCTTCTCTTCTTTGGGATCCTTGAATACAGACCCATTTTAGACATGAATATTTATTGCAGTGCCAAGTACCTTCTCATGTCCTTCATGTACTGATTAAATCAGACAAAAGAAATCAGAAATTATGGCACTACCTACAGCAAATTAACCTTTCTTAAGGTTGATGAAAGATTTATTACTTGTCACACTGGAACTCTTTCTCCCTGTGTGCATCTCTTCCTTTTTGGGTTGAATTTGAGTGTGGCTTTTTTGAGACACTGTCACAGTTCTTCTAGTTCTGGACTACTCCATCCCCAACTGGACAACTTTTCTTGGTTTCAAACTTAACGTACAATATAAACACAGTCTGCATCTACATCGTGATGCAACTCTTGAACAAATAGTCTGTTTTCATGCAGATAACACCTTTAAAAGCTGTCAAACACATTTGGAGAAGAGCAGAGGAAATAATGGAAGAAAACCAAGCTTCTGCTCTATAAAGTCGTCTAACTTGAAGAAGAGTTCAATAACTGTCCTAAGGAACAACAGCATTGTCAGATGCAATTAATTGGTTTTATCGAACTGAGATAACTGACATAAATGTTTGTTTGTTCAGGGTCAACAAATTTTGTTTTACACATAATTAGAGAACCATCAGTAATTTTGGCACTGCAAATATTTCAGGTTTTTATAGAATATAAGTATATTTCCTGAGTGTATTGGTATTTTCTCACAATAATCTTAGGCAACGAAGACTTCTATGTTCAGTGAGCAGTCTGCTGAAGTCACTTCCAAAAGATCCAAGGATGGAGATGCTCAGCTAAGGATTGAATCTTTCTAGGAGTGAATAGAAAGGACTTTGTTTCTTTGTCTTAGAATTAATTTATTATCTATGCCAACCAGCAACGTGACTTCTTCTCCAGACCAAACTACATTCAGGCTATGCTGTCACTGTGCTGCTGTTTTTTTCTAATTATTTCGTTTGTTTTGTTTTTTCTTCTTCAGTTTCTCATTCTGTTTTACTGAGACGCTCTGCACAAGGTGAATACCGGCTTTTCGGGTGAAAGATAATGTTTTGTTTCAGTGCACCCCAGCTATTACATGTTTTTGGTGCACAATATACATATTTTCCTGTGTGTGCATGCATACATGTCAGAGTATGTACACACATACGTGTGCACACAGACATGTGTACACACATAAGTACTCTGTAACCTGAGTATCCTGGTTGGAGTCTCAGTCTTACTTGCTGTTTGGGGAATTTTTTAATTCTTTTTTGTTTTACTTTTTCTTTGGCAAAGACATAGAAATTAGCTCTGGGATGACTGAAGCAGAGTTCAGACTGTAACAAATCAGTGTTTCTATGAGAATCTACAGGAAACTTGTCACCTATAGTCACCTAGGAATCTGGTAACTGCCATAGCCATAGCTGGGCTATACCTCACCTCTGTGGGGCTTCTCTAAAAATAATTCCTCAGATTCTATTTTTTTTTGAAACTCTGTGTTTGAGAAACCTCGAGCTTGATTTAAAGAGTGAGTTCAGAATTTCTGAGCAGCGAGCGTAGTGTGACAGAAAAATTATGTCCCAAATATAAAGGTACCCAGACTTCTCCAGCAGGCAGCAGACCACCTATGTGGCAGACCTGAGATTCCTCCAGAGCCACTAGTTGAATTTTCTGTATGTGTGCCAAGGGAAAAACACTGAAAGGGTATTTTCTATAACTGCACATTGGGGCCTTCTGCTCGCTGCCCAAACTGAAGGGATAATGCCCAGCAAACAAGATTATTCGCATATCCTAACGATGCTCAGGAAAATGCTATTTAGCAGCAGTTTGTCACCAGAAATGTTACTCTGTGAATTATTATGAAGCTGTGCACAACGTAACACTATATGATGCTCTCCCAGCATTTGCACTTGTAATGCACTTCAGCCAGGTCTCTAAAAGAGCAGGTGATTTTTTCCCCCCACTTCTCTGTTTGTGTTTTTCTATTTGTGATTCCATTGCATTATTGACGCATGCAAAAGGCATCTACAGAGGCACAACGCTGGGCTGTGATCTCCAAGTACCTGGTACACTTGAGGAATTTGAAAGGCATGTTTTGAGCTTTGGCATTAACAGAAATAAAAGCCTAACTTTTTACATATATTAAACATTCCCCCAGACTCCAAAATATGTCTCACAGTGTATGCCAACTCACCTGAGGGCAAAGGGTTCCACAGATCTTTGGAACTTGCCTGATTTTGATAAAAAGCTGTGTGTACCCCTTCACTGTTCAGTGTGTGGATGTTTCAACACTATCTTGACCATCATTATATAATTTATGTTAGGATGAAACATGTGTAGTATTTTGTAATGATATTAATCTACAAAAGAAAGACAATTTTATGTATACATCTGAAATACAGACTATATGCAACAGCCAATAAACTTGGCTTACATTATTAAAGAGCAAAAAGTATGCGTATGCTAGATTCCATCTTATTTTATATTTACAGATAACATACCTTCAAATTATTGTAGTTATAAACATCTGAAATGATCCAATTAAAAGAGGAACCGACTTGGAATCTAAGCCTTTTCATTGAACCAAAATTACTATTTGTTAGGTTCAAACTTTGAACCACACAATCTGTTTCCTCAAGTCTTCGACTTGGTCTTCCTGACCCCAGGTATGCACTTTTCCGCTGCCTTTCAGTAGTGCACTGACTTCCTCCTTCCTTGTGCAATGTCCGGTGGGTTTTTCTCAGTTCCCTACTCACTGAAAACTGTAGTTTTCTGTAGGTTTTTCCAGCTGACTGGAAAGTTTCTGCAGTTCTCCTCTTATAACCCTCTTCAGAGACTTGCTTGCCTTTGGAGAACCTCATAGTTGATAGATCCATCAGGATAACTGCTGAACGCGTGCTCTTCCCTTATGCCCATCTACAGCTAGTGGGCTTTTTGCTTTCTCCTATCAACCACATACTATAACGTACTGTATACATTAATTAGGAAATCCTCGACTATTCATGAAAGCAACTTAGAGGGAAAGACTGAGATGGGGAGTGGTGGGCAGGAGGAAGCAAGTTATGTTTTTTAACCCTACTGAAATCCTCAGATGAATGACAGGAAAGGCAAGGATAAAATGAGTCAAGGAATATCGTAGTAACACTTCTTAGAAGCTAAAAGATCTGAGATCTACAAAGTTAATTTTTTCTTGTATGGAGGATGCAACACTATGTTGTGCAGTTATTTACATTCCCATGGTGGAGAAATGTAATGTTCCCGGTCTGATGTGGCACAATAGGAATGGCAAGATACCTGTAACCAAAGCCAAGTGCATCCTCAACACAACATCTTCATAGGACTGTAGGATTTTTGTCTGCTGTCAGCACATATTTCCTGCAACTAGCATATAGTCACAGATATTTGAAATGTACTGTACTGGATTTCAGACTTCTTTTTTTTCTTCTTTTGAGCAAAGTTATCATTGATAGAGTTAAATCAGGTCTGAATAAAGATGAAACCATGATCCTATGTACAGTATACAGAGTCTCTGTGTATGTGCATATACATGCACACACAGTGTTGCAGTGGTTCTCAGAAACTAACTTTTATGGTAACCACTGGGTAACGTATCCATGTACCCTACCGACCACAGCTGAAGTTCTCACCAAGAAGCTCCTGACTTGGTCTAGGAGGTGAGGCTTGGAAAGGTGATATAAAGCTGACTTTGTTTCCTGTAGCGACTATTTGCTAGGACAGTGCCCCAGTTTAAGTTAGAAGACCACGAGTAAACAGTGGCACAGTGTATTTGGCAGAGGCTTGGTGCTAGGAATGAAATAGGAATACCTGCCTAGCGTCCCCATCAGAGCTTTCTCCAGAAGTCCTCTGTTTCCACAGCCTGGTGTGCTGGGCCCCTCCAGCCCATGGGCCTTGGGGCGTTTGCATGGCCTCCATATCCAAACGTACGTCCTTGTGGAACTGGGTTGTGTTTTGCTGCTGTTTAGAGCTGTAACCTTGACTCCATGGAAAATAACACTAGGATGTGCACAGTTGCCAATACACCATCTAAGCTCTCCTTATGTGTCTTCTTAATAGAAAAGCAACTCATAATATTTAATGAATGTTTTCTCATATGACCCCTGTGAGATAGGGAAGTATGGACTAGGAAGAGAGAGAGCAGTTAACATTAGACATCTAAAAGTCAGCTATCAAATCTAAACTATCCATCTGGGCTCACTTTTCAGGCAGGCCAAAGGGAGAAGGATATATGGAGTAACTCTGAAGACAAATAGAGTAACTGAAGATAAGGTGGACCACCACTTAGTTGCTTCTATAGGAAGCATGAGTATCTAGTGTGGCACCTACCTTTTAAATGGCTAAAGCAACAGAAATTCCCTTTCAGACAGGTTAATAAGGTGTCTCAGGAAGCATGTGAAATTAGGCTAGGCTTTCCAATACACAGGCTAGAGCCTTAACTCTCCATCTTATCCATATTCACATGGGCCTGCTCAGGCTATTTTAAGGGTTGCTCTGTACTAGCGATGCAGCAGGACACGGCTGCACAACAGCACTATCTGGTATCGATATCTACCTCAGATTTTGCACATAGAGCTGATGTGCACACACAAACACAGATGCACGTATACTTTGGGGGTACAAAGGGATTTTAACTCCTTGCAGTTTCCGAGAAGTGATGAATTGACAGAAAAAATGATTAAAAAACAGAGAGGACTTCAAAACCCTCCTGTCTGCTAGACACAATCAGTGGGCATTTCATTTGTCAGTAACTCATTCTGAATTGTTGATCTATTCAGATCTTGCTCTGGTGCCCTGCTCTCTGTAATTACAGGGTGCAGAATTAATATCCTTACTAACTCTTGTGCATTTGGCAATACGCTCTTGCCCAATTTTTACTGCCCCCCTAAGGAAATAAGAGCACTGTGTATTCTAGGAAATAAACCACACTTTTAAAATATTCATATTTCCATGGTTGTGTGTGTCTGTTGTGTAAGTTTTCCTTGGTGGCAGTGAACAAAGTGCTCTTCTGTGGAGCAGGCTCTCCTGTCTCCTCCAGCAGACTCAGTGTCTGTACAGGGAATTCCTGTTCCTGGCCCAAACCCACAGGCCCTCGGCACTGGAGGACAAGGTCGGCCATCTCACACTCTCTCTTTCTCTCAGCCTGATAGCTGATCTGCGTGCTGGAGAAATGGGCTCTGAAAGACAAAAAGAGGGGGGCTGAGGACAAGGAGAGAGACAGCATATGTGTGCACTTCCAACTTGGTCTGGGAACTTGAGCAAACATTTCTTCCCTAAAACAAGTTTATTCAACTTTTGCAGAAGTCCTGATAACCTCTGATTTACTCTGCTCTTGATTTAAATGAATTAGTGGTATCTAGCTGTGTTGTTTTACTAGCACTGTGATAGCATCACCCAAGCCTCATTTCACACCTTCCATCATCCTTTCTGCCCATAAGGTGGGGTGGTTTTTTTCTTTTTTTTTTTCCTTGCAG
Organism: Psophia crepitans; assembly: GCA_013399095.1. NCBI lineage: Eukaryota > Metazoa > Chordata > Aves > Gruiformes > Psophiidae > Psophia > Psophia crepitans. The sequence goes on along the minus strand of VWZZ01001352.1, from coordinate 316,151 downwards.
TGGCAATGATTGAGCAACAGCACCCACAGCTAAGCAAAAGGCTGCCTACAGAGAGCTTCCTCTGTTTAGACTTTAGTCAAAGGCCCCACGGAGCATACTTCGTGGCTACTTATGGTCAGGGAGGTATGCATATTTTTTAAAAGTTTTGCACTTTCAAGACAGGTAATTGTGTAACCTTAGCTGCACTCTTTTTTTTTTTTTTTTCCCCCTAAGGCTGGAGTGGCACCTTGCATTCCAGCTGGTGCTGAGGGCATGGCGTAGCTGTGCTGCTGCACCGTCAGCTGCAGTCTAGCTTGTGTTCTCCTATCCTTCACTGAGGAGGATGGTATCAGTTCTTTCAGGCTCTCCCAAGGCTGCATCTCCCCAGCTGACGGCTCTCCCTTTCGTGCACAGTGCAGGGAACTGTGGGGTACAGTGTATGAGGCGCCTTTATTATCCTCTGCAACTATGCTTTCCATTGAGAGCAAGCCTAATTATTCTATTTCTGTTCCAGTGTCAGGTACCACATCGTTTATGCATTTGTCTCTTCGAAAACATGTTTTGCTTTGATGTTTGCTTTTCTAATGGGGCTAGTTTGCATAATACCTTCTGCTGCAAAAGAATGCTGAATCTACAGATGAGCTATCACTTCTCAAAATACTGATTGCTATCAGATGGCTTGCCGAAGGCCTTGGCTGTGGCTGTGCATGCGTGTGTCTGTGCGTGTGTGCACAGTCGGGGGAGGGAGAGAGGTTAATTTCCTGTCTTTGACCACTTTTGATATAATGCATGAGCTAGAAAAGCTGGATCCATCAGAACATTAACATTTACCTGCTTTCCCAAAGCAGCGTAGCAAGCGCTCTACCTGCTAGGGAGTGGTTGTGTGTGGGGAAGGAGTGAGGGAAAAGGGAAATGTGTTATGTGTGACACCGGTTTCTACAGTACAGTGTTCCTGACAGCGTCTGTCACAGCCGCTTTAGACGACTTTTACAGCTGTGGAATTTCTCCAGTGTTCACCTTTAGCAGTGAGGATGGCTAAAGTCAGATAGTTAAAGTGTACAAGCCTAGATCCAAAAATCATGTCAGGGGATGCGAAATAGAAAATAGCTGTAGTGAGTGTTTGAATACACACACACACAGAGATTGCATGTGTATGTGAGATTTGGAGAGTGTTTCTTCCTTTTCCCAAATCATATGTTACCACTGGCTCATGGAGACCTCTCCCCCATGAAATCCCTTATCTGCTGCCTACTCACCTGACCTCATTGCTTTTCCGTGCCTGGACCTGATGCCTGACTAACTCCTAGCAGGCAATAGGGGTGTGGGGAGGGAAAGGACTCCTCCTTTCCTTCTCTGAACAAGGAACCCAAGCCAGATCCCATCTGTCCTCTGACATACCACTGAGCAGAGCTTAAAGAATTCCTGCTGGCAGGAAGCTTTGAGAGTCACATTTGAACGTTTTTGCCTCAGCATTTTGCTTGCTAGACTACTGTTTCTAGGGGCTTGTAATACAATTCAGGGACGGTCCTTTCTACAGCATTGCACACTTCTCTGCTTCCAGGATTCATAAAAAAACCCCAAAGATTCAGAGGCTTATTTCAGTAAACATTCCTGCATTCCAGTGCCATCTGAATGTGTCTGTTTCCATGTATCTCTGGGCCAGAAATGGGGTCCGATCTCCAGAGAAGAAACTTTCTCACAAGATTTTTGGAACTTCTTGGCTTTAGTGAGCAGACACAATTGGAAATACCATGAGAATGATAATAACTAAGAATAATTTGTGCTGACATAATGCCTTCCATCTGTAGATCTGAAAAAGCTTTATGAACATTAATAAATTAGTCCCCTTACTACCCTGTGAGACAAGGATATTGTTATCCCAGTTTTGCGGAGCGGGGAGGGGCGTGGGGGACGGTAATGAAGGGGCTGTTAGGAATCTAAGGGCCTGATCCAGCATTCACTGGTGTCTATGGGAAAATTCCCAGTGACTTTACTGGGAGCTGAATCAGCCTGTAAGCAGATTGCTCAAGGCCACACAGCGAGTGAGCGATAACTTTGGGAACAGGACCCAGAGCCACCGACTCCTCGTCCTGTGCTGTGGCCACAGGACTGCTTTGTTCCTTTCCAACCCTTGGCTTTCTCCAGGTCTTTCATTACTTTTCTGTCTGGATGAGGTGCCTGAAGTTGAAAGCATAAGGCAACAATATAGAAGGTCCATTTATAGCGTTTCAAACCTCAGCAGAAAGCTTGGCTCTGGTCTGGTCTGAGGGAGGAATTTTAGTAAGAACCAACTTTTAAAGAGGTATCTAAGCGCTCAGTTCCCATTTTCATGGGCAAGAGAGGCCTAAAGACCTTTAAAAATCGATCTGTAAATAACGACATTGCTCCAACCAGGTAATGTATCCCTCTTGCAAGGTCCCAGAGAAGCCAAGGAGAACTAAAGCCTAATCGAAGCAAACTCTGCAAACAGGTCAGCTCACCAAAGAGCATCCCCACCCCGCAAAGACCTCTCCCCACCCGGGTATGCCCACAGATCAAAGCCACATCTGCTGCTGCCAGGAGACACCTGCCTCGCTCAAGGCAACAGCCTGCCGGCTCCCCCACCCTAGGGTGACCCTGGCAGCCTCCCCTCCAGGCTCATACCCTTCTCTCCTCTCCTGGCCTGCCTGCTGGCCTCTTTCCCTCTCAGGGAGGATGGGTTCTCCTACCACTTTTTAAATCTTTTTGCAGCTAGGTTGCTTTCCACCTGCTCCCTGGGTTAACCCCTTCCTTGTCATTATAAACCTCATCACAGATGCATGTGGATGCATGCAGAGGAAACACAGATGTACACAAGCCGAAGTCAGCACTGAGCAATGCGATGTGACCTTACTAAGCACCCTGGTGCCAATAAGAACCGAATAACAACTGAGATTTCTGATTTGTGGGAAACCACTCTTTTTTTTTTTAAAATCATAGTTTGGGATAGTTTTGGGGTTCTGAGCTCACTAGGAGAGACCCCGCAAGGCAGGGGGGGGGGCTCGGCCTCCTGGGGCTGATGCTCACACAGCAACCCAGGGTCGGTGACCTGGTGTCAGCCCAGACCCGCTCCGGTGCAGAGGCTGTTAGGCACTGTCCTTCTACTCGGCACTTGCCAAGACCCTGGGCATCCAGCACGCATCAGGGCAGAGCTGTGGGAAACCTACCCTGCATTTACCAAAGGTTTGTAAAAGTAGAGACTTTCCTAATGCACTCCTATTCAGTTGAAACTGCAGAAGAATTTTTGATCCATTTCCATGTTGAAAGTTCATATCATGGGGGTGTTTTAATGAATGAAATTAAAAAAAGAATAGCTTAAGTTTTGATTTGAGACTGTGAGCCAAAGGCAGAGGTAATGGAATAACCCTGGAGACTCCTTATAATTGAATTCAGTAACAGTCCTTGTAGCTGTTTTTTGAAGGATTGTAACAAAATCGCAGTACCCATAGGGCAAGTACTTACACAGACTCCACAGTAGTCCCTTTCTGAAGCACTTCATACAAGGGAAAGTTGTTTAAGAGTGAGCTATGTTGCTCAGCAACACTATGTATTTAATTTTTTTTTTCTTTTTTAACATTTCATAGCTCATGGGATTTTAGGCACTAGAGCTAATTTATAAGAAGGCTCCACTGTAGTTTTCTGAGGTTTATTTAACTGTATGAAAACATTTCCAAATAAATTATGTAATCTACAAGATATGTATGTTATTTGTGTGCTGCTCTGCTGGTATTTCTGCTAAAGTACTATTGGATAGGGCTTGAAGCTGAACTGAGATATCATCTATTCATTCCCTGATGGAAGTTATTATTTGGGTCATTTTACCTCTCCCCACGCTGCCCACTAAGAGATAAGGAGAATCCTTTTACAATATAGCCCATTAATTATCTTTATATGTTTTATACAGAACAAATAACAAACTGGTTGTAAAGTGCACAAGTGAAGGAGCTCTTTGTGGCTCTACGAGAAGATTACAGTTACAAGTGTTCAACCTGAGGACAGAGTTCATCCTTCCCTCTCCCCCCTCCCCAATTTAATAAATAAGATAGAGCAATCCCAAACCATTTCCCACTCTTACGTACCATGTTTACAGAATTGCAAGAGTTATAGGGAAGTGTATGTGCCTGTGTTCACTTTTGAGCCAAAGGAAAATTAATTGTCAAGGGATTGAGCCCTGGTAAATGCTTTTTCTTGAGAGTGACCATTAAGAAGCACAAATAAAGTCTGAGAAAGGGTCGTGGCTACATATTGGTAAGGCAAGTTTTTATCCACCCAGCTCCCCCTGCTCCTGGAAAGCTTCCACACCTTCTGGCCTTGTTACCCATGTTCCTAGTTTCCTCATTACTTGTTCTTGTCTACTACTGGGCAAATCCTGCAAAACAGTATTCATAACATGTGTTCAAAGAGAGCCCACACCATAACTGACATGCCTCTTTAATGCACTTTCTGTGAAAAGAGGGACAAGCAAATATTTGTTCACAAAAATACTGCTGAAAGAGAAACTTTCATGGGTAACCGCTGACGTCTGTAATTGAAGAAGGATTGGGGCTTGGGGGCGAGATGTGGGGAAGGGAAGGTGCGTTGGTATGGTCACTTTGAAAGAACTTTGTGGGTTTGACAAATAGGAAGCAAGACCATTGTTATGTGATATCTTCTGCTGTTCATGCTCCTTGGTCAAATCCCCAAATCCTCCTTTTAGGAAGCAAATCCCATCCCAGGAAAAAGTGTGAAAGCAATTTGTGGGTGGAAATAAATAGCAATCAACTACTTGATGAGTAATCGAGAGTAACAAATGATTCTGTACCGATCCAGGTCTTTCCATCTATAAGTTACAAGTGGAGTTGGGGGCTTGATGAGACACTGTTGGACAGGGAAAATACGTTCACTTCTGTTCCTATCAATTAGAGGAGCTGCAGCATAAAGTCAGCTGTAAGATGGCTGGTACTTCCGTCAAATGATCTTGTAGCCCTCGTCAGGGGCTATGACTGGTGATAAATTAAAGGAAGTGGTGACAGTGGCAGAGGGAATAATTTGGAGCAGGCAACAGACATTGCAATATGGGGAGACTTTAAATGCGCTGTTCTCCAGAGAGCTTAGGATATGGTTAGCATTTATAAAAAAGGAGTGTTAGCTGCTTGAAAACAAGAAGGGTTATCCTTAGTAACTGTGTATTTGCATTTCAAAGTGGTAATTATAGGTATGTGTACACACAATTAAATAGACTGCACAGAGTGAAAATAAACAAATAATCAGTGCTATTAGCCAAGCCCTAATGAACAATTTTTGTTATAACATAAATTAATGTGTGTTCTTTGAAAGAGCAACAAAATGAAATATTCCTGTATGAGATTCTCAAGGATTATACAAACAACAAATGAGTTAAAAAAATTAAAGCCATGAAACCTTTTGACACTGGCACGTCCTTTTAAACATGCAGCAATTGGACCTGGCCAGCTACCCCGATGCAAGCTTTTTCATTCCCATTGGTAATACATTCAGCAAGTTCCTCTGAACTCCAGGCAATCAGACACATAGATGGCATACCTAAGGCTTGCTCCAGCAGGCTCCATTGACGTTTGCACTGTTGGAAGCCATTCTAACACAGCTATTTATGAATATGTAACATGCAAACTGGATCTTGCCCAAGAGCTGCTCCAGTTTTAATGACTCTGCTCCTGTTTGCACACACGCACTGCAAACTCTTTCTCTGTAGGTGAGCTAAGCAGATCCAGGAAATGTTAGCCATTTCGAGTTTGGGGTATGGTGACAGGAATTGTACGCAAGCTGCTGTTTCTTGCAAACATTCCTCACATTTCTGACACACAGTAGGGTGGATACACGTTGCGTAACACCATTTTAACCTTAGCATTAAACTGGTCAAGTGACAAAACGCTGAAAGAAAACTAGTGTGTTCAAATGATATTGACCAACACTTATCTCACATACCAAATAACCACTCTATTTACTGTGGCTAGTCCTGAAAAAAACCCAACTTTTTTTTTTTTTTTTTTTTTAAAAAAACGGGCTTTGTAAAGCCCTGTCTTCACTGTGTCATACTGCCTGAGGACAGCAGCAACAGGAGAGTGACCTGCTCCCGCCACATGCCTTAAAGGATTGTTTCAAGAAAATTAGAGTGTAGCTGAGTCTCTGTGCCCATTCAGTCAGTGCCTTCAGCACTGTGAAGAGCCTTCTGTGCAAAGTGTGGTCGCTCTGTCCTTATTCTAAATTAAAATGTAACTAAACAATTTTACCCTCTCTCATAAAATATTTTTCAAGGCAGTTTCCTACCTCCTCAATTGCCTCCTAATACTCCCATGCCTTGGTTTGGGATTCGATGTTGAGTTCAAATATGTTCCAAGCTTGTTTGCTAAACCTCATCATCCTTTTGCATTCTCAGCATGCTATTGTACTGCCTAATCCTTGGTGGTAATCTGCCTTTTCAGATCAGTGCTTGCCTGGTATTATCAGAGAGATCAAAAAGAGTTTTCAGCTGGCTGAAGGCATCACTTAATGCACTAGGTATATCTGGACCTGCATCTACCTATGTCTCTGCAGTTTAAAAAAATGTCAAAATCCCTTTGGAACAAACCAATAAAAAGTGTTAGCTTCAGTGTTAGCTAAGCTGAGTTCTTAGTGAATGCAAAACAAAATAGAAGATGCAGAAAATAATTATCCTGTTTTATAATAATTTTCTAGACAGCACTATATTCCAGTCTACCAATTAATATTTCCTTTTTCAATTCCAGGTCTCTACAGAATCTCAGGAGATGGAACCTTCACCAGATGGTTTAATGTGCAAGGTATGACTTTTCTTTTGCCTTTGAAAAAATATAATGATGAAAACATCAGGATGACAGTCCTTACCAAAATACTACTTAATTTTGTGTGTTCCCTCACCTTAATAGGTGTTTTACATGTAAGTCTGAAACATTTGCCTAGAAACTTTTGGGTTTTCCTTTCCCTTGGGAAAAAAAAAAATTTAAAACATACAGGTTTTTTCCTTTGTTAAAAGGCAGTTTCTGGAAAAAAAAAAAAATTATTCCATAACTTCTTTGACCAATACTACCTGTTGTTAATATGTTTTTTCTTTATTTGGATGTTCTTTTCATCTCTATTCTTAACACAGCCTTAAGTACATGAACTATCAAAAACTGATAATAGCTGCTCGCTAGGATAGAAATCAAGTAATTTAACCTCTTCAGAAACCAGCTGTAGGATCTTAGAAGTCTTGCACGGGTTTTAATGTCCTTTAGGATACCTTCCAAAATGATATTTTCCTATCCCTAACCTTAAGATTGGCTGTGCAGGTGCTCCGACTTTGCATACCATTATGTCAGGTGGCATCCACCACACTACCAGATAAATGTTCATAGAATCATAGAATCACAGAGTGGTTTGGGTTGGAAGGAACCACAAGGATCATCTAGTTCCAACCCCCCTGCCATGGGCAGGGAGACCCTACAAGAGACCAGATTGCCCAAAGCCCCATCCAACCTGGCCTTGAACACTTCCAGGGATGGGGCCTCCACAGCTTCTCTGAGCAACCTGTTCCAGTGCCTCACCACCCTCACAGGAAAGAATTTCTTCCTAACATCTAATCTACATCTCCCCTTTTTTAGTTTAAACCCATTCCCTCTTGTCCTGTCACTGCACTCCCTAAGAAACAGCCTCTCACCAGCTTTCCTGTAGGTCCCCTTTAGGTACTGGAAGGCTGCAATTAGGTCTCCCCAGAGCCTTCTCTTCTCCAGGCTGAACAAGCCCAAATTTCTCAGCCTGATTGAAGCTCTATTGTGCAGGGAATAGATAGTTCCTGTGCATATGAGGACATAACAGACTTGAATCTTCTTCTGGACCACATGTAGTTCCTGAGGAAGTCAGCTGCAGCTTCTGCAATGTCAACGAGCAAAGGGGCTGTTGGCTGTGCATGCTGTCAGGATGCAAAGTGGTGGGTGCATCTCACACTAGTAATGCTGGGGTCCCTGGTGCCCACTGGCATGCCTGGCCCGTCTGGTGTGACAGTGAGCAGGAAAAGCAGTGCCAGGTCACCCCTGCTACTTCTCTTTGAGCTGCTCTTCCCTTTGGTGCTCTGAACAGGCTGTGTCACCTCTCCCTTGCACTTATAGGCTGTGTAATGCTCTTGGTAGTAGGTCATACCGTTAAGAAGTTTTGCCATGACTAATGTAGGAGTACAGCCCTTGCCTTAAAGGTTTTGAGGTCCAAAATTCCTGATTAAGTTGTGCTGTATAAAAATGGGACATGCTGGAAGGTAAAAACTGTTCACTATCCTTTCACAGACTGGGACAAGTTTGGCACTATCAGCATATGTTAGAACCCAAGCTCCTGCAGTCATGTGACCACAGCAAAAGTTCAGCCTGGCCTGACGGAAACAATATTTATGTTTAAATAACACAGACTATCTGGAGGAAGACGGGCTAGTAGAATGTAGCCCAAGTCAGGTGTTAGAGCTTGATTATCTGTAAGATCACTATGCTCTTCACTACCCCCGATAGCTGCTCTGGAAGGACAAAGTGAACAAAAGCCAGCAAAATCAGTGCAGAATAGAGGGACAAATGCAAGATGTGGCCTATCCATGAGCAAGATCCCACTGTCTTCAGGGGTCTGTCGGGATGACATACTTTGCAGTCAGCACTTGCTGCTCCTCGTGGTGCAGTACAACCTGTTTGTGAGTTACATGTATATTCTTGTACAAAGTCTGTGAACGTGCATTGAACTCCTCTACCTTTTCATCTCCTGTGCAGGGTACTTGCAATGTTGTTCTCATTTTCTAATCAATTGCACTTGTTGCTTGGGGGCCTTTACCTTCTTGTTGCTACACTGTACTGGCTGTCAAGTCTCATTCTAGACACGCAGCATTTATTTTTGGTAGAAGACACATTTCAGAAGTTCTTTCCCTTCCCTTCTCAAAGGCTGATTTTGTTGCTTGAGAATGAGCAGTCCTAGCGCTCCTTCTTACTACAATAATGATCAACTGCTAGAACACTGCAATATATATATATATACACATACAATTATTCCTGAATTTCTTATGTACATTAAAATTGCTTAGTAACTAACATATTTTGGATTGAACTATCACTCTGTTTTCCAGTTCTTTCCAATGCCTTCTTCTGACGTTGCATGTTCAAGTTAGAAACAGGACAAACCAAAATGAAATCTCCCCATAATCGTGATATTACAGCAACAAAGGAAAAAAAAAAGGAATTGGCCACTGCTAGTTGATACTGTTAGAATAAAGGAGGGAGATTTTCTTACCTAAAGAAGCTAACTGTGAGATCTCTTTCAAAGGAAAGTATCTCTAGCCAAAAATTGCCCCTGACCCTTTAGACAGAAGCGTAAGAGTCCTTTTCTCTCTCAGCATAGCTACCCTGGTTTTTTTTCCATATGTGAAGTTAAACTTGTCTGTTCCAGACAAAGATATGAAAGTGACAGTTAAATAAGATGTTTTTTCAAGCATTGTACTTGCTGTGTTAAGTGAATTTCTCTATGTTAATAATTTTTTTTGTGGCAAGAAGATTACATCACAATTACAGGATACAGTTACCAGAATATTTCCTCAGTACCTCTGAGAGGAGCAAAACTATTATTTGTTTTGGCCACTGGCTGGTTCTAAATGTTCTTCAGTGCCCTTTAATAGACCTGCCTATCCACAGCACTAAGATTCCTGCAAAGAGATGGGCAAGGAAAATTTATTTCTGTACTTTGTAGGGCAAAAGGGAGCAGAAGTATAGAGTATTAGTAGGAAGATGTGCCCAAACGATGTGCTTTTGTGTGTAAGTAAGTTAGGCATAATTTGGCTGAGAAGCACACACTCTCGTAAATTGGTGCTACTGCCATGACAGTTACCCAGGAGAAAGTTGGCTTGGATTCCCCCTGCATCTCCTATTTCAGCAGTATTTTGCATATACTCTAAAAGTAAACCAAAATGGCACTGAATGCATTCGGACAGCAAATAGTGATGCTGGGGACCAGGACCTATCTATTGAATCGAAGATCCGTGTTCAGAAATCTTCTACAACCAAGCTAATGTCTTACCTGAAGTATCTTGCATCTGTTCATTAGACCTTACATTTCTGAAGGAAAACTAGATGATTGGTGGTTCTATTATTCCCTTAAAAATGTTTGCAACATGTCTACGTGAACATGAAACCCAGTCCTTAAATTTTTTGTATACTACAGAGTCCTCCTCCAGGCCAGTTACCAGTCAAAAGACACTGATGTAGAAGGCTCAGCTTCAAGCCCCAATTCCAATGCAATCTAATTTTGTAGACAGCATGAAACACCTACTAGCACTCCAGAGAGTGCTCCTGTGGCGAAGCTCACACTTACCTGAGATGTAAGAAAAGTAAGTCCAAGTCCCTGTTCTGAAGCAGGTAGAACTGAAACGTGCACTCAAGTTTTCCCACATTCTTGTAGGTGACCTAACCAAAAAGAGAGCCTGGAACAGTTTCCATAGTAGTTCCCAGCTATTTGTCTCTCTTTCTCCCTCTCTGCCAACTCCCCACTTATATTTTTACCAAAAATTGATCATCACCCTGGGAAACCTTTCCTGAAACAAGTTTAGTGAAAACTCACACAAATAGTTTTGGTTTCAAGGAATCTCTGTTTTTTTGAAGAAAAAAATCAAACATACCCCCAAACATTGAACTGAAAGATTTCCAACAGGCTCTGCTTTGATGTTCTGTGACTGGACTATTCAGAGGCAACAAGAAATTGAAAAAGTAGTCTGTGTGAGTGCTGTACATGCATAACTTCCTGTTCACTAAGTAATGCACAGTGTTTTGTATGTCTGGAAATACACCAGGACTCACCAAACTGCTATGAAATCTTCCGTATAATGAAGCAGAATTCTGCCCTCATTGGCTTCTGTAGCAGTGCACAAAACGATAAATTTGCCTTTTATTTTAGGAAGCTGAGGGAGAAAGAGAAGCTGATAAAATGAAAAGAAAGTTTTCAAAGATGGATCTATGTTCAAGCAGATTACACAAGTATGAAAACCAAATCAGTAATGTGTTTGTAAACCATTTCATTGTTCTCATTGTGGTCCCAGAATGAGGTATTTTAACATTAATGGACCTGGTGGCCTTTGAGATATGTAGATTACTAAGAAATACTGATGGGTTTCTAAGCTACAAACTCAGATAGAAAAGAAACTGTGGAAAATGAGGTAAAAAAGTGAACTCTCAGCTCTTTTAATGATGTTGCATATGAGCACTATTAAATTATACCTTTGACTTTATTAAGGTGTGTTAACAGACTCTGACAGAGTCATGAAACAAGTCATTTTCCATGTTTTGTGGTGCCAAGGAAAAGCAGCATTTTTCCCTGAAATCATGAACTAAAAATCAGATGAACGTCCATGAAGACGAGATGCTGGAAGCCCTCATGTTCTGAAAGCCATGTAAGGTCCCACATGATGTTCCTGCAGCTCTGCAGAGTGGGCAAGCACTGCCCCGGGAAAAGCTGTTGGATTGAAATCTGAAGAAATACTCTTCCTGCTTGTGTACTGTTATTACTAACAGTCATGAGAACCAGAAGCCAGTCATGGGATTTCTAGTAGGCTTAGAGGATGGAGTTTGAAAAGGTATCCCATCATCTGCCATTCATCGCTGCCAGATGTGTGCTGCTCCCGGTTAGAAGTGATTTCAGTGCATGACTCATGAGGTGCCATTTCATTCTGTACTTGGTGGAAGGTTCCCTGAGCCTGCCAGCTTTCCCTGAGACCAAAGTACAAGTGTTATTCCCACCTAAATTTTTCCCTAATTAGCAATTTTAATAGTGTCGGCAGTTCCACCCATTTGTGAATGTCAGAGCAAATATCTTGACCCTCAGTCACTGTTAGCACTTAAATTAAATATAGAATGGGGAAAAAAATGAAGGGGCTCAGAAAATTTCACTTTGCTCAGTTCTTGTGGGAGAGATTCAGCTTTACGTCCAGTCTCCGCAAGATAATAGATGAAATATGTTAATAGAATCTGGCAGTACTACTAAGGTTGTCATATGCTGCCAGTAATGGTGGTCGTATGAGAAGACAGAATGAATATTGTTTTGTCAAAGAGGACGTGTTTTCATAAAATTAATTAAATAATAAGCATAAATTTGTTATTCAACTATTCAACCTAATTTTGAGCTCTGAGGTCAAAAAAAGTCAAACACAGGTGTGAAAAACCCAGGCCCTAGTTGTATAGTTATTAAAGACAAGTGGTCAGGGTTCAGTCATGCATATCTAACTGAAAATATCAGTCTATTTCTAGGTTGGGGCAAAATCTACAGCTAATTGTGTTTCATTTTATTGATTATTCCCCAGAGAACATTTCAAAACTTAATTATAGTCTAAACAACTGAAAATTGTAGACCGAGAAAAAGATAATTAATTTAGAAACATTAATTTTAATGAGTTAATTTTAAGTTGTTTTGAGCATCACAATATCTGTAGTTAGGTTGTTTTATGCCTGAGCTTTTTGATACCTGCCAGATTTCTTCACTAACATGCATCCCAGGAGTGGAATCATAGTATCTCTTCCTTCTTGCCCTCTCTCTTACTCTACAACGGAATTATGTTGCATGAGTCCTTGACTGGGAGGCCTTGCAGCTGAAAACTGAAAATTATTCCAGGTTAATTTTGTTGCTGAATAGTTCTTCTGTCTGGTCTCTTGAAAGCTGAGGTTTTCTGAAGACAGGAGAAATTTCAGATGTAAAAATCTTGCTTAATCAAGAACTCTAGCTATCTGCCAGCATGCATTTTAGATGGAAAATTTTCAACTAGCTTTAGCTAAATTCTATTTCTGTGCTGGCAAAACTCCTCATAAGAATGAAGAGAGTGTACATAAAGTAACAGGCCCAGACATTAGATAAAAGGGTCTTGTAATGGGTTAAATTAACTTTAAAGTTTGCTTGCCAGTTGGAAGGTATAATAAAACATATCCCCAAACCAAGAGAGAGCCAGCAGGTCTAATTTTAGGGTTACCAGCTGTTTATATTTGGTGATGCCTGTCATTACAGAACAATTTCTGTGTCTGTGGCTACAGCCTATAGTGCCAGACTAAAGAGTAATAGAGAGAGAGGAGCAGTGTAGATTGGTTAACCTTTTCTTTGTGGCAATTAGATTATCTGCTCATTGGCATTACATTGCTAATGGGTATCGGCCGTCGTCATAGCGAGTTGGCTAAAACTGATCCCCGAATCAGGTTTTCTGCATGTGTGAACAAGACTGGCCCTTCTTGTTGAAATCTTACCAGGACTCTGTGCATAGCCCTATGAGATCAAAAAGGGAGACAGTCAGGAAGAAAAGAGGGGGAAAAATGAAATTTGTGTGAACCAGATATATAATTGAGTAACTCAGTATGTGAGCTGCTTTATGATTTCCATTGGCCTTTTTTAATGTCTAAGGGAGCCATATATTTTGCCAGATATCATGTCAACTGGTACTTTTGTGGTATTCCCACAAGCTGGGAAACAAAGTCTCATGAGAAAGCCAAATGTCGTATTTTGTTAGTGCTATAAAACACCAGAATGCTGCAAAACTATGAAGAAAACATAAAATAATAAGCTCTCCTGCCTTTTCATGGTTATTGTCCTCTTTGACAGGGCACATTTCTGAGAGGCTTTTGGCATTAGCCTTTCATGAGACATTTACAAGAGCCCTCATATCAGTTCCCTCTGCCACAGTTTATACTAGGACTTTGCTAGGAAAGCATGTTGCTTCACAGCCTCCTAATGATTTTTCAGAGATACCAAGATTTCAGAGAGTCCTTATTCCCCAGCAAAATCCTTGCGCGATGTTTTCTGCTTGTGCAAAGAACTGGTTCGTCCTAAACTTAGCTAAGTGGGAAGTCTCACTCAGAGCTAGTAGGACAGTTCCAGGGTAGACATTTCCCACTCTTTGTAGAGCAAAAAATAGCAGCCTCTGCCTTAGTTAAAAGTGTATTTCTGAAGACTCACTATGATTGCTGTTTCATGGGAGCATGTGGATTGGTCACCCAATGTAAGTCCTAACATGCTAACCTGTAAAGAGTTTAAACAGACAAACCACACACAAAATGAAGGAGCAAAGGAGGTCCCTATTTCACAGCCAGAAACCTGATGTAGAAAAAGACTGAATAATTTTCCTCAAACATTTCAGAATAAGTTACCAGTGGTCTAAGAAAAATCCTGGCGTGCATCATGAGAAGTAACTTTGTGAAGATTTATGAGAATTTGGAAATGGGGATTTACCCGTAATTAACACTTTAATTATTCTTTTACCTATCCCAGAAATCAATATTAAGCCTTGCTGAGTATGTGTTGGAGGCCTGATTCACCCAAGTCAGTGAAGCAAAATTCACTGTGCTTGCAGAGAATCTGGTTATAATGAGTTTTCTTTTTGCAATGAGAAGAAGGGGAATAGGAAACTTGCAAGTGTGGTTTTCATTGTTAGTTTTTTAAAGTATTCGAGCAGGGCAATCTCAGGCTTCTTTCAATGCAGCAAAATGTCAGTGCTTCATTGATGTCCCCACAAACATGCAAAGATAAATGTTGCTACCCTATTCTCAGAAAACACAGCTGAAGTCTGTATTCTCTGAAGTCTGTGTTGTGCAGAGCAGCTAGCATTAGAGAACCAGAGAGTCCTACTCAGGAGTCAGCAACTTTTCCTGAACTGCAGATGTACGTTTGTAAAAGACTAACTTAGCCCTTTTAGGGCTCTGTGTTGTGTGGGTGGATTGACGCAGAAGCTCACTCGTTCTGTGCTAACTTCAGATTGATTTCTACCCATCTGCATAACGAACCAGGTAGAGGGTTTCTTTTAAAATCAAAGAAAGGAAAGCAATTTATGGAAGTTGATGTGGAAAGTCTATAGCAGATGACTAGGAATAGACTTATGCCTTAATTAGAAAATCATGTTGTCTTGTGTTGTAGGGTTAGAGTAGTACAGGAGTCCATACTCTGATGCGAAAACGCTACTTCCACAGCCAGTAATTTTTAAGAACTGTTTCTAGCAAAGGTTTCATTACTATTCTATTTGGTAGGAGTTATAAATGTAGAAAAGTAAATAATTCACACTAGGCACAGGTGTTGGTATTTTTCTTTTTATAGTCCTATTCTGTTTTCTGCTAACTTTCATGTGCATTTGACGTTAGTTTCTCACACCCCTTCTTACTCACTTGAACTTACCTTTGGTGTATCCAGTGACACTGAATTGGCTCATTGTGGCAGCAAGACTTTGGGAGTTGTCAGCTGTGTAAAGAATGGCAGGCAAATAGGAAGCTCGCTGCCTTTGTAGTGATTTATACCTGAAGCGTGCCTGGCATGTCTGTTATTTCCAAGGGAAAGGCAGAGTATGGTATGGCAGGCGGGCATCGTCACAACAGGTTACAGTGAGGTATGTCATTTCAGAGCATGCAATTTCCTCTTTGAGTCATTTTTCAAGAAAAGATGAATCACTACATCCTCTTCTCTAACTGTGGTTTTGCTTCTGCACATCATTGCTGTGACTGGAGCTGAGGTGGATGCACCTTTTTAATGTTAACAGGAGTCGGATGGCACACATGACAGCAGAATGCCTGGCCCCTTTGCGAAGTTTGGGGAAGAAGGCAAAAGGGCAGGCAAAGTACATTTGCAACTTTCACAGCTGATCAGGCATGGAAGCTGCTAAGCAAAGAATACAGGATCTTAGTAATGAATGAAGAAATGAAAATAAAATTACTAACCTGCTTTGTTTTGCTTTAAATTTGACATGCAAAGAGCTGAAGAATTCTTTCTCACACACTGTTCAGGGAACCAGATTTAGACTGTGCTAACCTGCTCTATCAAAGGACAGATTCCCAGATATTAGCAGCATGATTTGCAGTTTTCATGTATCCTTATTCCCCAGGAAAACCCCAAATAGTTCCTTCATTTGGTGGGGATCTTTTTGATTTAGATTTTTAAGAATTTTCTGTGTCACTAAAACTCTCTGTGGGGCTGGCAGCTTTGACATCTGACATCCAATTTTTTTTGCAGCATTTCAACAGAAAGGTAGCAGCAATTCCCAGTGGCAGCTTCCCAGAGCAGAGGGAATACCTCAGTGGATAGTTCATTTGTTATGCAGCATCTGGGTTTCTTTTCAGCGTCTCCAGTTACTGGCCTGATCCAATTTCCATTAACATCAAGTAAAAGATTCCCATGACTTCAGTGGGGACCAGAATGAGATCCCAAACTTCTGTTGACATCAAACATTGGAACAGAAAGTGGACAACGTTGCTGAGTTTTGTATAGAACAAAAAAGAACAGAAAATCTATGTTTACATGCCATAAAAGGTATATAGAATGCAAATGCCTTGTGTCCTTGAGGGTTTTTTTGGCTTTGTTTTGTCTTTTTTTTTTACCATGTTTGATGTCTAATAGAGTAAAAAAAGATTTAGTAGTGTCAAGATCATGAACTCTGCATTGTCATACCATTTTGCTACGCGTGAGGCAGGACTGTGTCTGTTGATATTCTGATGCCTGTAAAGTAAATCAATGCCAACAGGAAAAGACAGCTCCATTAGAAACAAATGGTTGTAATGCAATATCTCATGACAGGTATTTGTAGTGCTTTGAAGGCACCATTTCAATCCAAACTGTGATTATACATGATATTTAGCAATAGTGACTTGTCACTTGCAAATGAAGATGCTGATATTGAGCAAGAACTGGCATAAAAGGCACTTAGTTTAAAAGGCAAACTCAAAGTTGAGTCTGGCTTTTATTAAGTACTGTCTTCTTAATGTATACAGCTACAGCCCCGCTCTGTACGCAGCTAAAAACCTGCTGCTTATTGGCAACGTACAGAATCACAGTCAGTGGTAGAAATACCTCCTTTATAATGTCCTTGGGACACAAGCAATGTGATCATTATAAAATGGTGCACTTACAAGCTTAACACATGAAGTATAATTTTGGTTTGATGTACACCATGTAGGAAAAGATTATGTGCATAATGAGAGTGAAGTCATCTACTACTTGAACAAAGAGTGCCTCACCAAGCAAGCTTGCACCCTCCCGTAGGGATCCTCCAGAATACAACTGGGTGAAATAGTTTGCCCAGAGTTTGTTCTTGAGAAAGGCAGAGGATTTTTGCTCATTTAGGTATTCAGGTTAATTTCAATGCCTTATTTCCTCCCTGAGAAAGAATAAGAAAAAGTCTTTATGGTAAAGGTTTCTTTAAAAAAAAAAAAAAGAAAAAAAAGGGTGTTTTGGAGCCTTGAGAAATTTAATAATTGTAACAAATATGTGGACTTCAAAGTACTAGCCACCACCTTGGAAATGGAGGAAGGCAAGTGGGGGGGTGATCAGGATCTGGTTGTTCTAAATGAAATCCTGGTCTTACCTGCTTAGAAGATAAATCATGAATTGGTTTGACCCAAAACATATTGTGCTTTTTTTTTTTTAGCTATTAGGGTTTACTCATGAACTGAGAACATAATTTTGTGGCCCAGTTCAGACCAGGAGGCTTTTTATTCCAGCTAACCTCTAAAAAATTCCTGCTTTACACTATTCACTGCACTCTGGCTTTGCCAGCAGACAGAACAAGTGTCTTTTTGTGCCTTTTAGGGCACCTCACGAGCATCCCGGCTGCAAGAGTCCCTTCCTCTCCTGAGCAGGCTACGTGTACTTATGTGGGTCCTTCTGCAGGCTGCACAGCGTGGGAGTAGGTTAGTGTGCTTTTGCTTCCACATTATGTACTCAAAAATGCAATTAAAGGCTTACATTATTGTATGGAATTCTGTTGGGAAGGTTATGAGGATAGGGGCCATCTGCAAAATTCAGGTCCAGGCCTGGCTTCGTATTTCAAACATGTGCTAAGACCAGGGCTGTTTGGAGCAAAAATCTTTGCTCTGCTCTCTCACTGCTCTTTGCCTCTCTCTCCCTACGCGTGCGTGTATGGGTACACCAGACAGTCCATACGGTGTGCGGACACGTGTGTGTTTATTTATCCAGCATCCGTGCATAAGCCCCTCTGTGTGTGGGGACAAACACCTTAAAGCCAGACACACAGCAGCATGTATTCTTTCTATTATAGAAGAAATTGAGTCATCTTTGTTCTATATGCCACATAGTAGAGTACAGCAGGTATATAGGATGTCAGGCAATGGCAGGACCTGATCCTCAGGCCTTCTTTTAAGCAAATTGCTGTTGTAGCGAAACCAACAGGTAGAAAGTTCGTTCAGACAAAAGGGCTCTTCAGAGGCAGGCCTGATGAGTGCCCGTGAAGTGGAGGAGGCGGCGACACGGCGGGGGGGGGGGGGCGAAGCAGACCCCTCGTGGGCTCCTTCTCTACAGAGAATGGTGTTGGGCGGCACGGCACGGCTGGCCAGTGTTTGTTGAAAGGGCAGGGTGGCTGCTGTTCGTCCCTTCGGTGTCTGTGGCTCACCTCCATGGCTGAGACGAAAGCAGGAGAGGACACGGTGCAGCTGCCTCCCCAAGTATCACCACTTTCAAATTCCACTTCTTATCTCAGCCCTTCTTCCTTGTTGCTAATTACCACCTACTCCAAGATGTCAAGAACATACTCCCAGGAATAAACTGCTAGATAAACAAACCCCAGACAAACATCAAAGCTTAAAACAAACTGATAAGTCCCTTTGATTGATTTTAAGGGTCGGTAGGCAGAGGTGTGTTTGGATTGGAAGGTGCAAATGTTGAGCGGAGCAGCACCTGCTGTCTTGTGATCTGACCAAACCATTTGGCTTGAAAAGGCCAAGAGATAGGGAATCAGAAATCCATTTGGAGTTACAAAAGCAGCAGGGGAGGCTTAGATGAACAAAGGGGCTCTCCAGGCAGGGCTGTGTGCTGCTTTTTGTCAGCTTGGTATCACATTCCCTGCCCCAGCGTGACAGACAAATGCCAGGCCAGATGATGTGATACGATCAGCCCTGTTTGGATGAGGTCTGTACCTGTATTATATGATGGCAGCAGATGCTGATTCAATATGGGGGCAAGCACAGAGTCAACCAGAACCCAAATGGCTCACCAAAAATTATTTAAAGGTACCAGTGTCAGCAGGCAGGAAGGGTGTTGTTCAGAGGCAGAAGGGGCTTGGGACATATCAGTGTGTGGGTTGAGCACTTGTGAGAGATGCTCAGTTGTAGAATAAGGTGTATACAACAGCAGATATCCCAGCCCCCTTCCTGGGGTCTCACAGGCTCTCTCTCACTCCCACTCTGTGGAGATTCTGCTTAACCTGGCTGATGTAGGAACAGGAATCCAGCACATGCCTATTAAACTGGAGATTAGTAAAGCCTACAAAGCCCTAAATACACCTGAGATCAAAGTGATATAATTTACTGTGATAAAGCAGGATATCTTTTTCCCTCTTAAGTCCCAATGCTGCAAAAATACTTCCATGCTCTTAACTACACACATACAGTAATGCCACCATTACTGATGGATTCTCCATGTGCCCAGTTGAGCAAGTAAGATCCAAGGACTCATACTCTATCAGCTAGCTTATAGTGCTTACATTTGTGCCAGAGGGTGCCTCGGATGCTGCAGTGATGGGCTGAGGTGGCTCCATACCATTTGTGCTTCATCGTTTCCTCTAACAGTGACTCTCCATTGAGGAGAGCAATTGTGGTGGAAAGGAAGATAGCATGGCTGGGATTCTGCTTTGCACTCTGCAGTGTTAGAAGTGAAAAAAATGCAGCCTACGAACTATTATTTTACTTTAATTTTGTTGTTGTATTTGATGGTTTTTTCCCTCCAATGAGAAAAAAAAAAGGAAAAAAAAAAGGCTGTCTCCTTTTGGTTATGAATTTGCTGTAACTGATGGACATTCTAATGTAAAGCTCACATTTACCAAGCTCAGAAGCTCTGAGAAAGCCTTTATGTTTTCCTGCCTGTTTCTTGAAGTGAAAGCAAAGGAAATGAAGCTAAGAAATGATGGGTGGGTGAAAAAGAGACAGTTTGTGTTACTGAAAAATGAATGTGGGTGGATGTTTCAGAAATGCTTGATCAATGTTTGCAAAAACCAGGAACAATTTCTAGGAAAGGAGTTTATTCTCAGGAATAATAGCACAAAAATAATTTTAACTAAACTACTGAAATTCTCAACTTGAATTTTCATGGTACAAATCCAATTCTTGGATTACCACTTATCCCGTTAAAGATTGGGCGATTCTGTGCTCAGTGAAAAACAAGCAATGGAGGTTGAATTTCTACAAATGAGTTTTCAAAACCATATACATTTCAGAACAGTGTGACTGGTCCAGTCTTATTACTGGCATTTCCTACAATGTTTAAATGGTGTTTCAAGATGCGTCTCTCCACACAAGGTAATGATAGCTAAAATTCACAGGCATGCTTCATTTCCCAGTGACTTTCCTTGAAACCACTTGGAGCATGTGCAATGACTTTAAAATGGCTGAAGAAATATTGATGTACATTGAAGAGATCAAGGAAGGCCATGTTTTTCTGACTTTGTCCTTAAAAAAAAAAAAAAGCAACATCACCTCTTTGTACATTAGACTTTCTGTCTACTGAAATGGCACAGAAAGAAGATCTCTGAGGGCTTTCTAGTGCCAATAGGGATGATTTATAGCTTCAACACTATTTGTTTTAATCTTGAATGGAAAGGAGGAGGAGGGAATGGGTACGATGATACATAAAGAAACATTATTTCCCAAAGGCAGATTTTATTTCTTTAACAATTTATAAAGCTCCAGAAGTGAAATATCACTATTTTGGGACTGGTGTTATATATCAACGAGTTTAGCAGCTGCCAGGCTGATGCATGTATTTTGTACCGTATACACAGTGCAAAACCCATTGATTCAACAGTGGTAACAGGGTCTTTATTGTCATTTTTAAAGCAGATCACCAAATTTGATCTTAAAAGAGAGACTGTGCACTGAGGAATGTCAAAAGTAAACTTTTATAATAAACAAAACCTACTCTACCTCCACTAATTATGTTACTAGCTACCTCAGCTACTGCATTTGACTCATTCTGCTCTTTATCAATAGCAAATATTACTACCACAGCTCGGTTCATTCTGTTAGCGCCATTAACTATGCAGACACATAAATGTGACCAAATAATGAATATGTTGATTAAAATTTTCTTGAAGTCTAGTGAGGGAAGGTGGATGTGTAGCTTGGGAAAAATAGAAAAAACATATTTCATGATTCTTACCATAGTTGTACTAGCTCTATAGCCCCTTATAGACTATTTATAGTGGTGCCTGGATTTACAGGAAAGATACAAACAGGCTAATTTTAGATAGAAAATTCAGAGAGCAACAGTGATAGCTG
This sequence comes from Psophia crepitans, assembly GCA_013399095.1. Classification (NCBI taxonomy): domain Eukaryota; kingdom Metazoa; phylum Chordata; class Aves; order Gruiformes; family Psophiidae; genus Psophia; species Psophia crepitans. The sequence goes on along the minus strand of VWZZ01001352.1, from coordinate 294,891 downwards.
TTTTAGTAGAAGATAGGTTCTTGAAGCTGAAGTCTAATTATTGAGTGGTCTTAAAATGGTAAAATTGCTTGCATGCAAATCAGAGGTCAGTCCATAACCACAGATGGACACCATGGGCTCTTTCTGCCTTAATGCTACTAAATCTGAAAATTAAAACGAGAAAAATGAAAATTTCCTCTTGAGGTTTGAGGACATCTGAAGTACTAATGCAGATAAGACTTAATTTCTCTTCTGGAAAATAGAGTTTTTTTGGGTTTACATATACAGCAGGAAAGAAACTTTCAGAAGGGTTCTGTAACCCCTCTTTTAAATGAGGCTATGCAGAAATTGCCAGTGTTACCTCTGCTTTCATGTCTCTGAGCGCAGTTGAGGTGAGAAAGGATACAGCTCTACTGAGATACACACACGGTTCCCCTGTGTGTTTTCTCTCCCTTTTAACTTAGTTTTGTTTGAGTTGGAGAAAAATCTAGTTTTCAGCTCTGCAGCTACACAGCCTTCACTGTCAGCAGAATCAGTGTATTTTCCTTAGGCAAAGACAAAAGAGACAATAGAAGGGCAGTATATACAGTGTGCATTGTTACAGGCTCAGTGGGGACTTCTGGTATGGGATTGATTATAGGGATACAGAGTGAGGCAGGGCCATATCCTTCCCTGAGAATGTGCTGGGACTCCAGAAAGCTATTGCAGACACTGATGCCTTTTCATTGCCTTTATTGGGTGTTAGGTCTTTGGATTTAGCTTGTTATTATAGGATGTTTGTGTATTTATTTGCTTAGAAATAATTTAGTCCAGAGTTTGCTGAAGATTCCATGTGTTCACTTGAGATGCAGTAAGATTCAAAAGATGAGAATCAAAAGTTTGCTTGATATTGATATCACAGTTGCTCCAGGGCTTTGAAAGTTGCTGGTCATGGGGAAATGGGGAGCAATTTTACTCATTTCTGCTAGGAGCTTGCAAAGCAGAAGTCTGCTGATTTTTCAGTTCCTCAGAATGTCCGCATAGTTTGCTAATCCCCTGGAAGCAGGAGCCAGCTTTTAACAACAGCAGGAGAGACTGGACCTTTGGAGTTCACTAGCTCTGAAACTGGGATTTAGCCAGATTATTCTTCATTTCTCACAAAAGGGGAGTCATGGTGCTTGCTGGAGCCAAATGACAGTTGTGGGAGCTGGGACTTTCATTTACTACATACAACAGCAGAGCTAAAAGGAAGCCATGGCTGCCAGATGTTTGTTTTACATAATCCAGAGGATGCAGATGTCTGTCTCCAACAACGAATGTTCTATGATATTCTTTAAAGGCTGGTACCTAAGGAACTTCCCCTAGATTGTAACCTAGACTGTGCATGTCTAAGAAGAATAGAACAAGGATCCCTCTCTTTGCAGGTTATCTAAGGCAGTGTGGGTCCTGGGGTGAAAGAATAGCTAGGACTTTGTGCGTGTTTACTCCTACCACAGAGGAAAGTGGGTGGGAGAGTAGCTTAAATGGTGGCTTCCTTCCTGCAACAACCTACACTGAACCTGAAGAAAGGAATAGAATAGGCATAGGCATAGGCATAGGTGTAGGCATAGGCTAGGCTAGGCGAGAGTAGAATAGAATAGAGTAGAATAGAGTAGAATAGGATAGGATAGGATAGGATAGGATAGGATAGGATAGAATAGAATAGAATAGAATAGAATAGAGTAGAGTAGAGTAGAGTAGAGTAGAGTAGAGTAGAGTAGAGTAGAATAGAATAGAATATTTCAGTTGGAAGGGACCTACAATGATCATCTAGTCCAACTGCCCGACCACTTTGGGGCTGACCAAAAGTTAAAGCATATTATTAAGGGCATTGTCCAAATGCCGCATAAACACTGACAGGCTTGGGGCATCGACCACCTCTCTAGGAAGCCTGTTCCAGCATTTGACAACTCTCTCTGCAAAGAAATGATTCCCAATGTCAAGTCTAAGGAGTACAGGTTGTAAGGAGAAAGACCTTGAAAGGAGCATGAGAAAGTCAGCCCTTGCATAGCTCATGGGCAGCAAGTGCAACATCTCTGAAACTTAAATCTCTGTTTATAAAAAGCCACTTAAAGAAATGGGCTTTTTTTTGTATAATTGCCTATAGTTGTGTCCTGAGGTTGGTAAGCAAGAAGATGCTAGATCTTGAAGTCAAACAAAGCAGCACCTACTTAGAGAAAAAATATGAGAGACAGATAGTAGGACTGGTGGGTTTCCAAATAAAACTGTTCTTTGCATCAGTGGAAGAGTATATTGTCTCTATAAAGAGTCAAGGAGAGGAGTTAGAAAGGAAACCGTGGAATAAAACAAGTCACACACAGATGTCATAACAGATACCCAGAATTCAGAGCCACCTTAATGTGATGGCTGGCAAGCACTGTGTCCTCAAACGTGATGAGATGGAGCGAATCCTAGCTGCAACTTGAAAGAAAAATGAAGGAATATGAATGCTGCAAAAGACAAATGCTTATTCTGCTGACAACAGGGCTACACTGATGACAAAGTGAAGAGATTTCTCTAAGTGCTGTAGGCTACATCTATACCAGTAAATAAAAAAAGGTCAAGCCTTGAGCAGTGATTTTTGAAACAGGTGAATTTTTTGCATGGTCTCTGTTATTGTTCTAGCAATATCAACAATATTTTCCAGAAAATCTCTGCGTGTGAGGTAGGGGATAGCACAAAGCTGGGATCTTTCTGAATAAGCAGTCTGGATGCAGCCACCCTGCTTTGTTAGGAAAATGAATCTTGCAACCATCCTGTCAGACCGTAGCCTGGGATCCCCTGATATTGCTGACAACTACATGTGATCCTGCTCATAAATTCATTGGTGTCTGCTCTAAAACTGTTTAGGTTCACCTCTCTTTCCTTTGATGAATAGAAATATTTTTGATTTCAACTATATGGTATAGCCAGGCTCAATATAATCCCAATGGCTATGGTAAATGACAGTATTGGACTGGGGAAATGCGACCAAGTGCAAGTGGCATACAACAAAAACATCCTGAGTCCACAGGCAACCGTAGGACATCAGTAAGAAACTCATGAAATGAGAGACTGGAGCTGTTACAAGCACTGAGCTAGAGCAGGGACCCTGTGCTAGTAGAAATGATGGTACCTGACTGAGAATATATTCTCCAGCACTTGCTTGATAATAACAACTGGAAAAATGTCCTCTCATCCTTACCTTTCCACTTGGGAAATTACTGTTAGGCTGGGTCCTCTCCTCACTGCTGGTCACTTGGCAAAGGAAAAAAAGATACAAAAAATGTCTCTGAATGATGGCAGCTGGATGAAGTTTTGCCTTGATTCAGCACTATGCAGAGAAGCTGTTGGGTCAAAAATTGTCTCTTCCCTTTCTCCAGTTTCTTCATCTGAGATCTTCACAAGGATGGTCTTGCTCTATCCTTCTCATTCACCTCTTGTCTTTTCAGTCAGCGTATCCCCACTGGACAGGACTGTGAAAGACCACTGCCAGGTTGTAAAGATGTAACCAGGTGGTGTGAATTTGTATTCTGAAAAAAAACCCTAAAGGTACTGAAACTGCTGGCACTTCTTATTCTCTCTGCTGTTGTACTGAATGCCTTGTCTTACCTCTCTCTCTAAGAAATAGGATTCTTAGGGCATGATCCTCTAGCACTGTATATGGGTGAATGCTTGTGGCTTGATCTTAGGCAATAATCATAATTAGAAAAATAGTTTCAATTAGCTGTCACATAAGAATGACATGTATGACTTCTGCTGTAGAAAGCTAGGCAACTGCAAATATTTGTGGACTTTGTGGGACTGCATTTGAGTTCAGCGCCAAAATATCCTCAATGTGAAAAAGAAAGGACAACAGTCACCCTGGCTTTCACCCAATGTGCAAAGCCAAAGAAAGCATGTATTGGGGGAGATAGAGGAGGATGCTTCATGATGAGCTCAAGACAGAAACACATTCGACATGTAGACAGTGAGAATACAGAGTTTCATTAGCTCTGGTGAAGACTGAGCAGAAGGAACTGTCAGTCCTGCAAAGAAGAGGTAATAATACACCTGTTGAAACAAGCAGAGAGAACTGGTGAGAAAACTCGTGCTTCTTAAGCTAGACATCTGTTGACTTTTGAGAGACTCCAGCTGCACTCTGAAAAATGTAGAGTGTTTAGGAACTAAAGGGTGGGAAGAAGTTCAGTGATTTATAGGGATGCCTAACTTATCTTTCTAGATTCTGCACATGCTTATCAGAAGCCTGTGAACTCTTGAGACAGTTAGCACATAGTGGGCGTATGGTGAGATACCAAGAAACAGGCATTTGAAGGAGTAAAGAAAAATGTAAATGATATATCAGGCTTTAAGTACTATCAAGCAGAGCACCCCTGGAACTATGGTGGCTATGTCTACATAGACACACCTTTAAACAACTGAGATTGTTCCTTGGGACCAAGCACCACAAATTTATGTCCAGTGCAAAACCTATCCAAGAGATACTCTAGTCTCAACAGTCTACTTCCCTCTCCCTTAAATGTGTGCAAACAAATTACAAGTCTTCTGTTTTTGAAATCTAGGGAAGATCAAATATATATCATAAGTCTATAAAAGTAGCAAGTCTTTAGGGAAAAAAGTCAACAAGATTGTTTCAGCTAATATGAAGCTGGGGTTTTTTTGTTTTGTTTTGTTTTGTTTTGTTTTCTGTGCCAACCCAGACTGAGCATAAGGTGGACTGGGCAGGTGTAAGTGAAAACCAGATGCATCTGTCTGACCTGCTCTCACATGAAAAAAGCATGGTGATGCCCTTGTTCAGGATTCATATCTTGAGTAATTTTTAAGTGCACCTGGCACTAGAAGGAGGGAAGGCTTAGACTCTGGTGTTGAACGATGCCCAGGATTCCTGGAGGGCTAGACTTTCAAATGCTTATCTCCAGCATTGCAGAAACAAGGGTCTTTGTGCATGCGGGCACAAGATAAATTTAGGCACCTTTTAGAATTGAAGAGCAAGGTAAGGTGTTGCATAGACACAGCTCATGTGGAGTCTTAGAAGGTGGGCTGTGAGAGGAGTTAAAGGAAGTAGGCCACAGCAATTGTCACTGGAGTGTGCTGGAAAGGATGAAATGGCTGAGCTTTTGGAATACAGAAATCCAATTGCTTCACCTTTGGGTGCAACATGAACATGTGATCTCACCACAATCCATTAGAAAGCAATATGAATAAGTTTGTACTTCAAAACAACTATTCTATACAGTTGAAACTGTATTGATCATGAAGGAAATAGCAATGCTTATGAACATTTCTAGGGTTGATAAACATAAATGCAGTGTATTCTATTGTTGAACATAAAGCAGCTGGGACCCTGGAACAGGAGAGAAAATCCCCGAGTATGTCACAGTACCTTTCCATTCCCATCATGAGACACTTCAGGCAGATGAAATAAATGTGCTAGAAACAGAGAAATGACTCATACTCCAGCATTAATAACTTCATAATAAAAGACCACAGGATGTTACTGTGCAGTGAGCAGTAACTTTGGTGTGCAACACAGGTTTTGAGTGCAGGGGGCTAAGCAATCATGCTATTGGATTTAGGATGGGCATGAAGGCTTAAATGAAAATGTAGGTCTTCCAGAGATAAGCCAGGAAACATACTCCATGGTCAGGCATGAAAGGCACATGTAGAACAGTAGACATAGTGCAAAGTGCTGGCAAAAGCAGGATGCTACTGTCTAATGACATCCCAGGCGAACACCGTGAAGTGCTCTGTTCATACCGAAGAGCGGAAATTGCATTGTTAGAATAAATTATAATCCAGTTTCTAAAAGCTGGATTCTCTTTTTAGATGAAATCTTTGTCTTAAAGGGCTATTTTTTCCACTAGTTATAATGCAGTACTTTAAGCAGCCAGGAGCCAATGACTGCTGGAAAGATCATAAGCCAGGTGACTACTGACTTCCAGCACAGGGAAAGCTGGGCAGAAATGTTGACTCACAGGTGTGTCACTAAATCACTCTGCCAGCCTGAATTGTTCCTCAGGTGATGCAGTCTGAGCACCACACCTGTCTAAGGGCTGTGCCTGCACAGATGAAGAAATATGAATCCAATTAGTTCATAAAGAGAAAGAGATTGAAATGGGAGATGAATGAATTTTTCTCAGTATACATACACATGAAGGAAGACAGAAGAGCTGGTTAAGGTAAAGGACAATACTGACACAAGAGTAATTGTTTGTAAACTGGACATGAATACATTCAGACATAATTAGAATGAGTTTCTTATTGACAAGGATTAGCAGAGGTAAAAAGAGAGTCCTAGTGCAGCTCAGTTAGAAGCTCAATCAGCTCAGGAAGGGACTACATTGTCTGAGATCACAGGAGATAGACTCCTGCAGTTCCAGGAGTTCCATTCTCATCCTCCATTCCTGTATTTTCAAAAAGGGAAGGCCAAGGTCTGCATTCAAACATACTAACTGTAACTGTCTACAGCTGTAGGAATTCCTGCCAAGACTGGTCTGTAATTGGGATATTTATATGTACAAATGACCACTTGCGCAGCTATCTTGTTTTGTGCAACCACGTGGCTTGCACATACAGAAGTGGTTGTGCACTCAAATAGACATGCACAGTGCTGTGTGTATGGAGTCTATGCAAGTTGTTAGCTACTTAAAAATATCTTGGAGTGAACAGATTGAAAATCTGTGTCTGCTGTAGCTGTTCACTTCATTGCTGAATCCAGCATTTCTAAGCATTAGCATCTGAGATGTGGGCATTAATAAACCTATCTGTAACATACTGGTACCACAGAAATAAATCTTTTAGTGTTTGTGTAGAAGTTCTCTCCCAAAACGGACCGCATGACTTTCTAAAAGAAAACATTTTCTAAGATACTGTTATTTTTTTATCAAAACAACAGGAGAGAATCTTGATGCTATCCTTTGGGGAAATACAGACTTAACTTGCTACTTTAACTAACACCAAAGTCATTCGGAGTGAAGAACTCAGAAATCTCATGGGCTCCAGTTCAGCAAAAGACTTTAGCACATCCTTAACATTAAACATGTGGGCTGTGCCTTTGAAGTCAGTAAGTGTACTCACATGCTTTCGTCTGCTGCTGGACTGGGCTTTGGCCACCTGTTTTTTATCTCAGCAGGATAGAGCATCCAGTCATTCCTGATATCCCTTTACTCGTGCTATTGGTTCCTGGGCCGTCAATAGGACCACTGTGCATGTAAGGCTTGCTCAATGCAGATCATGATAAGCCCACCAGTAACACTGGAAGTTTCATACTGTTAGCATTCTACTTGGGCTTTCCTTCCTTCCTTCCTTCCTTCCTTCCTTCCTTCCTTCCTTCCTTCCTTCCTTCCTTCCTTCCTTC